>CM065429.1:45992500-46592500 GCA_033030585.1 Hippophae rhamnoides | reverse complement strand
ACTAACTCAACAAGTGATCATGTATAACACTCGATATAACAAGGTAAATGCATATAGAGACAATATCTATATGGATGGTAACATCCTCGAGTTGGTTAAGGAAGCCACTCAATAGTAAATAATTCACTAAACAGTAAACAAGTTATAACACTAATAGACAACACAACTACAATTATCTTTACCAACCAAGACCTCTGTCCAAACTACTTATGGTTGTTCTTCACTTGTTGCTTCTGAAATGACCTGGTTCGACAAATGAACCTGACTGTTCTCCGTATTGGAAACCACAGATCAAGTAACTAGAAATGTAACAACTCACACTCTTAAGGGACACATAGTCCAATACTAATATTAAATCATGTATAGGAGATACACAGTCAAACCATGTATGCACACAACCTACAATTTGATTACAAACTCACAAAATGACCCACTTTCAAATATATGCTCACCAAAATGCTTTCGAAAATAGATATACTAATACGTGCAAATTTTGGTGAAGTTTTGCTATATAAAACATGGGTAAAGAGAAGAGAAAAAAATGGGGTATTTATAAGGCTCAAAATGCACACCTCCTCAATAACCTCATCGGCCACCTTGATAACCACCTTGCTAAGGGTCATGCTAAGGGTGACGACGAAGTCGTTGGCAAGATGCTAAAAAGTTGTATTTTTTATTTCCAAAAATAAAGGTTATAATCCATAAATACCTATGCTGCGTGAAAACATACTTGCATACAAAGTGTACCTAACTATGTATGTATAAGAATTATTAATCTACAATAACAAACTTTACATAGAGGAAGACAAATACAATAAGTAAAAAGAAAATAGACACTATGTTTTGTACACAGGAAGCCAACACATAAGGACAAGTACAATGAGACTTACATTCTCTCATTTTTGCTTTCCATGTCAAAACACTACATAACTAGTACATATATTCATTAAACATGAGATGATCATGAAGACATCCTAAATTTGTTTGTTCCCATGAACAACACAACAACACACACTAAAACCCAATAGACATATCTACACCAAGTGCATCCATCTTGTGTGCTTCATCCATCTTTATGTATGAACTCATCCATTCTATCACTCTAAAATAAGGGGGTATCAACACTATTGTACACAAAACATCTAAAGCTTGAAGGCTTCATTTTACACATATAACCTGCACACAGAAATCAAACATATATCTTATGAAACATATCATGCAAAAACAACATGTAGTAAAACCATATACTATCATGTTATCCCTACATAGGTACACAAGAATAGGCATATAAACAAGCAAATTGCATAACTCTATTGACTTCATGAAACATGCCCTTTGAATGCATGCAACACTCCCCCTGAAGACATGCAAATCAGACAAAAATATGTAGTGTTATCCTACACTCATAACCTATGTGGTACACAATATGGAAATAATCATATAGTTGTGCACAAAAACTTCTCTCAGTTTTTAACACAAAATGTTAAAATAACACCCCTATATGAAGGTGAAAGAGCATAAAAATATGCTATAATCCTAACACTAATGCAACATAACAGGTAAGATTAAAGCGAAGACAATAAGAAATGCCATATGGTTCAAGAGAAAAAGACACAGAAAAGCACTAAGACACTAGCAGAGTAAGAGCATGCAACATGTAACAAACTTGAACGAACACAAATTGTGTGTAATGAATACGCAAGTATACGTATTGCAATAAGTAATATAATGATATGAAAAAACCATTCCAATAGAGATTATGTTATTAAGAACTAATTCTTAAAACAAAAAAAATAAAATTCAAATTTTTTTGTGTTTTTATGTTTTAAGAAATTAAAATTAAAAGAACTAAAAATAAATAGCAATAATTAATTAACTCAAATTTGATAGTTAAGAAGATATATGAGAAAATATTTAGAAATACTTAATCTCCCATTCTAAACATGTAAATCACTAAAATTCCCCAATATAATTATCAATCAATTACATGATCAATTGAATCTAACCCAACATCTATTTCTCTTTGAAGTAAATTATACATCATATAGTAATTAACCTAATCACACTCTCATATCAATTAAATTACTTACTACTCATTAAGTTCATCAATTATGGATCACATACATAAGAATCATGTATCTCTACCTAGAAACTATGCATGTTATTTAATCAAGACAAACAATTAAATAATTCTCTCAAATATATTTAATTGTCTCTACAGATCAAATGTTAGTCAAATAATTAATAGCATACAAATCAGATTAAATAATATAATTAAATTTAAATCATAATTGGGGAAAAATACTAGATCATCACATATAGAAAATTAGGTTCATAAGACCCCTAGATTAATAAATTAGCTAGACATATTTTTGTTCATAAAGCTCATATTTTTCATAAAGAAATAAATAAAAATTGATAACAAAAGGAAAATAATAAGAAATACAATCAATCTCTTGAATTGTAGCACCAATATCCTCTTGAATCTCCACCAAAATTATATCTCCTTTTGAATTTTTCTATATTTTCTCTCTTTTTGGATCTTGATAAAAATTATGTTAGTTTTGGCTCATTAGGGTTTATGGGGCAATTAGAGGGCTAACTTAAGCTTAGGTGGAATCTATACCATCGTATTAGCTTCAAATCAAGGGTTGAGATGGAAAAAAAATTAATAGCATTGGCCAATACGATAACTACACATGGAAAGGGATATTCTTTGGATGAATCAACACGTAACACGTGGCACGAGTGGATTGATCTGGTCAACTTGACTGAGTCTCATCACATGACATTATGTGATTCACGGTTATGGATGATGTGGAAGGAATAGACCAATCACGCGGTGACACAATACAATATATTTGATGGAATGACAAACTCGTAATGAATGCTATTTTGACACGTGGCATGTCATGTGTCACCTGGAGCACGCAAAATTACACGATTGGCCTTTCCCTTATGTGGTGTCCAAGTGACTTGCTTGTCAGTTCCTCTACTTACATGTCATCCATGTGGCATCTTCTAATTAGTCCTATATTAAAAAAATTATAAAAATTACCAAAAATTATACTTTCACTAGAAAATTTATATTTTAATATTTTTACCAAAAAAATACTATTTATTGAATAAAATGAGTATATTAAGTAAAAAAGTGTACTGATAACTCTACTTTCATAAAGTCATTACACCCATAAATTTAACTCTTTGCTTGTCCTCAAGTAAAGCTAAGTATAACTAAATAAACTAACATGGAAAGTATATTCATAAATATATATATACTAATACATACATATTTAACGAAAAATTACCCCCCTCAAAAATCATACAATTCTATGACAAAGAGGTTCATATATTCATCAATCAATGTTCCATCAATATTAGAACATTGAAGGTTTTTGACGAATTGATTCATGTGTGTGTTGCACATGATATCATCTAATGCACTCATGAAATCAACCTATGTAAGCATGTTAATCATTCAATCTTAGAACAAGTCTTATAAGTCTATTTTTCACATCATTCTCCACTAATACAAATATGTACTTAACTAAAAATCAATAAAGACTTTACATGCTTGTAATATAAGGCTTAAGTGGGGTCGATAAATGAAGACATTTAGGATCTTTTCACAATTTAACTTTTTTTTATTCACCATACACTTTTTAACTGTAACTAAGCTTTAACTTAATATTTTAGTAAACCTTCTCCTATCAATCTTTTCCTATTATGTAACTCCATATATATATTTTTGTAACTTCATAACACTCCCAAACTTATTTTAAAATTTATTTTCTTTTGCTTTAGGGGGATAATTCTATTGTGAGTTTTCTTTTTCATTTTTTATAAGGTGCATTACATTTCATCTTATTTTGTAGCATAACATATAATTGAATTTTTTTTCTTTTCATACAAGCTAAAAGTGTAAGGGTAAAGATAATGTTTATTGGTTAGGAACAAATTGTGACCTAAAGATATGAAAGGTTCTTTGTTAGGCTCAAATGGGTGACTATAGATATTAACAATGTTTAAATTAAAAGGCTCAATCAATCCAAATAAGGCCTAAATCATCTCTTTTGCTAACTATTATTTAAAATTTCGCCTGAAGGGATAATAAACTAGATTATAAAACCGAATAGATCTCATCAACTAGTATAACTCACCAAAAATTTTCTCTCAATAACAACACTAAAATCAATCATGAACGTATTTGATAAGAGTCAAATTATTTCATTTTTGTTATGATTTAAATGTTGATATTTGTGTGAAAATTGTGTTTATTTGATTATTTAATCCACAAATGTCATTTCACGGGTATTTCGTGTTTAAAGTACAATTTTAGGTAAAATCATGATTTTGGAGAAGTTTGGGACAAATTTCAATGATTGGGATTTAGTGAAAATAAAAAGAAAACAAAGTTTCAAAATTTGGAAATCCCGTCGTCGGCTAGATGATTATCGCCGCCGGCAAAAATCTTCCTGAGAGCACGGATTTTGGCAGATTCAAATCTCACCGCTGGTAAGACACCGTAGATTCAAATCTCATCACCAGCCAAATTATCTAGCCGCCGACGAGATTTATAGGAACCAAAATTTTAATTTTCCAGAAATCTTGCCGCCGGTGAGTTTCGTCCGAAAACACATTTTTTATGTTGTTTTGTTCCAAAATTTCCCCCAAAACCCTAGATCTATATATTCAATATGATGGAGAAAGAGGCTACGGCAAAGAGAGGAGGTCTAAGACATTTTTGGAGGAATAAAGGCAATTTTGGAGAGAAAGTTTGGAGAAGCTTGAAGGATCATCACCATTGTTTCTACCAAGTCTTCATCTTCAAGAGTTTTTCATCTCTTCTCCTTAGCTTTTATTATCTGCATTTTATTTAGATTTGTTATTCATGGATTCAATTGAGAATATTTTTATTCTTATTTATATTATGAACTAATTCATTTTTGCTAAGACTATGATGTAGTTAAATCAAGAAAATTTGATTTCTTTTGTTATTGTTATATGAGTTCATTGTTTTCAAGTTGAGTATTTATTTCCATGCTTAATGCTTTTAAATTTCTGGCCAAGATTTAGATGATTTGTTGCATTATATTGAGACTAAGAGGATATGTGTAATGAATGCTTCTTGTGATAAATACCGTATGTTGAATGCGAGTGTGAGAACTAATGCATGATATATGTGGTTATTCTAGAAATTCCATAAATCATAATGTGCTTGTTTGTGATTAAATCTTCATAGAAATATAGTTGGTTTTCATAGATAAGTAATTCTAATATAACTCAAGAGAGAGTATTAGGTAAATTTGGGTTTTTCAACCATCACTTTTAGCTTTGATTCTCATATAACATGACTTGAAATCGGATTGAATTGATTTAGCGAAATCAAATGCCTTAGCATTTTTAATCATTTGTGAACAACATTCAATTGTGTTATTTGCATTTAGTTTTAAGTTAATTTGCTTCTTAAACAATTTCAACAATTCGGTTTTCAAATAAAATTAGGATTAGTCAATTTCGGTACTTAGTAACGCCATTCCTTGTGGGTTCGATATCCGTACTTTTTTACACTTTATTACTTGGACGATTCGTACACTTGTGAAAATACGCATCAAGTTTTTGGAGCCGTTTCCGGGGAATGGTTTGATTTTATTAATATCGATACTACCTAATCTTAGTTTTAATTTGAAGTTAATTTGCTTTATCATTGTTTCATTTTTAATTTTGTTTATTTTGATATTTTATTTTATTTATCATAAAAAAGGGGTAACTTTGTGTTGTTTTTGTGCTAGTTAATTTTCTGGTTGTAGGATTGTTGTATGAGATGTACAAGAAGCCTTAACCTTTTTCCATTTGATCCGGAGATTGATAGAACATATTGGCGTCTAAACCGAGAAAGTAGGCGTTCAACCTCAGCTCCTAATAGACAATCAGCCTTGGATCCACCATTTGTTGAGGGAGGTGGAAATCGTAGAGCTTTGAGGGATTATGTTGCGCCTAATGTTGCTAGAACTACTTCGGGTATAAGGAGGCCATCTGTTCAAGCCAATAACTTTGAGATAAAACCATCCTTTATCCAAATGGTTCAATAAAATCAGTTTTGGGGAATGTCAAAGGATGATCCAAATGCACATATTGCTTATTTTCTAGAGGTGTGTGATCTTTACAAGATAAATTGTGTGTCTAAAGATGCTGTAAGATTGAGGGTTTTTTCCTTTTTCACTTCGGGATAAAGCCAAGGAGTGGCTAAACTCATTACCATCGGGATCAATTACAACATAGAATGAGTTGGTTCAGAAATTTTTGTCCAAGTTCTTTCCTCCTGCTAGGACGGAAAAATTGAGGAATGAAATCACATCTTTTACACAGTATGACCAAGAATCATTGTATGAAGCTTGGGAAAGATTCAAAGAAATGTTGAGGAAGTGCCCATATCATGGTATACCGATTTGGCTGCAAGTCTCTACATTTTATAATGGGTTGGTTTCAAACTATTGGGCAATGGTTGATATTGTAGCTGGAGGGTCTGTAATGGGAAAAACACCGGAGGATGCTCAGGAGTTGTTAGAGATTATGGAAGATTACAACAATCAGTGGCATTCAGAGCGGGTAACTGTAAAAAGACCAGCAACAGTGCATGAAATTGATTCAGTGAATGCTTTGTCGGCTTAAGTTGCTACTCTTTCAAGAAAGATGGATTCTTTGTCATCCAAGTTCAAATCCAAACGAACTGCACAATGTGATTTATGTGGTGGAAATCATGCTAGTATCGAGTTCCAAGTTGGAAATCCATTTACTTCACCAAATGCTGAGCAAGCAAATTATGTTTCAAATTTCTAAAAACCTCAACATAACCCATATTCGAACACCTACAATCCAGGTTGGAGAAATCATCCAAATTTGTCATGGGGAAATAACCAAGGGGGATTCAAACCGTCATCATCTTCCTACCAACCCCAAGAGAAGAAACAAACAGATTTGGAAGGAATTTTGGGAAAGTTCATTGAGGATTCAAGAACAAATTTTAGAAATCAAGAGGTAATCAATAGGGACATCCAAAACTAACTAGGGTAGCTTTCAAAGCAGATTGTAGAAAGGTCTCAAGGATCATTTCCTAGTGACACAATAAATCCCAAAGAGTATGTAAAGGCTATCACATTGAGAAGTGGTAAAGAACTTGAATGGCAGGGGAAGTCGGAGAAAAAGATGGAAGAATCTAAAGAAAAGTCATCAACATCCCAAGATGTTCAACCTTCCCCAAATGTGAAATATGAGCCTCCTATCCCATATCCTCAAAGATTGAATAAGAAAAATCTTGATAATCAATTTGATAAATTTCTGGATATTTTTAAGAAATTGCATATTAACATTCCTTTTGTAGAGATGTTGGAACAAATGCCCAAATATGCAAAATTCATGAAAGAAATTCTATCAAAGAAGAGGAAGCTGGGAGATTATGAAACTGTCATGCTAAATGAGGAGTGCAGTGCAGTTCTTCAAAAAAAAAACTACCACAGAAATTGAAAGACCCAGGGAGTTTTACTATACCTTGAGTTTTATCAATTTGATAAAGTCCTATGTGATTTAGGAGCAAGCATTAATTTTGATGCCACTTTCTATTTTCAGGAAACTAGGCCTGGGAGAAGTGAAGTCTACTTCAATCTCTCTACAATTAGTGGATCGATCAGTGAAATATCCTCGAGGGGTTATTGAGGATGTTTTAATTAAAGTTGACAAATTTATTTTCCCTGTAGATTTTGTGGTGCTTGACATGGAGGAAGATAGAGAGGTACCGTTGATATTGGGGAGAACGTTCCTTGCAACTGGAAGAACATTGATTGATGTTCAGCAAGGAAAGCTCATTCTAAGGGTGCAAGATGAACAAGTGACTTTTGATGTTTTTGAAGAAATGAAATTTCCAAGTGACATACATTCTTGTTTTCAAATTAACACTTTTGACAGGTTAATCTCAGAAACTTTTGAGGATAGAACTCCATTGCTACCACTAGAAGCGTGCCTTGTGAAATCTGCAACAATTGAGGTGGAAGATGAGGGGATGAGACAATGTTCCAAATTACTGGCAGCATTTGATGAATATTTGTGCAATGATGAAACATTTAAGGAGTTGGGAACAAATGAAACTCTAACCTCAGTGGTAAAGAAGGAAGCCAACAAGATTGAGCTAAAGCCAATGCCATTCCATCTAAGAAAAAAAAATTTATGTTCGCTGCCGGCGGAAAGGAGATCTTGTTTTTCTTTCTTACATTGAGGACAATGCAAGGTTTTGGTTGGGGCTGCGGTAAACGGTAAATCTTTTCTTCCTTTCATTTTTAGTAGTTTTGTTTGTGTGTTTATTTGTGTTCAATTTTCATTTTCCATTTATTTTTTTGCATTTTGATTTAATTTCTTTTATTTGTTTATTGTCTTATTTTTATTGTCTTATTTTTATTTTTATTTTATTTATTTTTTTCTCATTTGCATTTTACTTGTTTTAATTTGCACGTTGATGATAATAATGTGATTGTGATAACAAGTAGCTTTTAGAAGACATTAAATTTTGCTTCGGTTTAAAGATAATTTCAAATGTTGATTTTACCTAGTTGGTGACTCTTTTGGTATGTAGTATGATTTGGTTGATTAGTCTAAATGCTTAGAGAAGTCTTATGTGCGAATTTTTCATGGACATTTTTGTGATCTCAACAAACTCTAGAACTCATTTGAAAACCTCTTGAGGCGAAATAATTTGGAATTGCACTGTTTAGGATATGATGTAGGCCATTTTTGGATCGATTGTGCCATTTTAAGCCTACCTTGTTATCTTTATATTACTAGTTACCTCTTTGAGCCTATTTAAATATATTGTTAGCCTTATTTTTCTTTCTTTTTGCCTTCTATAACCTACCTTTTATTTAGCCAATATATATATATATATATAATTCTTACCTTATTTGTTAAGAGCACTTAATTTTGAACACAAAATTTTCAAGAGCAATTGGAGTAAGGATAGAATAAAAAATAAAAAATAATAATTCTTGCACATATATTGGAAGAAATTGGTTGGGGTTTATGTCTAAAAAAACCAAAAAAAGGGCATTCACACTCTAGTAAATAAAAGAGTGTTAGTGATGGATGTATTGAGGTGAAAGATTGAGGAAGAATTTTGTTTATCTTTGGAAAAATGGGTTATGATCGAAAGAAACAATTTGGGTTAAATGGTGTTACTCTTTTACTTAATTGGTTGTGTTTAATCTAATAAGTGCTATTATTTGTATTTTGACACTTCCCGTTCTTTCTTAACCAAATACCTAAGCGCATTACAAGCCTCATAAAGTCCTATTGATTCGAAGTGATGTATTTTCCTTCATTAGTGGAAAGAGTTTTGAAAAGTGAGTCTATAGAGTTTGATATTTCACCTTTTTGTTTATGGATGTTATGCATAATATTATCTGAGCATTATGGCTATTGGTTTGTGGTTTGATGGATGTTTAAGAGTCAATAACAAAAGTGAAATTGACATTTGAGATTTCTTAAAGCTTAGGTGACATTTAATTATTCTATGTGTTGTGTGTTATTTACAATTTTTGAGACATTTGTGCAAATTAATTGTTGTGTGATTTTATTGTTTTGAGTTAGGATAGTTATAGGTAAGATGTTTGTGGGTATCATCACTGGAAGCCCTCACGAGACTACAACTCGTCCTACTAGGGCTGCCTAGGGGTTTAAAGGCTTATTGCATATGCTTAATGTAATTTTGTAAATTGAATAAATTTTCTTTGAATTTTTCTTTTAATGTCTCCTTTGAATTTATTAAATAGATCGCTTTTCTTGCTAGAGACTAGTAAGAAGATGGTTAGGGGTTGTTGATAAGAGTTAAATTATTGCATTTTTGTTATGATTTAAATGTTGATATTTGTGTGAAAATTGTGTTTATTTGATTATTTAATCCACAAATGTCATTTCACGGGTATTTCGTGTTTAAAGTACAATTTCAAGTAAAATCATGATTTTGGAGAAGTTAGAGACAAAGTACAATGATCGGGATTGAATCAAATAAAAAGAAAACAAAATTTCAAAATTTGGAAATCCCACTGCCGGCGAAAATCTTACAGAGAGCACGGCGAAAATCTTCCCGAGAGCACGGATTTTGGCATATTCAAATCTCGCCGCTGGCGAGATTCAGAGGAATCAAAATTTTAATTTTCCAGAAATCTCGCCGCGATGAGAATAATGTTGCCGTCGGTGAGTTTCGTCCGAAAACACATTTTTTATGATGTTATGTTCCAAAATTGCCCCCAAAACCCTAGATCTATATATACAATATGATGGAGAAAGAGGCCACGACAGAGAGAGGAGGTCTAAGACATTTTTGGAGGAGAAAAGGAAATTTTGCATAGAATGTTTGGAGAAGCTTGAAGGATCATCATCATTGTTGCTAGCAAGTCTTCATCTTCAAGAGTTTTTCATCTCTTCTCCTTAGCTTTTATTATCTGCATTTTATTTAGATTTGTTATTCATGGATTCAATTGAGAATATGTTTGTTCTTATTTATATTATGAACTAATTCGTTTTTGCTAAGACTATGATGTAGTTAAATCAAGAAAATCTGATTTCTTTTGTTATTGTTATATGAGTTCATTGTTTTCAAGTTGAGTATTTATTTCCATGCTTAATGCTTTTAAATTTCTGGCCAAGATTTAGATGATTTGTTGCATTATATTGAGACCAAGAGGATATGTGTAATGAATGCTTCTTGTGATAAATACCGTATGTTGAATGCGAGTGTGAGAACTAATGCATGATGCATGTGGTTATTCTAGAAATTCCATAAATCGTAATGTGCTTGTTTGTGATTAAATCTTCATAGAAATATAGTTGGTTTTCATAGATAAGTAATTATAATATAACTCGAGAGAGAGTATTAGGTAAATTTGGGTTTTTCAACCATCACTTTTAGCTTTGATTCTCATATAACATCACTTGAAATCGGATTGAATTGATTTAGCGAAATCAAATGCCTTAGCGTTTTTAATCATTTGTGAACAACATTCAATTATGTTATTTGCATTTAGTTTTAAGTTAATTTGCTTCTTAAACAATTTCAACAATTCGGTTTGCAAATAAAATTAGGATTAGTCAATTTCGGTACTTAGTAACGCCATTCCTTATGGGTTCGATATCCGTACTTTTTTACACTTTATTACTTGGACGATTCGTACACTTGTGAAAATAGGCATCAGTATTCATAAAAATGTGAATCAATTCAATCCAAACTAGTAGGCATATCATACGATTAATGTAAGTATCTTACCAAGCATGTTACATTCCTTATCTTAGTCATTACAACCAATTTTTATCATTGAGTTTATATGTTTGATATCAAGCATGCATGCATTTAGTTTACATATATTTATCAATTTCTACCCAAATCATGATTAAAAACATCCTAAAAAAAATTTCTAAAAATTGAAAATACATACTAAATACTAATATAGAGAATGTAGTTTCCTCCCCTAAACTTAAATTGCACATTGTCCCCAATGTACACATATAAATATGAAAAAGATAGAAGGAAAGAAAGCTTCATTAGCTTTGGTACACTACATTTGTCCTTGAAACTCTTTAATCTTGTTGTACCATTGCCCTCCATATTTATTCACATAAAAAATAGTAAAAATATAAGTAAAATAATGTTGGGTTGCCTCCCAACCAGTGTCATGCTTAATCTCCTTGACTAGACTTTCATATCAAGTCCTAAAACACATCCATCTGTGTCCATTTACTCTTGAGTTTTCCCAAAAAAAGTTTGATTTTTGATTTGTTCAATAATACTTTATGTTCTAATTTAAAAACATGGTGCTCAATTCTTTTATCATGCCATATTTTTGTTTTCTTTTTGTAATTTTTGGTATTCTTATATTCACTACACTGTAGCTAATCTAATTTATGTATTTTCAACATCTTTTTCACCTCTCTACTGGACTCTTCCACTTGCACGCTTGATTGGGGATGATAGGGTAAAGGTGTGAGGTATAAACTCGGTGGCTCTTTAATTTATGGTTTGAGCTTAGATCCTATCTCAAAACTCTCCACAACCATATTAGGTACATATGGGAGGTGTAACCTCTAAATAATTCCCATAGCCAATAATAGCAATCATAGATTCCATACTTTCAAAATTAAAACCGATTGAGTTGTTTCTTGGTGAGTTTACTTTTTTGTTCATAACATCATATGTAACAATCTTAAGTGTGGGGAACTCAACAAGTTATTTTATGTTATCATCTATTCTAAAGCATTCATTATCAATAGCAGAGGGTTCAGATGCTTTAAAACTTTAAATGTCACTTGTTCATCTTGCATTCTAATTGTAAGCTCTCTTTTTTGTAAATAAATAAGTGATTTTTTAGTTGTTAAGAATGGACGGTCAAGTACTATAGGAATGTTACGATCCTCTTCCATATCTAGTACAATGAAATATGACATAAAGATGAACTTATCTACCTTTACTAGCACATCTTCTATCACACCCCAGAGTCGCTTAATTGATCTATCTACCATTTATAATGTTACTGAAATGGGTTTGATATTATCAACCTCGAATCTCTTGAAGATTGATAATGGCATAAGGTTAATGCTTGAACCTAAATCATATATCACTTTCTCAAAGGTTAAGTTTTATCTTTATCAATTAGTTTCTCCTCATCCTTATTATTTTTTTGTTTCTCCTAATCCCTTTGAGTCTCATGTTCCTACTCATCCCTATGAGTCTCATGTTCTTCCCTATCCCTTTGAGTCTCATGTTCCTCCTCTAGAGTTTTACCAGTCCTCAAGGTTATGACATTACAATGCTTCTTACCTTCTCTTCTTGGGTTTATAATTTTGTAACTTGGAATGTTATCTTAAGGCCTTTGACTTATTGCCTACGAAATTTTCCCTATTTAGGTCTCTAAGTTTCAAATTAAAGCTTCTTGAGTGGAGACTTTTCTATTTACTGACTGGATGAAGTTTCATCCCCATTAAAGCATTTTTATAGTCCTCAGTAGGTGGATTTTTCACTTGGGATTGTGATTGTTGTGGTTGATGAAAACGAGGTAGTGGAAATGATTGATAGTTGAATTAATTACCATCTTGATTGTTGCTATCTCAAGTAAATCATAAGCTTGATTGTAGGATTTGGCTAACAAAGTTTCATTAGTGGATGCATCAACAATGGTTGTTGTTTGAGCATTAAGACCATTGTAGAAAGTCTCCATTTGGATCCAATGAGAGATACCATGGTAAGGACACTTCTTTAACAATTATTTGAATCTTTCCCATGTTTCGTATAAAGATTCCTCTTCATATTGTTGGTAAGAATTAATGTCATTCCTAAGCCTGACATTCTTTGTTGGTGAAAAATATTTCACCAAGAATTTCTCCACCAAATCATTCCAAGTTGTAATGGAATCAGGTGGCAAAGAATTTAGTCAAGCTTGAGCAAAGTTTCATGAAGAATAAGGGAACAATCTGAGCCTAAATTCCTGCTCGGTCACACCACTGAATTTAAATGAATCTACAACTTCAATAAACAATCTAATATATGAATGATGAGTGCTCAAAAAGCACTAAAATTACCATGATTTTATGCACATTAATTGATTAAAAATATATATATTTATATGTTTTATCATATATTTATATAAATTTGTCTTTTTCGGAATCACGCGTATTTTTATTGTTTTTCAGGTATTTTCGCTTAAAAACGTCACTTAAAGACTCAAAAAGGAATACTGGAAGTAATACATCACAAATATATTAATAAATAAATGGGGAAAGGTAAAAAAATATGGAAATATTGGACAAAATGGGTCGAAAAGGTCAAAAATGTCAAAAAGGAGAAAATCGCGCCCGGAGCAGCCCATCCCGCGCGCGCAGCACGGCGCCCGTCCGCGCGCAGATGCGCGCGCCTTCCTCCAGATCCGTGCGCGCCGCAGCGCGCTGTCACTGTTCACGCGCGCGCGCGCTGCTGGTGCCTTCCGCGCGCGCCTGTGCGCGCCCCAGCTGCCCTCCGCGCGCACCGACGCCATTTCGCCCCATTTTTCACGTGCAGCCGCCCCCATGACGTCATCAATGACCTCACCATGTGCACTACGCGTTTTCACCATTTTTTAACATTTTTTCACCCACCTTTTCTCTCCATTCTCACCTATAAATACCCCCCTTCTCTTCACTTCATACCACACCTCAAAACACACTTCTCTCTTCTTTCTTTCTCTCCATTTCTTAGTTTTTAGTTTTTCTTATGTTTTAGCTAGTTTTTCTTATGTTTTAGCTAGTTTCTCTTAGTTTTAGAGTTCTTCCCTTTTTGGGAAGAACTAGTTATGTTTTTTTTGTAATTTATTAGCTTTTTGATTCAATAAATGGAAGTGCAAATTCTGCTTGGAGGTTTTCTAGCAACGGGAATAGCGTCGAAGTTCTATAAGGATTTTATTTTCTTTATAGTTATTTTTATGCTTTATTCTTACATGTTATATTTAATTTGTCTGTGATTAAATTTAATTGTGCTAGCTGTTTATAATTATGATGTAATAATAATGTTGTTATGCTTGCGAAATATTAAATAGGTAAAAATCTCTAAAATGAATTGATTTTATTTTTATTCAAGATTTTATATTAAGAATGTTAGAGAGAAATATATTATTTTTCATTACAAACTTAAATCTAAAAATTAGATTTTAAGGTTTAGTTATCCGGTCTGATTTAGAGTAGTGCTCTTTTATTTATTGGTACAATCGCCCGGTAGTTAGAGTGAAGCTCTATTTCAAAAGTTTTTATAAGAATTATTATCTGAAAATGTATTGAAAACATGTTTTCAGTAGTGGTTTTAAAACTTGAAAGTTAGTACTCGGATAACTAAATTCTTAGGTTTAATTTGGATACCTTGAATAAAGTTTAAACTGTCTAATCCCACCAAAGGTGGCATTTAAATGGTTCATTTTCAATCTCTTAGAACAAGGAATTAATTTAATTAACCAAATTAGTTATCAACCCCACCCATATGTGTTAATTGATTTGTTTAGTTAACAAAGAATATCTAACCCCACCAAAGGTGGTATTCATACAAAAAAGGGAGAATCAATAAATATCAATTCATATCTTTAATAACCTAAATAATATGAGCAAGCATAATTAACTTAGTTATTATATCCATAAATACTCCACTATTATAAATGATAAAATTTGCTCAAATGTTTATTGAATCTATGTTTATTTTTATGTTAGTAGATTAAAAACACAAAACCCCAAAATATCGTGACAGGATGTTTAGGATTTAATTTCGTTTTTAAAAGTTTGAATAATAAATTAAAAACCACATACATTCCTTCCTTAGATCGACCTTGGGAGTATACTTATCATTTTCTACGAAATGATTCGTGCACTTGCGAGAGTTTTATAAATATAAAACCAAAGTATTGGCAGGATCGGCGATGCCAGTTTTCGCTCATCAATGAATGAGAATCCTCTTTTGGTAATCCATTGAATTGTCAAACTATTTGTAACATTCGAAATATTACTGGCTTTAATTCAAACTAATTAGCTTGAATGTTTAGCCTTGAAATACTTAGATTTAGCTCATCCCACAAGGTAATGCATATTCATTCATCGCTCTATCCCTATCATCCATATAAAATATCTAATTGTTCAAATTTAACTCATTATTATTTATTTCTAATGGATTAATCATTTCTTCCACTTTGGTGACAACATATTGCTTTCTATTTAATCTCAAGGTAGACTCGATTTCAGGATCTAAAGGTAAAAATTTCCCTGATGAACTCTACTCATGTAATATAGTCAACTATGTTTCTAATTATACTAAAGAAGATGTAAAAATTAAAATAAATTATTTAATTAAAATTATAAAATTAAAATTATAAAATTAAAATAAATAAAATTAATTAATAAATAACTAAATAAATTAAGAAAAATAGCTAAAATAAAATAAAATAAAATAAAAATTAATTTTCAATATTTATAATCATCGACAACTATGCGAAAAACTTGATCCAACATGAGTTGTATGCAATAAATATACAAGTATATGTATTACAACAAGTAATATAATCATAAGAAACTATCGTTCATGTGGAGAATATATTATTAGAAACTAGTTCTTAAAATAAAACAAAAAATTAATTCCTTTTGTATTTTTATGTTTTAAGAAAGGAATATTAAAAAAATAAAAATAAATAGCAGTAACTAATTGACTCATATTTGGAAGCTAAGAAGATATATGAGAAAATGTCGAGAAATACTCAATTTTCCAATTTTTTAAACATATGAATCACTAATTCCTCCAATATAATTATCAATCAATTACATGTTTATTTGAACCTAACATAGCATGTATTCCTCTTTGAAGTAAACTACACACCATATAGTAAATAATCTATTCACACTCAATTAAATTACATATTACTCATTAAGTTCATCAATTATGGATTACATATATAAGAATCATATGTCTCTACCTAGAAATTATGCATGTTATATAATCAAGACAAACAATTAAATAATTCCCTCAAATATATTTAATTTCCTTTATAGGTATTGTTGGCAAAATAATTAAAAGTATAAAAATTAGATTAAATAATATAATTAAATTGAAATCATAATTAGGGTAAAATATTAAATTATCACATGTAGAAAATTGGGTTCATAATAGCCCTAGATTAATAAATTAGCTTGACATAATCTTAATAAAAAAAGGAAAAGAAGAAGAAATACAATCAATTTCTTAAATTGTAGCACCAATCTTTTCTTGAATCTCCACCAAAATTGTATCTTTTGAAATTTTCTGTATTTTTCTCTCTTTTTGGCTCCAAAATCTGATAAAAATTATGTTAATTTTGGTTCATTAGGGTTTATGGGGCAATCATGGAGTTAATTTAAGCTTAAGTGGAATGTGGACCATAAGATCAACATCAAATCAAGGGATGAGATAAAAAAAGAAAAATTAACAACGTTAGCCAATACGATGATGACACATGGCAAGGGAGATTCTTTAAGCGAATCAACACCCAAAGCATGGCAAGGGTGGTATGGTCAACGAGGTTGAGTTGTTGCCATATGGTGTTATGTGATTCGTAGTTATGAATGGCATGGCGCGCTAGTGGAAGGAATGGAAGAAGCGCATGACGACACATGGTAAGATGGTGAACTCATAACAAATATCATGTTGACATGTGGCATTGCATGCATCGCTTGGAACACATGACATTACCCGATTGGCCCTCTCTACTTACATGGTATCCATATGGCTTGTCTGGTTAGGTCCCTTGCTTTTTATGTCATCCATTTAGTGTCTTCTGTTTTGTTCTACATTAAAAAATTCATAAAAAATTCCAAAAAAAATTCAAAAATTATATTTTCACCTTTTTCACTAGAAAATTCATGTTTTAATATTTTTACCCCAAAAATAATACTTATTGAATAAAACGAGCAAATATTAAGCAAAAAAGTGTACTGATAATGCTACTTTTATAGAATCATCAAAACTAAATGCACGAGTAACCAAAGATAAGTGCATAAATAAAACATCTCAATCTACCCAAGAAAACATGCATTCCAGCAATAGTTACTAGGCAATGAATGACAAGTAAGAAGCATGCAGGAAAGAAGCAGAACTCGAGGAACACAAAGGTAGACATGTGAAACTTTAGATTGTAACATGTCATACTAATAGTTCTATTTATGCATGGTTGATACAATGATAGTTCATAAAAGGAAGCACCGCATGAATGTGCGCATAATAAAAAACTCACAAATAGGACAAATGATGAACAAATATAAATCTTTATAATCAATTAAATTACATTAAATCATTATAATTTTAGTATTTTTTAAGCACTCATCAACAAACAACAAGAAGTAAAATAAACACATCACTTCCCTTACCAATATACACACGATATATACCTCTCCCCTTAAAAGTATGCATGTGATATAATAAACGAGTTATGAATTCTTCTTGCAAACCCCTCAACATAAAAGAATCTATAGGTAGTAGTCAACATGAAAAATAGAACAAGGGAAGCAAACAAAACATATTCAATGAATTAGAGGGTCCGTAAAGTAAAGACGATACATTCAACCTAAAAATCTACATGT
The DNA here is from genome assembly GCA_033030585.1 of Hippophae rhamnoides. NCBI lineage: Eukaryota > Viridiplantae > Streptophyta > Magnoliopsida > Rosales > Elaeagnaceae > Hippophae > Hippophae rhamnoides. The sequence goes on along the minus strand of CM065429.1, from coordinate 46,574,350 downwards.
TTATCAATCCATGATGTACTCATGTAAGGGTATGATTAAGTTTTTGATGTCATGCACAATTTGTGATATGAAAAATTTATGTACTATATATGCCATCGAGATATGTGATGACTTGTATAATTTAGCATAATTTATCACTTCTGAACTTTAAACTTTAGTCTAATTTTATTTATTTTTATTGAATTTAGACTTTATTAATATTATTTAAATTTTATTGAAGATTTGAAGATAATAAATGTCCAAAATTTTAGAAACATATCATTTTAAGACTCTCAAATTTAAAGTAATATATATAAAGAAAAGAAATAACGGTTGGATAATACATAATATAGAAAATGGTATGGAAGATAGATATTAATATATAAATATATATAAAGCAAAAGGAGAAAGATATATCTTTATATATATTTATAAAGAAGAAGGGGATAAGTTTAATATATATATATATATATAAGAGGAAAGAGAGAAAGGAGGCAGCCGCCAGACTATAGCAGATGCAGCAAGAATAAAAAAAAATAAAGAAGGAATAGCGGCAGACCAGAGGGCGAAGGAAGAAAAAAAATTAGAAAAAGCACCGCTTTAAACTAGGAAAAAGAGAAACAAAAACTCGGGGGAAGACATGAAAATAGATTCTATTTGTGAATCATTTTTTTTTCATTTCTTCTCGTAAATGTGAATTCGTTTATGTTAAATTTAATTTTTAGCATTAATTAATTTATCTTTATTCTAAAAAAAGATAATTTAATTCCAAACCATGCTTGATTTTCAATGTTATTTGAATTATTTTTCTTCATATTTGTCTGATTTATTATGAGTTTAATGCTTCTAGTTAACTGGTCATTAATTAGATAATTTTAATTTTGTGATTTACTTTCGAAAGAGAGAATTATATGATAGATGTGAAATATTTTGACATAGGTAAATATAGAGATCGAAAGACTTGTATGAACTTGTGTAGTTTTAAAAATTATTGGTCTTAATGATTTCTTGTTTTATTAAATTGCATATTCTTCTGTAAATTAATGAACAATATTATTTTCAATTGACTATCGAAGAGGTTTTTGGATTTTTTGGAGATTGCTAACAAACAGAGAAAATTAAATTCAATTAATTATATAAGTAAAGCATAGGGAGGGATTAGATGAAATTGATTTCCTATAAGTTTTCTTCTTATTGATTTGATTTTCGAACAATATCTTTATCTTTTTTTGCATATTTTCTTAAATTAATTTTATTTTAAATTCTAATTACAACAACCTTAGTGACTTCTCTAGATAAAATTAAGATCAGTATAATTTTAATATTTGTCAAAAATAGGTTATCAATCCTTGAGAGCGATACTCTACTTATCACTTTATTATAAAACTACAATATCGTGCACTTGTAGTTTTGCCGAGGATTGACTTTTTCTTATTTTTTTCCAATATCAATACAAAGTAATCTTGGTTTTAATTTAGAATTTATTTTGTTTTTGGTTTTTGGTTTTTTGTTTTTATTTTCTTTACTAAGTGTGTTTTTGACGTTGGATGTGTCGTGCTAGAATTCAAAATATTATTCCTTTTGATCCAAAGATTGAAAGAACTTTTATATCACAAAGAAAGAACTTTTATATCACAAAGAAAGAAAAAAGTACTAACCATGGCTGAAGAATAATAGAATGCATAGCCATACACCTTGATGGATTATGTAAGGCCAATTATGAATGAGAACTACTCAGGTGTAAGATGCCAAACCATTAATGCCAATAATTTTGAGCTCAAACCGGTGTTGATTAGCATGTTGCAAGAAGCCCAATTTAGCGGATCGCCACTTGATGACTCAAATATTCATTTGGCGATGTTCTTAGAGATTTGTGGCACTGTAAATATTAATGGTGTTACTGAAGACACCATAAGACTAAGATTGTTTCCTTTTTCATTGAGGGACACGGCTAGAGGTTGGCTACAATCTCTACAACCAGGAAGCATCACTAGTTGGCAAGACAGGGCAGAAAAATTTCTTGCTAAATTCTTTCCACCTACAAAAACAGCCCAACTTAGGAGTGAGATTGTTCAATTCAAGCAAAATGATTTTGAGACACTCTATGAAGCATGGGAAAGGTATAAAGATATGATTCAACGTTGCCCTCAGCATGGATTGCTAGATTGGTTACAAGTTTAGATGTTCTATAATGGGTTAAATGGGAAACTAGAACTATAGTTGATGCTATTTCTCGTGGAACTTTGATGTCAAAGACACCTGAAGGTGCTACTTTTCTTTTGGAAGAAATGGCCTTAAACAACTATCAATGGCCAACTGAAAGATCTATGGTTAAGAAAGTTGTTGGGATTCATGAATTGGAGTTGTTTGCTGCCCTTTTAGCTCAAGTAGCTTTTCCATCTCATCAAATTTATGCCTTGACAACCCAAACAATACCACAAAGTGTAGAGTATGTTGCAACTTCAAGTATGATTGTTTCGATGAATGAATCGTGTCAAGAGCAGGTTCAATACATCAACAATCAAAACTAATTATCATGGTGATCCTATGCCAAATTACTACCATCTAGGGCTTCGAAATCATGAAAATTTGTCTTATGGAAACACAAAGAATGTGCTGCAACCTCTTCCAGGGTTTAATATTCAACCAAGCAAAAAGAAGATGTCACTTGAGGATGCCATGGTTTCCTTTGTTGAGGATGCCATGGTTTCCTTTGTTGAGGAAACCAAAGCAAGGTTTAAAAAGAATGATTGATGGCTAGATAACATTGAGATGCATTGTAACAATATGGGAGCCACATTAAAAAATCTTGAAGTGCAAATTAGGCAACTAGCCACAACCGTCAATGCTCAACAAAGAAGAACTTTTCCTAGCAATACAAAAGTGAATCCAAAGGAACAATGCAATGCCATTACACTTAGGAGTGGAAGAGAGATTGAGAGATCACCATCAAAGGAAACTGAGTCCACCCCTATAGCTCCAAACAATGGCCAAAGCAATAATAAAGTAGAAGAAGAAGAGATTGTTGATGATACACTAAGAGAGACTGACATGCCTCCATCAATTTAATTTCCTAACAATCCTCTTATTCTCTCTACTCCACTTCCGTATCCTCAACATTTTCAAAAACAAAAATTAGATAAGCAATTTTCTAAGTTTTTTGATATCTTTAAGAAAATTCACATGAATATTTCTTTTGTAGATGCCTTGGAACAGATGCAAAATTATGCCAATTTTTTGAAGGACATCATTTCCAAGAAGAAAAGGTTAGAGGAGTTCGAAACAATGAAGCTTTCTGAAGAATGTAGTGACATTCTTCAAAAGAAAATACCTCAAAAATTAAAAGATCCAAGGAGTTTCACTTTGCCATGCAATATTGGAAATTCATTTTTTGATAAATTTTTATGTGATCTTGGTGCTAGCATTAATCTTATGCCATTGTCTGTTTATAGGAAATTGGGACTTGGAGAGATGAAACAAACAACAATGTTTTTGCAACTAGCAAACCGATCCATCAAGTATCCACGGGGAATCATAGAAGATGTATTGGTAAAGGTGGATAAATTTATTTTTCCTGCTGATTTTGTGGTGTTAGATATGGATAAATACCAAGATGTACCACTACCTCTTGGCCGACCATTCTTGGCTACGGGAAGGGCTCTAATAGATGTTCAAAAGGGGGAGTTAACATTGAAAATGAACAAGGAAGAGGTTACATTCAACATCTATGAAGCCATGAGATTTCCAGAATATCCAAGTACTTGCTTTCGAGTAGATATCATTGAACAATGTGAAGTAGAATCCTTTCAAGAAGATATACCAACTGATCACCTAGGACGATCATTGCAGCAGGGTACATCATTTAGCATAGAATTGGAGAGGCTAAAGCCAATGGTAGCAAAGATGCATTCTGTAATATCTACAAAAAAGTGCAGCAAACTACAACTTCAGAGTTGAAGTAATTGCCTGAGCATCTTCGATATGCGTTCTTGGGTGATAATTACACATCTCCAGTGATTGTTGTGGCATCATCTACACTAGAAGAAGAGGAAAAGTTACTACGTGTGTTAAGGGAGCATAGAAAAGCCTTGGGATGGACTATCTCTGACATAAAAGGTATAAGTCCATTCATTTGCATGCATAAGATTCTAATGGAGGAACCTTACAAACTATCAATTGAGCCCCAAAGAAGATTAAATCCAGCAATGAAAGAAGTTATGAGAGTTGAAATTTTGAAGCTCTTCAATGCTAGAATTATTTATGCTATTTCAGATAGCTCGGGTAAGTTTAGTGCATGTTGTACAAAAAAAATGGAATGACAGTGGTGAAAAATGAAAACAATGAGTTTATTCATACAAGAATAGTTATGAGTTGGCGTGTATGTATAGATTACCGCAAGTTGAACAAAGCAACAAGGAAGGATCCACAAGGAAAACCCAAGTATAATAGAATAGTGAGACATACAAAGGGATAGGTATGAAACAACACCTCAAAAATCTCCAAACATACACATAAAAAACAAGAGTAGAAAAATCAAGCAAAACAAGAACATACACCAATAAGAGACAGGAAGAGGACCAACACATAACATACTAGGTATAGGAAAGAGAAACCTAGTAAAAATAGGTGAGATGCAGCCTCTATGACAAAACATATGAAGGAAAATAAAACATAAAGCAAAAACCTAGTACTTTGAATCTACATGATGATCATGTGATGTGATGAGCATACAAAAGGACATAGTGGAAAAAAACAAATAGTATACAAGATAGACGCACATAAGGAACATGTTAAAGCAACTCACATGTGAGAGAACTAGTAAAGGATAAATTAGCCATGTAAAGCGACAAATATGACATTTAACAAACTATGCATGCTAATGAAATAGTAAGAGAGAGAGAGAGAGAGAGAAACAAGAAAAAATGTCAAATTGACAGGCATAAGAAAATAGACATATATTCATATACAAAAAGATGACAAACAAAGAGAAAGGAAATTAAGCAACTCAACCCTAACAGATCACCCAAAAATAATGATCAAACTACATCCCTTTGTTTGAAGAATTTGTAAGAGGCAACATAGCTCAAAGATAGTTTTTGGCTCATATAAGCATGAGGTGTATATAGGAGTGATGATCTGTTTTGTTTATAATTCTTAGAAAATTTATTCGAGTCAAATATATAACTTGGGTGAGGCATACTTTTTAAGGAAAATTTATTCTTTTCTACTTTATACCTCAAGTGCATAATGCAACCTACAAAAAAATGCTTTAATGAGCCACAATAACTACATGGAGAACAAGGTTGAGGACTCCACGATGTACTTCTTATATATCTAAGACACTACCTAGAAATATGGTCAGCAGTGCCACAATGATAATAGGTACGAACAATGGAGTTAGGAAAATAGGGTCCTTGACTTCGAGAAGAGAAGAGGAGAAAACGCTCACATTGAATTTCACACAAGGATGAAAAGTAAATTTACCATAGTGTGGTCTTAAATGCCCAAGTTCACCACAATGGTGACGTGAAGTGTTAGCCTTAAGTTAAGGGTTCACCTTGCTAGGAGAAATAGGCAAAAACAACACAACCAAATTATTTTTACTTCTGTAGAAGCAAACTTTATCTTTGGCTCTTGATTGGTTGATCTTACAAGCTTGGTGGTGCCTACTGTTGAATTAGAAATCCCTTCATCATAACAAATGCCATGTCTATTTCAAAAAAAAAATTTGAACTACTGAGGATTTCATTTAAATTCTTTGACCTAGTCAACATCTATTTAATAGTGGAGGTAGAGTGAGCTAGTTCCTTCTCATTGACACTCAACTTGTCTTTCAAAGCTTTATCAAATATTTATTTTCTAGAAGAGAGTAAGCCATATATTTTGTGCATTCTCAAGAACTATAATATGCTTCTTCAATATTTTGATCTTAGCACGTTGATCCGTAGAGAGATCAGGATGAACAAATAGCTATGTAGTTTTGATTGAAGTAGGAGCTTTCAAATGTTTTTGAAGTTTCTTTACTTGCTCAAGATTTGTATTAAAAAATTTCAACAAATTTTCATATTTCTTTTGAATGACCTCACATTTATTTGTGAGATCATGTTGTCATCCATCAATAGAAGACTTCCATTCTTTTATAATTTTTCTTTAATGCATTGATCTCATGCTCTTTTTCATCAAGGCACCCCATAATATTTCTCTTATCCTTTTCAGACTCTATATGCTCTAACAATAAAGCATTGTAAGAATCGAGAAAATCGTCTTTTTCATCTTTGACTTCATCATCTTTAGTAGTCTCTTCTTGAATAACTAAGGTAGTAGTCAGAGGATCAACGATAGTACTAGAGGCAACAGAGGCCTTAAATTTAGTTTCATCATCATCATTACTAGTACTATTTGAAATAATGACCTTAGCATTCATTGCATGTTTGTTTGTGCGTTTTATTTTCTGAAAGCACTAAGAAGTAATGTGTACTTGCTTTCTACATTCAAAGCACCTTATTTTATTCAAGTGACCTTTACTTAGTTTCTCAGAACCATTTTTTGAGTCTTCATCAACTATAGTATATATTGAGGTTTTGGAACTGAAAGAGTCTCTCATAACATCCCAAAAGAAAGTTTCTTCTTCCTGAAGAACCTGGTAAATCTCTCAGAAAGGAATGCCATTTCCTTCTCATCAGGGTCAGAATCATCATTATCATAACCTATAATACACACACCTTTGATTGGTTCACTTCCCTTAGTAGAATTGAGAAAATATTTTTCCCTTTTCAGAAGCAATCTACTCTTGTCTTGGTAAAAGGTGATGCAGTTCAAAGACTTGTGTGTCACCAACTAACTTTAACTTTAAGTTCACATGGCTTGTACATAGACTCGAGCACAGTAACTATGGCATGAAATCGATAGGGTAGGCTAGCAATGAATTTTTCAAAATGCTTTTCCTCACAATAAGTCTACCAAGTTGTAGGAACAATTAACAATGTTTGAAAAGTGTGCATAGAATTTCTCAAAAGTTTCATCCTCTTGCATGATATAGAGTTCAAAATCTCTATTCAACTTCAAAATTATAGATATTTTTACTACTGATGTACCTTAATAAGTGGTCTCCAAGATGTCCCATGCTCTTTTGGAAAATGTATAACTCTGAATTCTTCGACATTCATTTTGCAAAATAGCTCTGATTATTGCATAAAGACCTTGATATTCCATTCAAAATCCTTGTTCTCATCTTTAGTTCACATAATTATGGGTTTAGGAATCACAATGCTATCAGGTAGGATTTTGGTAGGATACATCTAGCCATTCTCGACACGCACTCGGTCTCCATGGCAACCCAAAAGGGCATTCATTTGTGTTTTCCAATAGGCATAGTTTAGCCCATTGAAAAGTAGAGGTCTACCTACATTACCCTATTCTTTTGAATATATTAGAGAGAATGTGTGTGTATGTGTGTGTGTGTAAAAAAAATGAGTTAAAAGAAACAACCAAAGTTGTTAAGCCCAAAAGAATGCACCCACTCTAATACCAATGGAAAGAGTCCATAACCCAAATGCGACCAAGAAAAGGAGAAATAGTCTCCTAAGGGACTTGGTCCTAACTCGTAAGAAATAGAATAGTATAAAACTTATATAGTTCATATAGTAGAAGCACATAATTATTAAAAATAAAATATCAAAAACATATAGCTTTTAATCATATATTATATATCAATAAAAAAAATCAAGTAAACAACAAATAGTTTCTAATTAGAGTTTATGCTTCAATATGTTGACAAATAAACACAATAAACTTAGATTATACTAGCTCAACAAGTGATCATGTATAACATTCAATATAAGAAGGTAAACTCATATAGAGACCGTATTTACATGCTAACATCCTTGAGTTTCTTAAGACAACTACTCAATAGCAAATAATTCACTAAACAGTAAAAAAATTACTATACTAATAGATAGTAAAACCACAATTATCTCTATTATCTTGTAAAGATCACACACCTCCAGAAAGTAAGCAATATGTGCATTTGGATCATCCTTTGACATTCCCCCAAACTGATTTGATTGAACCATTTGGATAAAGGATGGTTTTATCTCAAAGTTATTTGCTTGAACAAATTGGCCTCCTTATACCCGAAGTAGTTCCAAAGAACATTAGGTACAAAAGATAATCCTCAAAGCTCTATGATTTCCACCTCCTCAACAAATGGTGGATCCATAGTCGATTGTCTATTGAGAGGTGAGGTTGAACGCCTTTCTCTCTGGCTTAGACGCCTAAATGTTCTATCAATCTCTCGGATCAAATGGAAATTGGTTAAGGCTTCGTACATCTCATACAACAATCCTACAAACATAAAATTAACTAGCACAAAAACAACACAAAGTTACCTTTTTATGATAAATGAAATAAAAGAGAAAAATATACAAAATTAAAAATGAAACAATGATAAAGCAAATTAACTTCAAATTAAAACTAAGATTAGGTAGTATCGATATTAATAAAATCAAACCATTCATTTCCAAGAACGGCGCCAAAAATTGATGCTTCTTTTCGCAAGGTACGAACTGCTCATAATAAAGTGTACAAAAAGTACGTATATCGAACCCACAAGGAATGGCGTTACTAAGTACCGAAATTGACTAACCCTAATTTTATTTGAAAACCGAATTGTTGAAATTGTTTTAAAAGTAAATTAACATAAAACTAAACGCAAATAACAAAATTTAATATTGTTCACAAATGATTAAAAATGCTAAGGCATTTGATTTCGCTAAATCAATTCAATCCGATTTCAAGTTATGTTATATGAGAATCAAAGTTAAAAGTGATGGTTGAAAAACCCGAATTTACCTAATACTCTCTCTTGAGTTATATTAGAATTACTTATCTATGAAAACCGACTATATTTCTATGAAGATTTAATCACAAACAAGCACATTACGATTTATGGAATTTCTAGAATAACCACATACATCATGCATTAGTTCTCACACTCGCATTCAACATACGGTATTTATCACAAGAAGCTGCTTCATTACACATCTCCTCTCTGCCTCAATATAATGCAACAAATCATTTAAATCTTGATCGTAAATTTAAAAGCATTAAGCATGGAAATAAACACTCAACTTGAAAATAATGAATTCATATAACGATAACACAAGAAATCGATTTTTCATGATTCAACTACATCATACCTTTATCAAAAATGAATTAGTTCATAACAAAAATAAGAACAAACATATTCTCAATTGAATCCATTTAACAAACAATCAATAAAATGCAGAAAATAAAAGCTAAGGAGAAGAGATGAAAAACTCTTGAAGAGGAAGACTTGGTAGCAACAATGGTGATGATCCTTCAAGCTTCTCCAACCTTTCTCTCCAAAATTTCCTTTTTTCCTGCAAAAATAACTCAATTCTACTCTCTATGTCGTCCCCTCCTTCTCCATCATAATGTATATATAGATCTAGGGTTTTGGAGGGCAATTTTGGAACAAAACAACATAAAAAAATGTTTTTGAACGAAACTCTCTGGCGGCGAAGTTATTCTCGCCGCGGCAAGATTTCTGGAAAACTTACGATTTCAGTTCCGCTAAATCTCACCGGCGGAGGGATTATTGTGGCCAGCGGCGAGATGTATTTGGCCGGCGGTGAGAATTCTTTGGCCGGCGGCGAGATTGCTTTGCCAAAATCCGTGCTCTCGGGAAGATTTTCAACATTTTCTCCGTAAGGTTTTCGCCGGCGGCGAGAATATTCTTACCGGCGGTGAAATTCCAAATTTTGAAATTTTGTTTTCTTTTTATTTGATTCAATCCCGATCATTGTACTTTGTCTCTAACTTCTCCAAAATCATGATTTTACTTGAAATTGTACTTTAAACACGAAATACCCGTGAAATGACATTGGTGGATTAAATAATCAAATAAACACAATTTTCACACAAATATCAACATTTAAATCATAACAAAAATGCAATAATTTAGCACTTATCAACAACCCCCAACCAGCTTCTTGCTAGTCTCTAGCAAGAAAAGTGATCTATTTAATAAATTCAAAGGAAACATTAAGAGAAACTTCAAAGAAAATTTTATTCTATTTACAAAATTACATTAAGCGTATGCAATAAGCCCTTAAACCCCTAAAGGGTCTCTAAGAGACGAGTTGTAGTCTCGTGAGGGATTCCAAAGATTTACACCCACAAACATCTTACCTATAACTATCCTAACTTAAAACAATAACATAACATAAAAAATAATTTGCACAAATGTCTCAAAAATTGTAAATAACACCCAACATATAGAATAATTAAATGTCACCTAAGTTTTAAGAAATCTCAAATGCCAATTTCACTTTTGTTATTGACTCTTAAGCATCCACCAAACCACAAACCAATAGCCATAATGCCCAGATAATATTATGCAGAACATCCATAAACAAAAAGGTGAAATCTCAAACTCCATAGGTTCACTCTTCAAAACTCTCTCCACTAATGAAGAAAAATACACCACTTCGGATCAATAGGGCTTATTAGGCTTGTAATGTTAGGCTTAGGTATTTGGTTAAGAAAGAATTGGAAGTGTCAAAATACAAATAATAGCACTTATTAAATTAAACACAACCAATTAAGTAAAAGAGTAACACCATTTAACCCAAATTGTTTCTTCCGATCATAACCCATTTTTCCAAAGATAAACAATAATTCTTCCTCAATCTTTCACCTCAGTACATCCATTACTAACACTCTTTTATTTACTAGAGTGTGAAGGCCCTTTTTTTCTTTTCTTTTCTTTCCTTTTCTTTTCTTTTCTCTTTTTTTTAAACATAACCCCCAAACAATTTCTTCCAATATATGTGGAAGATGTCTTATTTTTTTTTATTCCATCCTTACTCCAATTTCTCTTGAAAAGTTTGTGTTCAAAATTAAGTGCTCATAACAAATAAGGTAGGAATTATATATATATATTTTTGGCTCAGTAAAAGATAGGTTATAGAAGGAAAAAAGAAAGAAAAATAAGGCTAACAATATATTTAAATAGGCTCAAAGAGGTAACTAGTGATATAAGGATAACAAGATAGGCTTGAAATGGCACAATCGATCCAAAAATGGCCTACATCATCTCTTAAACAGTGCAATCCCAAATTATTTCGCCTCAAGAGGTTTTCAAATGAGTTCTAGAGTTTGTTGAGATCACAAAAATGTCCATGAAAAATTCGCACATAAGACTTCTCTAAGCATTTAGATTAATCAACCAAATCATACCACATACCAAAAGAGTCGCCAACTAGGTAAAATCAATATTTGAAATTATCTTTAAACCGAAGCAAAATTTAATGTCTTCTAAAAGCTACTTGTTATCACAATCACATTATTATCATCAACGTGCAAATTAAAATAAGTAAAATGCAAATAAAATAAAAAATAAAAATAAAAGAAATTAAATCAAAATGCAGAAAAATAAATGGAAAATCAAAATTAAACACAAACAAAACTAATAAAAATGAAGGGAAGAAAAGATTTACCGTTTACCGCACCCCCAACCAAAACCTTACATTGTCCTCAATGTAAGAAAGAAAAACTATAAATGGCTTTTTTTTATTTTTTTTATTTTTTTACCTACAAGACAAATAAAATAAGCAAATTTAATTAAAAATAAAATTATCATAAAATGAAGTGCAGAATTTAAAATTTCTAAAATAAAATGAGATAAAAGATGAGAAAACAAATCTGATGGGTTGCCTCCCATTAAGCGCTTTAAGTTATAGTCATTAGCTAGACTTTATGTCATCTTTCTGCTTGCTGAATTCTCCGTCAAAATATGGCCTCAACTGTTGTCCATTTACCTTGAAATTTTCCTTTGTTTCATGACTGATCTCAATTGTTCCATAAGGAAACACCTTGGTTACTAGAAAAGGTCCTGACCAACGAGATTTTAGTTTTCTTGGAAAAAGTCTGAGACGGATTTATAAAGCAAAGACTTTCTGTCCCACCTCAAAGTTTTGCCTCAAAATGTGCTTATCATGCCAAACCTTCATCTTGTCCTTGTATATTCGGTCATTCTCATAAGCATCATTCCTCATTTCATCCATCTCATTTGTTGTAGATTTCACAAGGCAAGCTTCTAGTGGTAGCAATGGAGTTCTCTCCTCAAAAGTTTCTCAGATTAACTTGCCAAGAGTGTTAATTTGAAAACAAGAATGTACCTCACTTGGAAATTTCATTGCTTCAAAAACATCAAAAGTCACTTGTTCATCTTGCACCCATAGAATGAGCTTTCCTTGCTGAACATCAATCAATGTTCTTCCAACTTGCAAGTGAACGGTCTCCCAAAATCAACTGCATTCTCTCTATCGTCCTCCACAGTCAAGCACCATGAAATCTACAGGGAAAATAAATTTGTCAACTTTAATTAAAACATCCTCAATTACCCCTCAAGGATATTTCACCGATCAATCCACCAATTGTAGAGAGATTGAAGTGCTGGGTTTTACTTCTCCTGTGCCTAGTTTTCTCGAAAATAGAAAGTGGCATCAAATTAATGTCATTCCTAAATCACATAGACTTTATCAAAATTGCAACTTCCTATAGTACAAGGTATAGTAAAACTCCCCGGGTCTTTCAATTTCTCGTGGCACTTTTCTTTAAAGAAGAACTGCACCGCACTCCTCATTTAGCATTTACGCTTTCATAATCTCCCGCTTTCTTTCTTCTTTGATAGAATTTCCTTCATGAATTTTGCATACTGGGAATTTGTTCCAACATCTCTCGCAAAAGGAATGTTAATATGCAATTTCTTAAAAATATCCAAAAATTTATCAAATTGATTATCAATTTTTTTCTTATTCAATCTTTCGAGTGATATGGATGTGAGGCTTATATTTCGCATTCGTAAGGTTGAACATCTTGGGATGCTGATGGCTTTTCTTTAGATTTTTCCATCATTTTCTCTTATTTCCCTCGCCATTCAAGCTCTTTACCGCTTTCTCAATGTTATAGCCTTTACATGCTCTTGGGATTTATTGTGTCACTAGGCAATGATCCTCGAGACCTTCTCGCAATCCGCTGAAAGCTGCCCTAGTTGGTTTTGGATGTCCCCGTTTATCGCTCTCGATTTCTCGAAATTTGTTCGTCTCCTCAATGAACTTTCCCAAAATTCCTTCCAAATCATTGCTTTCTTCTTCGGGGTTGGTAGGAAGATGATGACGGTTTGAATCCCCTTGGTTATTTCCCATGAAAAATTTGGATAATTCCTCCAACCTGGATCAGAGGTGTTTGAATACGGGTTATGTCGAGGTTTTTGGAAATTTGAAACATAACTTGCTTGCTCAACATTTGCGAAGCAAATGGATTTCCAAATTGGCACTCGATACTAGCATGATTTCCACCACATAAATCACATTGCGTAGTTCGTTTGGATTCGAACTCGGATGACAAAGAATCCATCTTTCTTGGAAAGAGCAGAATTGAGCCGACAAAGCATTCACCGAATCAATTTCACGCACCGCCGCCGGTCTTTTTGCAATTACCCGCTCCGAATGCCACCGATTATTTTTTTTGCCATAATCTCTAACAACTTCTCGAGCATCCTCCGCGTGTTTTTCCCATTAAAGACTCTACCGCAACAAGATCAATCATTGCACGATAGCTTTGAAACCAACCCATTATAAAATGTGTAGACTACAGCCCAAATTGGTATACCATGACGTGGGCACTTCCTCAACATTTCTTTGAATCTTTCCCAAGCTTCATACAATGATTCTTGGGTCATACCGTGTAAAAGATGTGATTTCATTCCTCAATTTTGCCGTCTTAGCAAGTGAGGAAAAGAACTTAGACAACAATTTCTCGAACCAACTCATTCCATGTTGTAAATTGATCCCGGTGGTAATGAATTTAGCCAATCCTTGGCTTTATCCCGAAGTGAAAAAGGAAAAACCCTCAATCTTATAAAGATCTTCAGACACACCATTTATCTTGTAAAGATCACACACCTCCGTAAAGTAAGCAATACGTGCATTTGGATCATCCTTCGACATTCCCCTAAACCGATTCGATTGAACCATTTGGATAAAGGATGGTTTTATCTCAAAGTTATTTGCTTGAATGCTTGGCCTCCTTATACCCGAAGTAGTTCCAACAACATTAGGCACAAAGATAATCCCTCAAAGCTCTATGATTTCCACCTCCTCAACAAATGGTGGATCCATAGTTGATTGTCTATTGTGAGTGAGGTTGAACGCCTTCTCTCTCTGCTTAGACGCCTAAATGTTCTATCAATCTCTGATCAAATGGAAATTGGTTAAGGCTTTGTACATCTCATACAACAATCCTACAACTGTAAAATTAACTAGCACAAAACAACACAAAGTTACCTTTTTTTATGATAAATGAAATAAAAGAGCAAAATATACAAAATTAAAAATGAAACAATGATAAAGAAAATTAACTTCAAATTAAAACTAAGATTAGGTAGTATCGATATTAATAAAATCAAACCATTCCCCGGCAACGGCGCCAAAAACTTGATGCTTCTTTTCGCAAGTGTATGAATCGTTCAAGTAATAAAGTGTACAAAAGTACAGATATCGAACCCACAAGGAATGGCGTTACTAAGTACCGAAATTGACTAACCCTAATTTTATTTGAAAACCGAATTGTTGAAATTGTTTTAAAAGCAAATTAACATAAAACTAAACGCAAATAACAAAATTTAATATTGTTCACAAATGATTAAAAACGCTAAGGCATTTGATTTCGCTAAATCAATTCAATATGATTTCAAGTTATGTTATATGAGAATCAAAGTTAAAAGTGATGGTTGAAAAATCCAAATTTACCTAATACTCTCTCTCGAGTTATATTAGAATTACTTATCTATGAAAACCGACTATATTTCTATGAAGATTTAATCACAAACAAGCACATTACGATTTATGGAATTTCTAGAATAACCACATACGTCATGCATTAGTTCTCACACTCGCATTCAACATACGGTATTTATCACAAGAAGCGTTCATTACACATCTCCTCTCGGTCTCAATATAATGCAACAAATCATTTAAATCTTGATCAGAAATTTAAAAGCATTAAGCATGGAAATAAATACTCAACTTGAAAACAATGAATTCATATAACGATAACACAAGAAATCAGATTTTCATGATTCAACTACATCATAGCCTTAGCAAAAACGAATTAGTTCATAACGAAAATAAGAACAAACATATTCTCAATTGAATCCATGAAAAAACAATCTAAATAAAATGTAGAAAATAAAAGCTAAGGAGAAGAGATGAAAAACTCTTGAAGAGGAAGACTTGGTAGCAACAATGGTGATGATCCTTCAAGCTTCTTCAACCTTTCTCTCCAAAATTTCCTTTTCTTCTGCAAAAATAACTCAATTCTACTCTCTCTGCCGTCCCATCCTTCTCCATCATAATGTATATATAGATCTAGGGTTTTGGAGGGCAATTTTGGAACAAAACAATATAAAAAAATGTTTTCGAACGAAACTCTCCGGCGGAGAAGTTATTCTCGCCGCGGCGAGATTTCTGGAAAACTTACGATTTCGGTTCCGCTAAATCTCGCCGGCGGCGGGATTATTGTGGCCGGCGGCAAGATGTATTTGGCTGGCGGCTAGATGATTTGGCCGACGGCTAGAATTCTTTGGCCGGCGGCTAGAATTCTTTGGCCGGCGGCGAGATTGCTTTGCCAAAATCCGTGCTCTCGGGAAGATTTTCAACATTTTCTCCGTAAGGTTTTCGCCGGCGGCGAGAATATTTGATTCAATCCCAATCATTGTACTTTGTCCCTAACTTCTCCAAAATCATGATTTTACCTGAAATTGTACTTTAAACACGAAATACCCGTGAAATGACATTTGTGGATTAAATAATCAAATAAACACAATTTTCACACTAATATCAACATTTAAATCATAACAAAAATGCAATAATTTAGCTCTTATCAAAAACCAACCCCTATGATGTGTGTAAACATGCTTGCATACAAAGTGTGACTAACTATTTGAGCATGTGAATTACTAATATGTAGTAACCAACCTTACACATAGAAAGACAAATACACTAAGCAAAAAGAAAACAAACAATGTGTTTTGTACATGGGAATCCAACACACAAGCACAAGTATGATGAGACTTACAATTTCCAACTTAATCCTTTTAGTACAATAAATGACAAAGAATAAGGATACTAAATTTGAAAACATGGATATTAAAATAAAACTAAAATGTTTCAAATAGAACTTTAAAGCATTATAGGTATTGAGAATTTCATATGTAGGAACAATTGTGTAGAGGCCAATTGTTCTTCCAACCCAAATAGGCAATCAATACCTAGATAAGGGGTAGAAAAGCCAACCCATGGAATCTTTTTGCAAGCTCTATTCCAACTCAATCAAGCAGGCCTTACAATCTGAATTAAGTAGAACGCATAATGTAAGTACTAAACAACATACTTAATTTAACACATAGCTAAAACAACCAAAAGATAAGAAACAACAATATACGGTAAACACACTACTGAAGGTGTGCCTCACAGGCTTCTATCTAGACTAGAAACACGCAAAAGAATGGCAAACAAAATACAGTATATGAACATGCATACATACTCAAAGGTAATAAAGGATTTCCAATATTTTTAAGACCTCATATATATAAACTTATTTGGTAAAAGAAGATTGTACTCTTACAACATGAAATCGTACAAAACATAGCAAACCAATTAAAGTGTCCAACACATGGTGCACAACTAGGAAAAATAGATACTGACTCCTTAGAGATGTATCAAACTCATATGCAGATAAAAATAGAAGCAATATAAATTAATTAGGAAGCATATAGATTACTTTAATACCACAAAAGCAATAAATATAAAGTTATAGGCATACTATACATAAATGAAAGAAAGCATGCGATAACATATAATAAAATAAGCTTTCTAATCAAAGTCTACATCTAGTATGTTGGTACATACATGATAGAAACTTAGATTATACTAACACATAATTTGATCATTCATAACTACATTAAAGAACTTGAGACCCGATATACAATCAAGTTAAGGAGATACTAACTCCTTAAGAACTCATCCCAAACTTGCAAATAATAGAAAAATAAATGCTTAACAGATAATCACAATAGCACAAATAATCATTGACATGCAATATAATAAATGTAGATATAAAATTCAATAATCAGAAAGTGGGTGATAAATATTAAAAACTTTATAATCCTAGTTTAAACCTCAGTATGTTGAAGTGTAAATGATTTATACACTAATTGTACTAGCAATTCACTAGAGCATGAACAACATCAAATATAATGAGGTAAACCCACACAAAGCCCCTACCTATGTGATAATATCTTTGGATTACTTATGACAACCACTCGGCAACAAATAAATCTACTAAGCATTAAAATAGATACAACCTTGAAAAAAATAAAACCACCAATATCTATAACATTCAGGACCTATGTTTGCACTATATATTACTGCCCTCGCTTACTGTCTTTGTAACAACTTCGTCTAACACACAAACCAAGATCTTCTCAACAGCCAACATAACTCAATGTGATGTGATCAATAATTGTATATTAGTGAAATGTATAGTTTGAACAATCAAACATGAGGAACACACTTTACCACGAACAATCAATAGCCACCGTGGGAAGCACATTCAAACACAATTCATGAACCACAAATCATCTATGTAGGATACACACTCAATCACACATAGAACATAATCAACAATTTGATAAAGTTGCATCACAACAACTACATGTGGCTCACCGCCATACATGCACTTCACCTAAGAAAAAGTTACATCCCAATAATTACCAGCTAACACACGATTCATAACTACATAGGCTCTTCACATAAAAACCACTTGTAAGTACCATCTCGAGTACTCATCACTTAAGAGCATGGTTTTGCTCACATAATCACAAATCACTAATATCAAATAACACTAAAGATAATAATGATCCAAAAATAGGAAATGAGATGTCAATTTGATATATCTCTACCATAATTATTTTGGATAAAAAATAAGAAGAGAGGGAGTATTTATAAAACTCACCCAAGCTTAATGACCAATCTCATTGAGGCCTCATAGTGGGTCCTCGCTGATCATCTTAATGGATCGAAGACCTTATCGAGGTGCTAAAAAATTTATATCTTTTGTTTCCATAATTTTTGAGTAATTTTTCTAAATACCCATGCCCAAAACAAAAGAAAAAAAAGGTGATAACAAAATCTAACCTCGTGGTGCGTTTAAACATGCTTTCATACAAAGTGTACCTAACTACGTATAGGTGTGCATTACTGATCATTAGTAACTAACCTTATACAGAGGAATATAGATATACTATGTAAAATAAATAGGCTTCATGTTTTGCGCAAAGGAAGCCAACAATGACTCAATAGACTACAGGACTTATAGGTATTAAATGGTAACTTTTAAAATAATTTGGGTACTACATGGAAACCATTTCAAAACATGGTCAGAAAGTAAAACTTTTTTCAAAAAATGGGTATTAAAAAAATACCAATCCCAATTTATTTTACTTAATTTTTTTGTCTTCCATTATGTAAGGTCAGTGATTGATGGTTAGTATTACACATATTCACATAGTTAGGAATACTTTGTATGTTTGCATATTTTATACACACAACAATAGTTGGTTCTATTATTATGCATGCTAGGTTGCATTTTATGTTTTTGTTCATGGTTTTTTGCAATTATTTTTAAGAAAATTACTTGAAAAATTTTAGAAACAAAAAATAAAAAATAAAATTATGTGTGTGGGGTCATGCCACTCCCTCACCACCCCTTGGTTGACAAGTGGGTAATGGCTATTATCCTTGATAGGGAATGGATATTACCCTCACCACCCAAGGTGGTGAGGATTTGAGACACCGAGAATATTGGAATTTTCTATATATACCCCATCTTCTAAATCGTTTGGTAATTAGAAAAACATTGGGATAATCTGTCAATTTTGGAACTTTTTGTTTTCAAAGATAAATTATTTTTTGATTTTGGGTCACTAGTATTTTGAATGGGTTTTTGGTACAAGTGATTTGAGAGTTTTTTATGCAAAAACTTTTTTATCGAGGTTTGGGTTAATTTAAAGAGAATTAACACATGAGACTTAGATTGTGTGGTTAGGTTCCTAAGCTTTAGATAATTCCTGCCCGTGGGTTTCATGATACTAACCATTATTGACTATTTGTACCATAAGGTGGTGGTAAGGAATTAGAGGAGAACCAGATTCTACTTTGGATCATAGTAATTGCAAAGGAAGCTAGTGAGGGAAACATCGAAGCAGTCAGGATAGGTGTTCTAACTGGTAGAGGTATTTGAGTTTATATTTCTATTGGTTTGTTAATTGAATTTATATTTCTATCGGTTTGTCAATTGTTTTATTCATTTAATGAATTATTTGATGCCAAATGATTTCCCAAGGATACCATATGGGTAGGGTCTATATGGGTTTACCTTATTTTATCATTGTGTTTGTATGCTCTTAGTACAAGAACGATTCTATCTAAACATGTGCCAACATAAAAGGATCTTATTGTGATGGGAAACTACTTCTTTCCATCTATCGTATAATATTTGATTTCTTTTATTCTTCTTTCATGTTCTGCCATGCTTATTGCTTTCTTTGCTTAGGTTGTTATCTCCATCTTAGTATAAATTAAATTACCATCTTATCTATTTAATTTATTTATGTTGCTTTCTGCATGTGATTTTGATTTTTTGATTATCTCTATTGTTGGTCTTCTATTGCTTGTGAGTTCAAGGTGAGTCTCTTGGAGTTAATAACTCCTTACACTAGTCATCTACCATGTTTTGGAATTTCTTAATTTTTGCTTAACCACTTCGGTATTGATTTATTTGACTTGATTCTTATACACACTCACTCTCTCTAGATGGATTATGGAGAAGGAGGAATCATAGGTAGACCTCATTTGTTTAATGGGCTTAACTATACCTATTGGAAGTATAAGATACATGATTTATTATGGTCACTTGCAGATTGCATATGATTTCTTATTAAAAATGGATGGATGTTTATGACAAAATCCTTTTCAATAACATTGTCATCCCCAAGCCTTTAATTGACTTGGCCAAAGAAGAAAACAACGAGTTTAAATAGTAAGAGGCTTTATGCTATCATTGTTACTCCTTATGAGTATCAAATAACTCATAACTATCACATATCCAAGGAAGCATAGGATATTCTAGAGACTATGTATAAAGGGTATCTCCACTATTAAGAGATCAAGAATTATGAGTCTTAATAGAGACTTTGAGTTACGATAGATGGAGAAGGATGAAACTTTCAAAAAATTCTATGCTAATTTTTCAAACATTCTTAACTCTTCTCACAATCTTGGAAGGCCTATTGATGAAAAAAACCAGTTGAGAAGATTCTTGCCAACTCTTTTTTTTGCTTCCATGCCAAGACTACAACATTGGAGACTTACTTCAAACCTAGCGAGCTAAATATTAATGATTTGGTTAGTGATCTCTAAGCCTACGAGATGCACCATTTTCTGCCAATAAAAGCCAAGTTGGTATCAAGAAAGGAAATAACATTACTTTTAAATCTACTAAAGGAAGTGGTAGTAGCATGAATATGAACAAATTTGTGGGTAGCGATGAGAATTCCAGCCCATATGAAGAGGAAATGGATTTTCTTGTTCATCATTTTACAAAGTCTTTTAGGAACAAGAAAAATCCTTCTAGTGGATTCAGCCTTGAGTAAGAAAGACTCAAGGTATAGAAAGAAACATGACTCTGAAGATGAACATGATAGATAGCCTTGTAGAAATTATATTAGCCAAATAAAGTATCTTGAGTGTGCGAAGCCAAATCGATGTTAATTGTCCTTTAAAACAAAATCACTCTATGATGAAAGTCAAGATTACTATTTCAAATAGTATAAATGTAACTTTATATAGCCTTTATGGATTCTAAGTCGTCAGAAGATTCTTCTACTTTAACCTTACAAGGACATTAAGGTTTTGAAGAAGAAGAAGAAGATAATCAAGATGAGATCCTAAGCACTTATAATGAACTCCTCAAGAAGCATATCAAGTTAGAAAAAGTAGAGAAAATTTCTTTGGAGAGTCTCAAACAAAAGGATCAAGAGTTAAGGGTGATGAATGCTGCTCTTGATGGAAAGAAGTCCCCTATTGGCTATGATCATGGTGATCTCACTAAAAGTGTGATATTATGCAAAAGGATATACTCTAATATTTTGGCTAATATTAACGCTGACCACTCCAAATAGGAAGAGTTAAGAAAACTTGAGTCAAGTGAAGTGACTCTTATGACTATCAGTTTTGATCCTTCTAATGATCAAATCAACCAAATTACTCATCCAAGAAAGAGGATAATTGTGTTTGAAAGTGATAAAGAGTATATGACACATACTCTTTTTGAGAAAGATATGGAGCTTGAGAAACTCCATGAAAAAGTCAAGAGCCTCAATATTTCTGCTGATTTTTTAGAGTCTTTTATACAAGAGAAAGAAGACTTAATCCTAGCTTTAGGTGAAAAGCTCTTCAAGTGTCAAGAGGAACTTGCTCACGTTTTTAGTATATTTTGCAAGTTGATCTTAGGAGCACAAAATCTTGATGAGATTCTCTATAGTACTAGAGCCATTAGAGAGAATTAAGATCTCGGGTTTGAAGATAGGTCCTGTTAGTGTTATTCGTAAGTTTATTAAACCATCTACCACTAACCCTAATATGAAGTTTGTTTCAGCTACACCTAAAGGTAGGTTGGTTGTTATGTCTCACCCTATTTCTTCTAACAAGGTAAACACTTCACCACTTGCTACTTCTTCCCATCAAACCGATGATGAAATCTTTCCCTTACCTAATTGTTTCTCTCTTATTTGAGAGCAATAAGGTGAGTATGGGTACTTAAGATCTCATTGTAGAAAATTCACTTATCATCCTTGTGTGTAAGTTAATATTAGCATTTCTTCCTCCTCATAGTACTTCCCTAAGTGAGAGACCCCATTTGTCTCACTCTTCTGCACATTCATGACATCTCTATGGCACTACTTTCCATATTGATAGATGGTGTCCTAGTTATATTTAGAGCACTACTAGGATATCTCCTTCTCGCTCATCTTCTTATGTTTTCTCAGGTTTAAACTATTATGGTTTACCTAAGCATGTTCATGATGAGCGAAAACCGGCATCGCCGATTCTCGCAAATACTTTGGTTTTAATATTTGTAAAACTCTCGCAAGTGCACGAATCTTTTCGTAGAAAATGATAAGTATACTCCCAAGGTCGATCTAAGGAAGGAATGTATGTGGTTTTTAATTTATTATTCAAACTTTTAAAAACGAAATTAAATCCTAAACATCATGTCACGATAGTTTGGTTTTTGTGTTCCTAATCTAATAACATAAAATAAATATATATACAGATTAATTAAATATAATCTAAAAACATAAAAATAAACATAGATACAAATTCAATAAATATTTATCTAAAAATAAATATAAATACAGATTCAATAAACATTCATGCAAATTTTATCTTTTATAATGGTGGAGTATTTATGGATATAATAACTAAGTTAATTATGCTTGCTCGTATTATTTAGGTCATTAAAGATATGAATTGATATTTATTGATTCTCCCTTTTTTGTATGAATACCACCTTTGGTGGGGTTAGATATTCTTTGTTAACTAAACAAATCAATTAACACCTATGGGTGGGGTTGATAACTAATATGCTTAATTAAATTAATTCTTTTTTCTAAGAGATTGAAAATTAACCATTTAAATGCCACCTTTGGTGGGGTTAGATAGTTTAAACTTTATTCAAGGTGTCCAAATTAAACCTAAGAATTTAGTTATCCGAGTACTAACTTTCAAGTTTTAAAATCACTACCGAAAGCATGTCGTCAATACATTTTTAGATAATAATTCTTATAAAAACTTTTGAAATAGAGCTTCATTCTAACTACCGGGCGATTGTACCATCAAATAAAAGAGCACTACTCTAAATCAGACCGGATAACTAAACCTTAAAATCTAATTTTCAGGTTTAAGTTTGTAATGAAAAATAATATATTTCTCTCTAACATTCTTAATATAAAATCATGAATAAAAATGAGATCAATTCATTTTAGAGATTTTTAGCTGTTTGATATTTGGCAAGCATAAAAACGTCATTATTACATCATGTTTACTAAACAACAAAGACGATTAAATTTAACCATAGACAAATTAAATATAACATGTAAGAATAAAGCAAGAAAGTTAGAGTAAAGAAAATAAAATCCTTACAGAACTTCGACGCTATTCCCGTTGCTGGAAAAACTCCAAGCGGAATTTGCACTCCCATTTATTGAATCAAAAAGCTAAAATATTACAAAAACATAACTAGTTCTTCCATAAAAAGGGAAGAACTCTAAAACTAAGAGAAATTAACTAAGAAAAGCTAAAAACTAAGAAAACATAAGAAAAACTAAAAATCTAAGAAAAGAGAGAAAGAAAGAGAGAAAAGAATGTATTTGGAGGTTTTGAAGGTATGTTTTGAAGTGAAGGGAAGGGGGGTATTTATAGGTGAGGATGGAGAGAAAAAATGAGTAAAAAAATGTTAAAAAAATATTAAAAAAATAAAAAACGTGTAATGGAAATCTGAGGTCATCAATGACGTCGGATGACGTCTGGGCTGCTGCACGTGAAAAATGGGGTGAAAACGCGTTGGGCGCGCGGAGGGCGGGCAGGCCGCTGCAGCCGGCGCGCGTGAACAGTGCCACGCTTGCGCGCCGCATGAACGATAATGCATGGGGCGAGTCAAGGCGTACGGCGCGTTTTTGTCCTTTTTGACCCATTTTGTCCAATTTTTCCATATTTGTCGACCTTTACGCATTTATTTATTAATATATTTGTGATGTATTGCTTCCAGTATTCCTCTTTAAGTCTTTAAGTTGCATTTTTAAGCCAAAATATCTGAAAAACAATAAAAATACCCGTGATTCCGAAAAAGACAAATTTATATAAATATATGATAAAACATATAAATATATATATATATATAATCAATTAATTTGCATAAAATCATGGTTATTTTAGTGCTTTTTGAGCACTCATCAGTTCACACCTAAGGCATAGTACTAAAAGGACTAAAAATTCTTCTAAGAGTCTTCTTGGCCATGTTTATGTGGATCACTCGACTAGTTTTTTGAGAGTTTCGAAATAAAAAGGTTCTTGAGTGCCACATACACCGCATGCTTACATAAACTGGAGATTTCAATTCAACTCTATTGCCGCTCATAAATTATTTCCTAAACGGAGGGATGTATTTGGTCACTCTTTCTTATGATTCTTGTCTATTTGAGAATTTTTTTTTCTCTTTTCTTGTAGTTGTTATGTACTTGTTCTCTTCTCTTTGTGTTTCTGTTGTTTTCTATTGTCTCTATTTCTCCGTGTTGAACTTATGCTTAAAGTTTTGTTTATTTTTGAAAATATAAAAATATGTTATCTTAATTTATTTTATTTTGCAAAAAATCAAAATTTTATTTTTGCACTCACTTCTTTCTCCTTTTTCTTATATTGTTCGTTGTGCTTCATTGAACCTTTCCACCCTCTCACCATGATTTTCACCAAGTGTGACGTTTTACACACACTCATTGTAGGCTCGCTAAGCACCTAGGTGAGGTGCCAGCAAGGGGTCGTAAACATGGCTTTTTTTCCTTTTTTAAACCTCGTTCTTTATTTTTCAAGCCACATAAATTCTTAAATACTTTCTACCCTCTAAATTCTTACTTACCCTTTTTCTACTAGCCTTCCTTCTTAATGGCCCCAAGAGATCTAAAAGAATCCAAAATAACTTAGAAGATCAAGAGTAGTAGTCATACTCTACTGTTCCCCCTTACCATCTACCTCCAATTCTTGGAAAGTTTTATGTGTTGACAAATGAGTTTTCTTTCATCCAAGAAAGGTTTTCTTACTTTAATTGGCTCTCTTTGTGTTCATGTACTTAGAGGTTTGATCCTACCTTTGTTTGGGATTTATATTCTTCTATTTCACCCTTTCTTACCTCTAGATTTTCTACCACCTTTCTCTTATGAGGGTATAAGGTCACTTTTTCTCAAGATGATGTCATCAACATATTATCTCTTTTAGATTGTTATAATCCTTCATTTCCTATCATCCCTTTTAAGTTTAAAAATCTTGTCTCTTTGTATCTCTCTATCGAGTTTTCAAACATTTTCTCTCATGATCTCACTAGGATGGGTAACCAAATATAGGAGCCGACCATTATTATGATGGATGTGCAGTTTAGTTAAGTGCTTCTACCCCTAGCTGATGACTAAGTGATTTTGTTAGTATTTTCATTCCCCCTCTTTCTCACTCACTTTAGTAACTGCCTCTCAATATCACTTTCTTTGTGCTATCCTTAATGGCGAGACCATAGATCTTATAGGCATGATTTATGGGACCATCATTATGCATTATCTATAGGGCCGTCATTTTTTGTTCTAATACTCCTCTTCTTTTGTATCTTCACTATCCATCTTTGATCACTCAGTGAAATGCTTTCTTATTCCCTAATGACGTTGGTATTGCTAAAGACAAAGAACATATTCATGCTAGTCATTTTGCCTCTGATTATGCTTCTATTTCTAGATGTTGTACTCCTTCTACTTCCTTTCATTATACAACTCATTGTTTATTTCATTGATATGTGCTACATAGGATGTGAGTATAGATTGCATTGCATCATGGTTACTTGACTTGTATATACATAGGGGGTGTAGCATGAAGTCAGGGAGATTTATGTGCTTTGTGCTTGTCAATTACACGTTTGACTGTGCTTAGCCTATCATTGCATACCTGTATAGGGGTAACACAATAATGTTTTAGTTAGAATACATGTAGGTCTACACAATGCATCATAGGTATGTGTTGTTTCATGTGTGCAAGATGGAGGTATAGGTATAGATCTTGAGGTTTTTTTAGAGCTAAAGGTTAGACATATAGCATGATTGTGTTGATGCATGAAGATGAATGGAGCATGACAAGACAAATGCAATTAGAGTATGTGTGTTGGGGTGTCTAGGTTATGCTTCAATGTTTGTTCATGGGAATAAATGTCTTAATTGCATGATTGTTTGTGTTAATTATTCAGTGTTTTACCACTAAAAATCCAAAAGAAGATATTGTAAGTCTTCTAAGTCCATTATGTCTTTGTTGGCTTCTAGTATGCAAAACGCGAGGCCTATTTATTTTACTTAGTGTTTTGTCTTTTCTGTGTAAGGTCAATGACTAATGGTTAGTACTGCATACACTCACACAGTTGAGAACACTTTTTATATTTGCATGTTTTACACACACCATGGGAGTAGGTTCTATTAGTATGCATGCTAAGTTATGAGTGCTTAAAAGCATTAATATATCATAATGTTATGTACTTTAAATGATAAAATATATTTGTATTTGCATAATTTTATTATCTTTTAATGGAAATCTAAATTTCCGAAATCATAGGTATGCTTTATTATCTTTTTAGGTATTTTAGCTTTAGAATGATTTAATTAAATCAACACTCAAGAATAGTACCTAAAATCACTCCATTAAAATATTGAAGCTTAAAAGATTTACATATGTAAAGCTTACATATGTTTCAAACCATTGAAAATGGTATAAAAGAAAATAGGGATTTCAATTGTTGAGAAGAACGTCGACCGTGGCGTGGAAATAATGTGTACCGTGAAGCATGTGAAGTGGACCGTGGCCAAAACATGTACAGTTTGTCTCATGTCACAACGTGAAAATAATGTGTGTTATGGCCCCCAATCATCTGATCCACTTTTTCCTCTCTTTTGCAACATTTTCTAAAGCTATATAAAGGACCCTCTTTCATTGTAAAAATCATCCATTTCATTTAATAGCTTCTCTTTATGCTGATTTCTTAATTTCTTTCAAGTTTTTCCTTTCTTTTAGTAGTTTCGAAGTTCTTCTCTCAATTAAGAATTAAACAATTATAGTTTATGTAATACTTTTAGTTTCAATTCAATAAACAATATTAGTAATTTTGTTTGGAAGTTTTCCAGAGCATAAACGATATTGAGATTCTATAAGGATATAATTAAAGGATAATTTAAATGTATTTTTTCATATTATCTTTATGTGTTGTTTTACATGCTATGTTTAATGTATTGATCATTTATTAAAACATGCATGTATGGGATATTAGTAATGTTGTTATATTTATGAAATATTAAAGTAGGTAAACATTTTTATAAAATGAATTAATTTTTATTTTTTCATCAAGATTTAAACAAAAGTTTATTATAGAAAAGTAAATTGACTTAGTATTTTTCATGATAAACATGAGAGTCAAATTTAATATTTAATTATTTGGATTTGATTTAGGATAAAACTATCGAATATTAGATATTTATTATCTAAATCTTATATAGAGTCATGCACTATTTCAAGGATTTTTATAAGATTTTTTATTGAAAAATATATTGACAAGATATCTTTTATAATAGATTTGCAGTCTAAAAGTTAATTTTTAAATACTTAAATTATTAACTTAACTTTGACACCTTAATGAAAGTTTAAATTGTTGGCCCGATCAAAGATGACAAATTAAATGGTCTAGTAATTTCTTAAAAAAATAACATAATTTAATTAAAGTTTAAATTCTCAACCCGATCAAGGGTAGCAAGTTAAAGTTTAATTAGTAAAGAAAATA
Source organism: Hippophae rhamnoides (assembly GCA_033030585.1). Lineage (NCBI taxonomy): Eukaryota > Viridiplantae > Streptophyta > Magnoliopsida > Rosales > Elaeagnaceae > Hippophae > Hippophae rhamnoides. Next base: position 46,546,594 of record CM065429.1, on the reverse strand, counting down.
ATTCTTGCCTTAGGATATTTTCATAAACAAAAGAAAAAATCAATATAATTAATTTAAATCATTAATAACTTAATTAATATCGAGTAAACATAATTAATTCAATAATATATCTCATAAATTCTCCATTTAATATAAATGTTTATTTGTCAATTTTTTTATTGAATCTATTTTTATTTTTTATTATTAGATTAGATTTCTTAAACCCAAACAATCGTGACAAGATGTTTAAGTTTTTAATTTCCTATTTAAGAATTTGTTGAATTATTTAAAAACCACATTATTCATTTTTAGACCAATCTTTAAAGTATAATTATCATTTTCTATAAGTTATTCATACACTTACGAATAATTTATAAATATACAAAATTTATACACTAAGTTTTGGCACATCACTATATTGTGTTTTATGTTTTTGTCCGTGTTACTTTACGAGTATTTGTGGAAAATTACTTGAAAAATTTTAGGAAAGAAAAAAAATTGTGTGCTTGTTAGGGTCTTTCCACCCTAGGCTGCAAGGCTCACTACTCTAGGTGGTGAATGGCCCACGAGGCATTGAGCATTTTGAAATTTTCTATAAATTCTCTCTTTTAAATTGTTTAGTAATTAGAAAAATATGGAGATATTATGTCACTAGTATTTTATGCAAAAATTGTTTTATTGAGATTTGAAATAATTAAAAGAGAACTAATACTTGAGATTTAGATTTCATGATTAAGACCATAAGCTTTGGATAAGTCATACCCTTAGGTTTGATGACGCTAACCGTTGGTGACTGGTCATACCACCAGGTGGTGGCAAGGCTCCAAAAGAGAGTCTGATTCTGATCTTGCAATGGCAATATAAGAGAAATTAAGACAAGTACCTTGACATGTAAAGATATTTGAGTTTATATTTCTATTGAGTTATAAACTTCTTTTATTCATTTAGTGAATACTTGATGACGAGTGGTGTCTATAAACAACCCAAAGATGTTACCATAAAGATAGGGTCTAAATGAATTTATCTCGTTATATTGTTATGTTTGCATGCTTTACTATTTATTTAGTGCAATAACAATTCTATCCAAATATGTGCCAACATAAAAGATCTTGTTGTGATTGGAAAGCACTTTTTTCTGTATATCATATGTTGTCCGATTTTTTCTATTTTTATTTCATGTTCTTCCATACACGTATTTATGATTAGTTATAATATAATTTAATAAAATAGGAACATACTTAACTTGTATAATATGATGCATCAAACATGCAATTAATTCCTATTCTTTCATAAAATCAAATCAAGTTCAATCCATTTTGTCCAATCCAACCGATCCAATCTACCCAATTTTGTTCAATCATGTTCATTTCAATCCAATTTTGTTTCATCTAATTCAGTCCAATTTTATTTCATCTAATTCAGTATAATCCCATAAAATTAAGAACAATTTAATCCAATCCAACCATTTTACCATATCCTATTCAAATCTATGAAATATAATCTAGTTTATTCACTCCACTCCAATCCAATACACTATTTCCAATTCATTTTAATCCAATCAAATCTAATAAAATCTAATCCTATCCATTCTAACCAATCTAATCTAATCAACTTTTATTCGATGCTATCCATTCTAACCAATCTAATCTAATCTAATTAACTTTTATATAATCTTATCCAATCCAATCTATCTTGCTTATGTTCATCTAGTCCAATCCTAATAATCCAACCCAATTCAATAATCAAATCCAACTTATTCCAATGCAACCCAATCTTGATCTATCCTTCAGCCAGTCCACATTATTAATCTAGATCAATCCAATTTACTCTAATCAAATTATGACAATCATCCAGGCTAATATGGTAAAATATAGTCTTTCAATCCAATCTAATAAAAAGAAAATGTATACTCTAACCAATCAAAACTGTAACAATTGAATTCGTTTATAGGGTTCCAGCGTCATTTAAACCTAATCCAATGCAAAATTTGCACACCCCCTACTATGAAGATTATAGTCTTGACATCAGTTTGTTCTGAAAATTGGTAACAAGTTACCAAACAATCATATGACACAAGGAATTCATTCCTTGTGGCCTTTAACCTAACAATAATTCAATCAAATTATTAAAGAAAAAAAGAAAGAAAGAGAAGTTAAATCCCTAGGTTTGTCTTCCATTTATATAGATAATACATCTCATCCATTATTCCATGGCGCGTTTAGATAAATTTGTATACAGTATCATATACCTTTACCAACAAAATAACAATAGGGGAGAAAATTATAGGGGGGGATTAATATGTAACCAGAAATGCCGAGGGAAGCCTGAGATATACAAATATACTTTTCTTTAATCAATACACAACTTTTAGACATTGATGTATAGTGGACGAATCGACACCCAAAAAAGGCCCACGAGAACTAGAACACGTACGCTACAAGCCTACATGCTGCTTGCCAATTCCAAATATACTCAAATTCTCACCAACCAAAGTTCATCCATGCACCAACAGACCAAACGAAAAAGTCATGCCAGTTGCTAGCTCAATGTTAAAGAGAATTTTACAGAATTGAGATATAAACCTGACTGTTCAACGTCCGAACAGACCCACCCTGAAATGAGCCTAAAGAGTGAATCAAATTGCCATCTCTACTTTATTTTGGTATAACTGATATCAATTTTGAAGTATACCACATGTCATCTAAAGTGAAAAGGGGGGCTTCAACATGCAGATAATAGAAAAATAGGACTATATAGAAAAGTGCAAATGTGAAGTTAAAAAATTTGTAGCACTTGTATCTGAGAAGTAATTGATTCAATATTTTCCTGCACCTGCTTTTCCAAGGTTATATGAAAAATTTGACCATATTCACCAGCTGACCAAACAAGACACACACAGACTAGAAATCATAGTCTAGAGCTGATAACTACAAATTTCTTTCAAACTGCCTCATCAGATTAAGCTTGATTATCTGACCTATTATCACTAATGACTGTTCCCACTGATTTAAACCAACGCATAAGATTACGATGATCTTTTACATATAACCATGCTTGAAGAAATGGAAAGAGATTATCATTCACATCACGCTCTTCTATGTAGCTGTGGAATGCATCTTTCATTCTTTCGTCGAGTGCCCTGTCAATAAGGACAAATTGAAACATGCATTAAAAAAAAGGTTGTTTAAGATGTAGAAAACGACTATATTAGGTTCAAAAATATTAAAAACTAGTATGATGTGTACGCTTTTTCACTATGACAAGTCATTATACAAGTGTAAAACAAATTTTGTATAGCAATAAGAAGAGCTTTATCTCTTCTACAAGAAACACAATTATTGAATATCAAACACTACCTTCTGAAGTCACCATCATAAGACATAAAACTCTGGTAATTCGACGACTCAACAAACATCAACTTCAGAAGGCATGTGGTTATAAAAAAAAACCTTGAAAAGTAGATTTTCTACCTTATCACGATTCTACTTTTGATACACTTTTATACCCATATTTTTTAATGTGGTACCTTAATAGTACTATCAATTTGGTGCAATTTTTCATTTAATTGAGGATTTTTCATGTGTAGTAACACACATCCAATATTCAGAAGACATTTTTGGATAAATTTTTAATCGATTATCTAAAAATACCCTCTAAATATCATTTAATAAATTGATTATCTGAAAATACCTTCTGAATATTACACATATTATTACACATGTGAAAAATCTCCAATTAAATGACAAATTACATCAAATTTGTATCTTTTTTTAAATGGAATACTACTAAAGTACCAACTCAAAAATATGAGTACCAAAAGTAGAATCATGATACTATTAAGGTAGCAAACCCACGAAAATTTTTAAAATTATTCTTTTGAAACCTATCGAATAATGAGGCTAATGCCATATTTGCACGATTAATTCTATTTATACCCACTAGGCATACACCCCCACCAACACGTCCATTCTTTATTGGTTTTAGGGAATTAATACATTTGAAGTATCACTATTCTTGTTTTAGTACCCTTTTTCTATCTTTATTCTCAACTAGTACTTCTAGAATACCCCTATTTAGGTTACAAGTATCCATTTTTGTCAATATCAACAATAATCTCTATGAATTATGATATTTTAAAGGTACCATTACTGTTGAAATTGACCAAAATGAATATCAGTAACTTAAATATGGGTAATCCAAAAGTACTAGTTGAGAATAAAGATCAAAAAAGTTACCAAAATAAGAATAGGGATACCTGAAAAGTACCAACCAATGGCCTAAGAACCTGAAGCAATTTATGGAATGTTCAATTTATTTTGTGAGTTTTCCATTTACACACCAGTTGTGTTTTCACCTATGATACTTAGGAGGATGCAGGCAAGAATATCACCTTCCAATTATTGATCTCGCAAAGGTACTAGGCCCCTAACAAATAATTCTCGGACCTCAAATTACTTGTTCATTGTTTTGGCGATTAGAGCTCTACCACCTCTACAATAAGAAACACCACTAAATGCACTAAAGCTCATTTGTAAATGGATAATAAGATATAAGCTCCTGAATTATGCTGCCTGCCTGTTATAATACTAGGCAGGTTATTTGAAGCTTTTGAAGGTCTTAACAATCTACCCTGGACTCCTAGATACTATAAATATGCTAGCAAATCCATAATCCATAATCCATAATGGCATTATCTTCCTCTTTCATATCACCCAAACAACACTCTATATCGAACAAAGGGAACGAGACGCTCCACTTTATAGAAAGCAAGCAAGCAGTTAACATGACCACTCCCTTATGTCCAAAAGGATAGTAAGAGTTGTCCACCTCATTTCTTTATATGTACAGGTCATAACTTGAATTAGTTTCACTTCTACCATCATCCCCTCTAATGCAATGTCACAATCACTACTTTCCCAACCACAAACATTGTCTCTCAATAATCCTTGGAGAACAATACTACCAAAATCAAAGCACATAAAAGAAAATGACTGCTCTCCAATTAGGCATCATTATGAAAAACAACTCATAAACAGGTTCAACAATTGGCAAACAGGTTATCCTAGTTTGTATTTTGCATTCTAATTAAGATACATGCTAGTGGTTTGACCATTAGATTTAATTGAACTAATCTCAACTATTGAATACTTGGTACTCACTACAAGATAACAAACAAAAGGAAGTAAACAAAAAAGATATCAAAGAAAGAAACTTACTCGAAGGTAGGGCCATTATAGGTGGATGAAACTAAAAGGGAGGAGCCATTCTCAACCTTGGGCCTCATGGAAACAGAATGGATCCCCAAGGCATCAGGATACAACCCACAAAGAAAATGCAAAGAATCTGATTGCCCAGGCTTTGAAATATCAACATGAAGAAAAAGTTGATTGATATCATCATCACCATCACCATCACCATCACCACCAGGGATGATGTTAGCCAGCCGCATTACAGAAATGTTAATCTCCTCATCACCATAATTACGCCTCAGCACTGGACCATTACCATCAAGAGCTCCCTTGACAATTGTAAATGGCAATGGAGGATTCACCTTCTGCTTCCCCATTCATTAAAATAAAACAAAAAAAAGGAAAATAAAAAGGGTTTCGCTTAATTCAATCAATTATTTGAAGGAAATACAATATATTATATCTATATGTGTATGTAAGTAAACATAAGCAATGGGTATGTGTGTGTGTGCGTGAATTTTGAGGCATAAAGAGAGAGAATGGGATGATTACAGGAGGAGGGCTCATTTTGGAAACTTCGAGATAGTGCTCTTTAAGAGAACGGAGAAGCATGGAGTTGATGGCAGAGGAGACATTGATGTTGGTTGAGAAAGGGTTTGCTGTGAATCGCAATGGCTGATGATGCTGTTGAAGCTGAACTGCTCGGCTCATTACTTTCTTCCACATTCTTCTTCCTGTAGTCTGGTCTGCCTGCACTGTGTGCCTGACAGTGCAAGAACCTAGAGCCTGAAACAAATTTAAATATGCTTTAAGCAATTACGTACAACTTGTATGCATGGATCAGTCCCAAAGCCACGCCCTTTAACAGCCCACAAGAACTAAAACATGTATGCCACCAGGTGCTTGGCAATTTCAAATATACTTAAATTCTCACCAAGAAAAGTTCATCAAGCCACCAGGCGACCAAACCAAAATGCTAACTTAATGTTAAAAAGAAATACTAGTTTCTGTAATAAACAGTTACACCATCAAAGAACTTCCCATATTGTCACCTGTGCACTCACTTGATTGCAATGGTGACAACAAGTCCGAATGGGTCGGAACCAAACCAAACCCTTTTGAGTTGTGGGGCGAATTGAAGTGTTCTATTTATGTTGATTTGAAAAGAATTCGGATATTAGCAGCGGCTCAATGACCTAAACGATTGCCCCTTTTATGAATAGTAATTGTTTTCGATGTTTAAAATTCATCTGAACATAAATATCAAAATGGTTCAAATTCAAATTGGCTTAAGAGTTAAGACTGGTATTTCACATAATGGGTTACAAAATATAATTGATTCTTCTCTCAAGAACTTAAGCTTTTGGGAGAATTAACAAACTAACATAGCATCATAGTATCAAAGATAATGTGCTTGAAGTCCAAGAATCCTCTATTTTTGAAATTACAAGTGTTTAACATGCATGGTACATAAAGCAAACACTTGTGTGGAATGATAAATGTACAAAAGTATAATCTTAAACTTTTGGGAGAGTTATTAACAAACTAACTTCTAACACTAACTGTTCATAACCCGAACTGACCCGCCCTGAACTGAGCCTATCCAGTTGAGTCAAATTGGCATTTCTACCATATTGGTATAACTGATCAATTTTTAAGTGTATCAATATCACATGTAATCTAAACTTGAAAAAAAAAGCATTTTTAACATACAGATGATAGGATATTAGGAATACATAGCAAAGAAAAAATGTGAAGTTTAAAATTTGTAGCACATATATATGAAAAGAAAGAGATTAAATATTTTCTTGTACCTGCCTTTCCAAGTTTACACGAAAAAGTTAACCATATTCACCCGTGTCGGCAATTTTAGCTTCCACCACCCGTGTCGGCACGAATCGACACTGAGTGTCAGATCTTTGATGGACTCGGAGGAAGATTGTCGCCGGAAAAGCAGATGGATAAGAAGACAAAGATGAGGAAGGGATGTCATAACTTGTTTAAGTTGTTAGGGTTTTAGAGGACTAAAACCTTCTGACCTCTGGGCTCTTTTGTGTGGGCTCTGATCCAAAGAGAAATTACAATGGTGCTTAGCGAATTTAAGATTTTAATACACTACATGTAATTAACATATAAAAAATAATATATATATATATATATAAATTATCATTTTTTTTTAAAAGTATTATGTATATTTTATTTAAATTATAATAAACGAGTTATTGTGATAAAACTTAAAAATAAAGTTACGTAACATATATATTTATTTTATACACATATATCTACTTTTATAAATATTATATTTAAAATTTATTAAATTAAATATATATATAAGAAAAGTAGACTCATTTTATAAAAAAAAAAAAAATAATGATAATAATAATAATAATAATAAGTACAATGTCACTCTGTCCTGGTTCCGCCAATGATGACTTATTTGAGCTCAAAACTATATTAATTTTAACTTCTTTTATAAACTATATTAATTTGAGAGAGCACTCTTTTTTAAACTTCAATAACTTTAAATATGAAAATTTTTACAAGCTATCCTAGTTCGTTCATTGTTGTTCTCTTTCCCTTCTCACCTTTTTGACCAAATTCGACTTAGTATTTCTCTTGCAAATGCATATATGCTAACGCTCCTACTTCAGATTAAGTTTGTTCTCTTTGATATTATTGTATAATTTATTAGAGAGAAAATTGAAAAAGTTACAAATTAGTTATGAATAAAGATGGATGTTATATTTTGGGTTATAAATAAAGCTCATTCTTCCATTTTTAAAGCATCTAAAAATTTATATATCTTTCTCTTTTTTATAAGGGTAATTTATTAGCTCAATTTTATCTAATTAATTGTAATTTTGGAGTTCATCCATTTTGAGATAGTGGAAGTGGTCAACGACGTTCGAGGACATAAGTAACATTTATACTGAATCTCGTTAAATTTCTAGTGTTTTTATTTTTCTGCTTTGATATTTCTACTTTAGTTTATTTTAACATTATTCAAATTCAGATTTTGCATCTCATCCTAGTGATTGGATTTTTGATTCAGCGTGTACCTTCCATATGTCTCTTAATAAGGAACTTTGAAGAATTAGACGGTGGAGTTGTTTTCATGGGTAATGATTATCCATGCAAAGTTTTGAGAATTGGTACAATTCGTTTGAAGAATCAAAATGGTGCAACCAGAGTCTTGAAGGATGTTCATTATGTTCCAAATATGTAAAGGATCTCATTACTCTGAGAGTCTTAGAATAAAAAAGCTTCATTGTGACCATACAAAATGGGGCATTGAAGGTTACTTCTTGAGCACTTTGTGGTGATGAAAAGTGTTCGGAAGAATAACTTGTACTACTACCTTGGTAGTACAAGTTATTGGGACAGTATCAACAGCAGTTTCAGAGGAAAAAAGAGATTCAGAAACTACCAAGCTATGGCATATGTGTTTGGGACATGCTGGTGAAAAAGCTTTACAAATTCTTGTAAAGTAAGGCCTATTGAAAGACGTGAGAACTAGCAAGTTGGAATTTTGTGAGCATTGTGTATTGGGGAAGCAGAAAAGAGTAAGCTTTGGCATTGCACTCTATAATACAAAAGGCATTTTGGATTACATCTATACTGATGTATGAGGACCAATAAGAACTCTATCCATAAGTGGCAAACATTATTATGTCACTTTCATTGATAACTTCTCTAGAAGAGTTTGGGTGTATCTCATGAAGAAGAAAGATGAAGTGTTGGGAATTTTTCTCAAGTGGAAAAAGCTGATCGAGACTCAGACTGGTAGAAAGATCAAGCGTCTGAGGTCTGATAATGGCACTGAGTACAGAAACGATCCATTTATGAAAGTTTGTTGAGAAGAAGGAATGGTGCGATACTTCACTATTCAAAAAACACCACAACAGAATGGAGTGCAGGACTTATGAACATGACTTTGCTTGAGAAGGTTCGGTGTATGTTGTCAAATGCAAGGTTAGGTAAGTAGTATTGCGCTGCGGCTATGACGTATGCATGCCACCTTGTCAACCGTTTACCATCATATGCTCTTGAAGGCAAAACGCCTATGGAGGTATGGTTTGGAAAACCTGCTGGAGATTATGATTTCTTACATATGTTTGGTTCTATTGCATACTATTATGTAACAGAATCAAAGTTGGATCCAAGAGCCAAGAAAGCTATTTTTTGGGGATTCCTTCTAGTTCTAAGGGATGTCGTCTATGATGCCTTGAAACGAAAAATATAATCTTTAACAGAGATGTTACCTTTGATAAATCTGCCTTGTTGAGAAAGATAACTGAGAAGATTGATGGCACTTTGCAGCAAGTGGAGCAAACTTCAAAACATGTGGAGTTTGAAAGCAGAATTCTTAATCCAACTGATGGAGATAAGATAGAAGTTGATCCTCCATTAGTAGAAGATGAATCGGATGAAGAGGTTTTAACCCAAAAACCTCCACAGCAACAAGAAGAAACTGTAGTTGATAGGCCACGATGAAAAAATGTCAAGGTGTCTACTCGATACAAAGATTTTGAAGATCTACCTGCTCAGTTTAAGAATACGGTGGCTTATGCACTTTCAATTGTGCATGATGATGTTCCTTCCATAAATAAAGAAGCAATCAAAAGCCCTGTAGTTGAAAGATGGAAAAAGACCATGGATGAAGAACTTATGTCCCTTCAGAAGAATAAGACATGGAAGTTAACACAACTACCTAAGGGCAAGAAGGAAATTGGCTGCAAATTGGTGTATGCAAAGAAAGAGGGATTTCATAACAAATATGGTATTCGCTACAAGGAAAGGTTGGTGGCTAAGAGCTAGGCTCAAAAGGAAGGAATCTATTATAATGAGGTATTTTCTCCAGTTGTAAAGCATTCCTCCATTAGAATTTTGTTGACCTTGGTAGCACATTTGGATTTGGAGCTAGTTCAACTTGATGTTAAAACAACTTTTCTACATGGTGACTTGGAAGAGGAAATCTATATGTCTCAGCCAGAAGGGTTTAATGTTGATGGTAAAGAGGATTGGGTTTGCAAACTGAAAAAATTGTTGTATGGATTGCAGCAATCTTTGAGGCAGTGGTATAAATGATTTGACCAGTTTATGTTGCAGTAGAATTATACTAGAAGTGCACATGATCATTGTGTGTATTTTCACAAGCTACAAGATGAGTCTTTCATCTATCTCCTATTGTACGTCAATGATATGTTAATTGCATCAAAGAGCCAAGTAGAAATTGAGAAGTTGAAGGCTCAACTAAATCAGGAGTTTGAGATGAAAGATTTGGGAGAAGCCAAGAAGATTCTTGGCATGAAGATAAGCAGAGACAGGAAGAAGTGGAAGCATAGTTTGACCCAGAGTCAATATTTGAAAAAGGTACTACAACATTTTGGTATGAATGAACATACAAAACCTGTAAGTACTCTACTTGTTCCTCATTTCAAGCTTAGTACTCAATTATCTCCTAAGAATGATGCAGAACGAGAATACATGGCAGAGGTACCGTATGCAAATGCGGTTGGTAGCTTGATGTATGCAATGGTGTGTACGAGATCTGACATTTCACATGCAGTTGGTGTTGTAAGTAGCTACATACATAATCCTGGTAAAGGACATTGGTTGGCTATGAAATGGATTCTATGGTATATTTTAAATACGGTAGATGTTGGTTTAGTATTTCAACAAGATAATATTGTTGATCAATGTGCAGTAGGATATTGTGATTCCAATTATGTAGGAGATTTAGATAAGCGCCAATTAACTACTGGTTATGTGTTTACTCTTGCTAAAGCACCAGTCAGTTGGAAGTCTACCTTATAGTCCACAGTTGCTTTGTCTACTACAGAGGCAGAGTATATGGCAGTTACAGAGGTTGTGAAGGAAGTTATTTGGTTATGAGGTTTGCTTGAAGACGTGAGAGTTGGTCAAAAACATATTAAGGTGTTTTGTGATAGTCAAAGTACTATTCATTTAGCAAAGAACCAAGTCTACCATACACATACAAAGCACATTGACGTTTGTTACCATTTTGTGCGAAAGATTATTAAAGAAGGTGGAGTATTAGTTCAGAAGATTAATACTACAAAGAATCCTGTAAATATGATGGCCAAGGTGGTAACAACAATCAAGTTCAAACATTGTCTGGGCTTGATTAACATCCTGTAAATTTGAATTGGCAATGGCATCACTGATCTAGAGATTGAAAAAATCATTTAGAATCACTAAGTCGCTAAGGTGGAGATTTTTTGTATAATTCCTTAGTGAGAAAATTGAAAAAGTCTCATATTGGTTAGGAATAAAGGTGTGTGTTATATTTTGGGCTATAAATAAAGCCCATTCCTCCACTTCTAAAGCATCCTAGAATTTGTAAATCTTTCTTTTTTTGTAAGGGTAATTGATTAGCTCAATTTTTCCCAATTAGTTGTAATTTTTATTTTTCTACTTTAGTTTATTTTAACATATATTTTTAATAGCATTATTTTGTCGAGCTAGTTTGAGTTCTATTTATTTAAATAATAAGTAAATAGTAATTACTTAAAATAAGAAAAATATATCCAATTTTTTCAACATGTACCCTTTTATCTTTGCAAATATCTCCTCCTTATGACATACATGGTTTTCTTTTAGTGTGATGTTGAGGATTTGCATTTAGAAGAGATGATGAAGTTCAACAACGGATCATGGAAACAACAATTGAGGACGCCTTGGTGTGATGGCTTTCTTATGATATAAGTTATTTTAATTCCCATAAGCAAAGAAAAAAATGTTACTTCAATGGTGATTTGAATTCAACTAACAAACACAAACACACACACACAACCAAAAAGATACATGTACAATGCTTTGTTACAAATGCAATTAGAATAGGAACAAACTGAACAAGTTTTCTTTGACAGATCTCACAAACCCATAAGTTAAATATCCTGACCTATCCTGGATAATATCGAATATCCATAAGATTCGATATGGATATTGTTAGAAGTTGTTGAAAAAACAACATTTTCAAGAACTTAAATTATTGGGAAAGTAGCCAATATTATTTTTATACATCTATCACTCCCCACAAATATTAGCTATGTACAAACTTTTGTGATTTAACAATTACGGTTACTGAGCGTTGAATACAAGACTTACAACTCTGGTACCATGTTAGAAGTTATTGAAAACTAACTCTTCAAGTCTCACTAACTCCAATTGTTGAATTGCAAATATTTGACCTAAATAGTGCATAAAACCAACATTTGTAAGAAGGTAATAGATGTATAAAATTATAATTGGTTATTCTTCCACTTGTTTCATTTTTAAAAGAGTTTGTGATCAATCACTTTTAACATCTATGAATTTGTAATATCATTTTAACAAAATTATTGGGGTATTATCGAGAGTATGTCATGGATATTATCATTGATATAAATATATTAATTTATGCCGTATAATTTTTGCAACAAAATATAATATTATCTTTGATATTATTAATTTTTTTGACAATTTATGCAATATAATTTATAGAGTTTTTTCTACCTTTTTGAAGGTGAATAAAGTTATTTTTAATATTTTTTAGATTAAACGATATTTTAGAGTAGTTCAAATCTGTAATTTAAAATAGAATATGGATGAGTTATACTATTAGACCACTATATCAACCACGAATACATTATAATGTTTTCTTCTCATAAAAGTAATCTTGGTGAATCATTAGGTGAGGAAGAAAAAGATAATGATGAGCAAGATAATGTAAGAAGTGGTGATAAAGATGAAGATAAAGGGGAACATAACAACTGGTTCTAGACATAACCTTTAAATCCATTCACTTATGAAACTAACTATACAAATGCCACACACGATGAAAATTATAAGTGTAAAACTATTACTCGAGAAATATATGCTATTAGAAAGGAATACACGAATATACATCATGGAAAATAAGAAGATATGTTATAATCAAATAAGAAAACTATGGTTACAAGTTTATCTTCAATAAGCATTAAATTAAATAAAAATGACCTCTTGAATAATATGGGTGTACATAATGCTTATGGAAGATTTGAAAACCCTCTACAACAATTTACATACTATTAAGTCAACACACGTTTCTATATTCATAAAGAAACAATTGGAAGATATCAAACCAACATATACATAGCATCTTAATCATTATATTCATATCATAGCATCAATGTTACTTGAATCAAGATTGTATATCCTTTAAACTCCCTACAAAATTCATTTAAATGTAACGATAGCATAAATTTTAAATTTTTTAATATTGGAACACTTCATTTTCACTCAAATTACTATTTTATTTGGCATATAACTATTAGTTTTTTGAAAATACTATTCTAATAGATACAATATTATTCAATTCTCTATCATCGGTTATTATCTAACATTTTAATATTTTTAAATAATTTTTCGTACTTTTTTTTAATTTTTAGATGAATTTCCATCTATTGATAATATTTTAAATATTCTCGATCTTTCGATAAAATCAAATTATCCATATATTTATAAACATCCATATTTTAATCCTCGTAGGGACTTTCCCTTTATGATACAAATCGAAGAGTACATAATCAAGAAGAAATAGAGAGAAAGAGACAGTACATTGAACAGAGCACAAGGTTGACAACACATCGCACAGATAGTATATGACCTACTCCACTACTACAAAGAGCGAGTAATCTTTAGACTATAAGGTGATGATTGAGAAAATTTATGCCTTTATTGTGACCATAATTTTCCTCTTTGGAATGAGAAAAAATTGAGACAAGTATTTGATAAGAACAAAATCATCAAATTTCTAAACCTTAACAGCCTAATTTTATATCTATGTTAGCATGGATCATTTCTGGAAGATGAATATGAAAATAGCCTCATGCTGCATGATTTTGCAGACTATAATTTAGACAACAAATTGAGATTGTATATATATTTACTTCTTCCGATGTGATATGAGCACATGTGCTCGGGCTGCTTGACACAACACATGGGCGCACGAGAGATAGATGGAGGGGACCACAAACGGCAAGGAATGTAGGCGAGAAGCATGAGTAAGGGGACCACTCATTCAGTTAGGATTAGTAGAATAATTCCCCTTGTAACTACCAGCTATATAACTAGCCTTAAGGAATGAAATAGTTTAACAAGAATTATATAACAATTACCTCTCTCTCAGTTTCTCTTCTTCTTCCCTACCTCTCTTTGAAATTATTTGTAACAATGGTATCAAAGCCGGTTTCAGCCATGGACAACCAGAACTGATCCAACACAAAGACCTCTAATGAGGAATCTAATCTCTTCGTGCAATCTAGGTGTAGATTTGAGCATTTAAATGATATCTGACAAGTGGTGCAGATTGAGCTGAGGGCTCTTTGTGCCATCCACAGCTCACCGAAACCACATCAGCTCCCTCGGAATCACATCAACTTACAACCGCACCTTTGTGCATCGCTTGAGACCTTCAAGAAATTTGAAGCTCAACCCACTGATTCCTTCACGATGAGAGAATCCCAACCTATAGAACTTAGAACAAGTAAGAACTACATTTCTGTGATACAAAAAGAGAAGACGATGACTTATTCAGACCCTAAACTAAGATTATGTGATTCGCCATCACATGTGCTTCCAGAATCAGTCCATGAATCAGCCCATGAAGCAAGCCTACCTTATAAGGGTAGTTTTCTTCCAACAGTTGAACTCCCTCGTATTGGACTTACTCAAGCCTTTATATGAATCTCTAGACTCGACCAACGAAGAAAATACTACTTTGGGTGTTGAGGTTAACCAAGAGAAATCCTATTAGTGAGAAGCTTACCTCATTGGGATACCAAACACGCGAATTTTTGCAAGTGGCTTAGCATTTCTAGTGGTGGTGCTCACATAGATGGTCGGAGAGCTATTGGAAACAAAGGTTGAGCAGGTCGTATGTTCGATCCTGGTAAGATCGAGCATCGGTGGCACTGTAAGACTAACCAAAAATGATACATTCTTGTATCGGCTATGACTGCCTCTATTATTCCATCTATGGTTATGGCTCATGGTCAAAGTATTGAGTTTGTCTTGGAAAGAACCCTTGTCGTTAGTGACTCAGTTGAAGGTGTTGAGAAGACGTCGACGACGACTAAGACACTGAAGCATATCATATTTGTTTTCTAAAGCTAAGGAGGTCTCCATCTCACCCAATCTTCCTAATTCCCTTTCACTCTAAAAGCCTACAATTAAAGCTAAGGTAACACCACATAGAGGTAACATCAGTGCCACTGTTTCTTCGACTTATAATAATCAAACACTTGGAGGGCAAGTTACTAGAACAAATAGATTTGAAAAAATGGTGTTCTTCTTGGACATTAATTCTCTCTACTATAAAGGAAACATCTCTAGCCTACGTTCCTTGGTCATTAGGTTCCTTTGTTCTTCCATCAAGGAAGTAACCCCAGAGGTGTTCACTCTGATTATACTTGTTCCATCCCCTATCTTAATTACTACTTTTGGCTTTCCCTAGTACACAGGGCTAAAACCATTCTATCTGATTCTAGTACACCACTCAAACTTGGAAGATTTTAATACCAAAGGCTCTTGAATGCAACCAATGAATTTGATTCCGCTAATTTCATTGGCAAAAGAGGTTCTGGTACTGTCTTGAGGGGAATATTCGAGAATGGTGAGATGATTTCTATTAAAAAGTTGGATGCCTGGCATTTGCAAAAAGTGAAGAACAGTTACTCCATATCACCAATAGTTGAAGATGTGATGCGTATGGGAGCAATTTTTCCTATCTCTATTGATGTGAGTTTTACTCCTAGTCGGTTCCCGAAGTATAAATTAGAAGCTGGTAATCAAATTATAGAAGAGCCAAAAGAGGATCAAATTGGCCCACCATTAAAGAAGGTTGTTGAAAGGGAAACTTCCCAGTCCTCAGATTAGCACAAACGTCTCTCAATTGAAGATCTTGCCAGTCAATTTGACAAGAATTTGTCTGCTACTGCTAAGATATCTTAAGAGGCCAAGTTAAGAGAAGTGGCTTCTTTATAAGGGCATGTTCTTCTAAAGAAATTTAGAGATGCAATGGAAAATTTTAGAGGGCGATTGGTTGGGAAAAATAAAGAGGATGTGGAGAAAACCATCTCAATAGTGGAAACATTAGCAATTCAGCTGATTCAAAAGAAGGAAGAGTTGATCCAGGAAAAATTTAAAGCAAAAAGGTTAGTAAACTTTCTCAAACAGGCTTCTGAAGATGTTAAAAGGTTGGTTAACCAAGAAAATATTTCACTTATGCTAAAATTAAGAGTGTAAGAGCAGTAGTACATAGAATTGGAAAGGCACTTTATGGGCGAGACAAAGGTTCCTATGCTTCAAACCAACAGGATGGGGAGGAGTTGTTAGAGGAGGTTCAAGAGGCTGATGGTGTACCTGGAATCCAAAATGTGGTTCCTGGATTCTGAAGAAAGACTGCTTCGAAGCTCTTAATTAAGCGTGGTTCACTAGAAAGTCTATTAAACATAGTTGAGGTAAGAGCTATAGGAAGGAAATATGGGGTTTCTTTGTTTGAAATTGGCAAGAATTTCAACTTAGATCGAGAGTTGACTCTTGCTGGTAGGATTTCCAGGGAAGAAGAGAGGGCTAGACTAGAGATTGTTAAGGGAGGAGATAGACAATTCAATGGTTTGGGAGATGTCTACAAAAAGATTCTAAAAACTGATGTACTCCTCACCAAAAACATGCAGGATAATATCCTTGCTAGTTCTACTCTTGGTTGGAAGATCATCAATGGTGTTGGTCTTGCTTCATATCCGATTAACACTGTCCAAAGATGGATGATGATAAGACATGGGAAGATAGTAGGAGAGGGTGGAATTCAACCTTCAGAAGGACAAAACATATGCATTGACGTAACTGATGGGTTTAGAGATCTATGCTCTATAACTGGCTTAGGAAAAGTTGCTCTACGGATACCTTCCCAATCATTTGCCTATGCAATGAATTTTCCTATACGAATATTCTTACAATCTCGAAGCAAAGTCATGATGATGGGTTGGATTTCTGCAATAGTGCTTGTGCTACACACATTCTTCAGCTGGTTGCTAATACTTAAGTTGGAATGAGGCTTAGTTGGAGCTGCTATTACACTTAACACATCTTGGTGGCTTATTGTTATTGGCCAATTGTTGTACATCTTTATTACTAAGTTAGATGGTTCTTGGACTGGGTTCTTATGGCTTTAATTTTCTGACTTATATGGCCTTATTAAGCTTTCTTTGGCTTCTACTATTATGTTAATTTTATAGTTTTGGTACTTGATGGTGTTGGTGGTCATCATAGGCCGTTTGTTAAATCCTTTGATAGCAGTGGGTACCAATTCAATCAGCATGAACATACAAGGATGGGATGCCATGATTGCAATTGGGTCTAATGAGGCACTAAATGTGAGAGTATCAAATGAATTTGGAGCTGGTAACGCCAAGGTAGCAAAATTTTCAATGATAGTGGCTTCTGTAACATCTGTGGTTATTAGAGTTGACTGCTGTTCATGCCACAAGAAACTATTTCCCTTACCTTTTCACAACAAGTGATGTTGTTGCCGAAGAAACTACCCAACTCGCATTCTTGCTTGGCATTACAGTGTTTTTAAACAATCTTCAACTAGTTTTCTTTGGTGTTGTTGTTGCAGCTGGATGGCAATCTCTTGTCGCATTTATCAACATTGGGTGTTATTACATTTTGTGTTTCCTCTAGGCATTCTTCTTGGTTTCACATTCGTTATTACACCTGAAAACACTACTTTTTCATCTTATGCATATACTGGGATGATTGGCCGATTAAATTCAACTTCAATACAAGCCTGGGCAGCTATGGAGTCAAAGGGGTTGCTAAAGCTTTGTGGATGGCCAGGTTGGGTGAACCCAGAAGAAGCCATTGCTTGCAAGGTTAAACTAGCTGGTGAAGTCATTGGAGAAGCCTTAAGGGTTTATGCTTACAGAAAATTATAGAATTTTAGCAAGGGTATGATTCATTCCAGGGATATGGTAAATTACTTCTCCATATTGGATTCAATTGTGTGGGTTCTTGAGAGAGATGAAGTTGCTTGGAATTTATTAATGGTAGCTTTGTGTCGGTTAGAGGAATAAAAATTGCTTTACAAGCATTCTATTCCATGTTATCTGAGGAAGGGGTACACTTTTTTTTTCAAATCATATCCCAACCTTATCCTTGAGGACAAGGATTCTAAAAGGGGATGAAATGATACGAGGATATGTGCTCGAACTGCTTGGCATAGCACATGGGCGCGCGAGAAATTGAACACACTGAAAATATATTTATAAATCTTAATTACAATGAATGATAATACAAGTATAAATACAAGAAAATAAGAATCTGCTTTTTAGTAAAAGTGCTTTTAAGAAAAGTATATTAGTTGCATACAACTAACATACAGCTGATAAAGTATATTAGTTGTACACAACTAATATACCACTAATAATGATTTATTAACACTCCCCCTCAAGTTGGCACATAGATATCGATCATGCCCAACTTGCTTAGTAAACCGTATAATGACATCTAGGAAACCCATTTGGTAAGCATATCTACAAGTTGCTCTTCAGTGGGAATAAAAGGATAACTAATCAGTTTGGCATCTAGCTTTTCTTTTATAAAGTGACGATCAACCTCTACATGCTTAGTGCGATCATGTTGTATTGGATTTTGTGATATATCAATGGCTGCTAGATTGTCGCAATATAATTGCATAGTATTTTTGAGTTCGAAACTCAAATCAAATAACAAAGTTCTTATCCATAGTAATTCACAAACCCCATGAGCCATACCTCTATACTCGACCTCACCACTAGATCGCGCCACCACTTTCTGTTTCTTACTTTTCCTTGTAACCAAATTTCCTCCCACAAAGGTGAAATAACCTGAGGTTGACTTTCTATCTGTAATACTTCCTACCCAATCTGCATCTGTGAAGCCACAGACTTCAAGAGGATTGTTGTGTTTAGAGAACATTACTCCCCTTCCTGGAGCCGATTTCAAATACCTTAAAATTCTCAAAACATCATTCATATGGTTATCACTTGGATTGTGCATGAACTGACTCACCACACTTACTGCATATGCAACATCTGGTCTAGTATGAGCTAAGTAAATCAAACGTCCAACCAATCTCTGATAGCGAGCTCGATCAGTTGGTATCTAATCTGGATACTCTGCTAAACAATGGTTTTGCTCAATAGGAGTGTTAATAGGTTTGCAATCCAACATACCTGTCTCTATTAGTAGATCAATAATGTACTTCCTCTGACACAGATATATTCCTTCTCTTCCCCTAGCTACCTCAATTCCTAAGAAGTACTTTAGTTCACGTAAGTCCTTCATTTTGAATTCAGTGGCTAGCTGTCTTTGTAATTTATCCATCTCAATAGTATCATCACCAGTGATTACCATATCATCAACATAAATGATTAGGGTTGTTACCTTCCCTCATTGATGTTTGAGAAATAAAGTGTCGTCTGAATTACTCTGTTTGTAACCAACCTTTTGCATGAACTGTGAAAACCTTCCAAACCAGGCTCGAGGGGATTGCTTGAGGCCATACAAAGACTTCCTCAATTTGCATACAAAATTACCAGGGGAATCAACTACATACCTAGGTGGAAGACTCATGTACACCTCCTCGGCTAATTCTCCATGAAGAAACGCATTCTTGACATCAAACTGTCGAAGTGGCCAGTTTAGGTTAGCAACAAGTGAGAGCAGAACCCGAATCGTGTTTATTTTGGCAACAGGAGCAAAAGTCTCATCATAGTCTACACCATACGTTTGAGTAAACCCTTTTGCTACAAGACGAGCTTTATACCGATTTACGGATCCATCACCATTATGTTTTATAGTAAACACCCATCGACAACCAACTGCCTTTTTTCCTTGTGGTGGTGGCACCAGTTGCCAAGTATCGTTCTTCTGTAACGCCTCCATCTCTTCAGCCATTGCCTTCCTTCATATTGGATCTCCCAACGCATCCTGCACTTTGTTAGGTACTGATACACCAGATATTTGAATTACAAATGATTCATAATACTTAGATAATCTTTTAGTGGACATGTAATTGGCTACTGGGTATTTTGATTTTGCATGAATATTTGGTTCATACCTTTTGGCTGGTTGACCTCGAGTAGACCTTTTTGGTAATACATACTGTCCAACATTAGACTCGATGCTATTACTATCAGTGGGTGTACATACCTTAGATGAGTGACCTTCAATACCAGGGAATTGTTGATCAGGGGTAGGAGTAATGCCTGAGGGAACAATTGTGTCTTCCACTTCATTTGCTGTAAGCGAATTTGGTGCTTGAATACTTGGAGCATCTGCTTCTACATTGATTGGTGATTATTCTAATGCCTCCCCCTCATCATGATACAGTTCTTCGAAATATGTATTCTCCCCGTGACGAGCAGTATCAGGTGAGGAAAAATAACTCATGCTGATGAATTTTGCTGCTGGAGGAAAGGTGCCTTTGATTTGGTTTGAATGGCTAGACTTAATACCTCAACTTGTGCATGGTGAAGACTTTCCTACTGAGATTCGTCTTTATAGATGTATGTAAAGGCGATAGTCGAGCTCTGAGGGTCTGACATTCGAAGCAATTCGTCTTTAGCACTATTATGTTTTGTATCAAGGCCTCTTAAAGAGGCATGTACTTGTTCAAGCTCCTTCTCCTTCTGGTACCACAGGAGGTCTTCTTGATTTTTAATTTTACACGGGCATTTTTGGTCAATTTCAACCCATACATTTTTCAGCTTGGTAAAAAATAGAGATACTGGTTGCCCATTTTGCTGCATGCCAGCAGCTTTGCACATGAGTTTATGAACTTGAATAAAGTCAGACTTATTTGTATAAAGATCGCTTAAGGTATTCCATATGGCCTCAGCAGTTTCACATTCCTCCACCATTTGTAATATATCATCAGTGATGGCTCTAAATAGAATTGACATTACAAATCCATCATCATCTTCCCACCTAGTATAGGCTTCTATATCATCTTGACTAGGAGCCCTAATTGATCCAAATACTTGTCCTATCTTATGCATCCCACGAAGATAAACAGACATAACTTTTTTCCATGTTCTAAAATTTGTACTATTAAGTTTGGTACCCCCGAAAGAACCAATTTCTGAACTCTTAACAAAAACTTCAAATTTTGGAACTTCATTAATTCTGGAAACTTGATGTTGTCTCGAATCTTCCATTGAAATAATAATAAAATATATTGTGTAACAGAATAAAGTTTTTGTTTTTTGGGTCGGGTTGGACTGTGGATTGGGCTGGTAAGTGGACTAATGGGTTGATGAGTTGATGGGCTTGGACTAAGACAAATGGGTAAGTGAGCTGATGGGTTAGGCTGATAAGCTGATCTGTTGGGCTGGTGAGCTGATGGGTTGGGCTGATAGGTGGGGTGATGGATTTGGATTAAGGCAGATCTGAAAGTTGAAAAATTAAAAACTGAAAAGAGAGCACTGCAGACTCACAAAAGAACATGTAGAACGTACGAGCCGCGGGAGCCGGACGGCACAGTGCTAGGCCGTCGCACGAGCCGGACGGCAGTGGTTGGAGCTATCAGGCGAGCCGGACGGCGTAGACCGGAGCCGCCGCAGAGCCGGACGATGCGGGCCGAGAGGCTGCCGCGCGAGCCGGACGACACAGATCGGGAGCTAGTGCGCGAGCCGGACTGGCACAGATCGGAGCTGCTACGCGAGCTGGATGGCGCAGGGTTGGAGCTACTGCACGAGCTGGACAGCGTAGGACTGGAGCTGGACGGTGCAGGGTTGGAGTTGCTGCGTGAGTTGGACGATACAGGACTGGAGCTGCTACGCGAGCTGGATGGCACGGGGATGGAGCTACTGTGCTAGTTGGACGGCGCAGGGTTAGAGTTGTTGCGCGAGCTGGACGGCACAGGGTTGAAGTTGCTGCGCGAGTTGGACGGCATAGGGTTGGATGATGCGGGCTGAACGGCGCGGGCTGGACGTCGTGGACTGGACAGCATAGGCTAGACGTCACGGACTGGACAATGCGATTGACGGCACTGCTTAGAAACTTAGAAACTCAGAAACCGATAAATTTTCTTTTCTTTTCTTTCTTGCTTTGATACCAAATTGAATATACTAAAAATATATTTTTAAATCTTAATTACAATTAATGATAATACAAGTATAAATACAGGAAAATAAGAATCTGCTTTTTAGGAAAAATGTTTTTAAGAAAAGTATATTAGTACAGCTGATAAAATATATTAGTTGTACACAACTAATATACCACTAATAATGATTTATTAACACGAGACGCAGATGGAAGGGACCACAAATAGAAAGGAATGCAGGCGGGAAGCATGAACAGGGGGACCATTCATTCGGTTAGGATTAGTAGAATAATTCCCCTTGTAACTACTGGCTATATAACAAGCCTTAAGGAATGAAATAGTATAACAAGAATTATATAACAATTACTTCTCTCTCTCAATTTCTTTTCTTCTTCCTTACCTCTCTCTGAAATTATTCGTAACACGATGCTTGTTCCTTCCAAGCTTCACGTACTTTCTATTGGACTTGTCAACACTACCACCGCCAGTGCCCAATGAAAAGTTGCTCCCTTCAGTAAAACCCATACTATGAGAAGCCTGAAATGGAGATGGATTCTGTGGTAATGCCAGATTTGATTGGCTTCCAAATTGAAATGGATTACCCACTGAGGTAGGTTGTTGCTGACCAAATGTTGGAATTGTGGGTGTTGTTTGAAAATTAGTTAGAGAGGGAAAGACGGGTTGTCGCTGACCAAATAGTGGAACAATCATTGTTGATGCCTGAACATTGTCCTCAGCCATGTCTTCCACATTCATTTGATCATTGTTACCAAAAGTGAACGAAGGATTGGAGTTGCCAAACACTGGCTGCATGGCAGCAGAAGTAGAGGATGATGAAGAGAATATGGGATTTGATGATGCACCATTTGACAATCCAAATACCATATGTGTACTATTTGAAGTAGTGCTAGATGCAGAGGATACTCCAAAAGAAAATGCAGTAGCACTATATGCAGTAGATCCTTGAAAAGAAAACGTAGTAGGACAAGATGTAGAGGATCCTTCAAAAGGAAAGCCAGTTGATGGAGAATGGAGATGTGGAGTTAACTTCAGAGCCAAATATGACAGAATTTGCAGGCTGCCAATTGGCACCAAACAAGTTAGGCATCATATCACTACTAGAGCTAACACCATTGGCCTTGGAAGAGGAAGCAGAATTTTGTCCAGAAACAACTTCCAAATCAAACAGTTTGGAAGCTGAAATTGAGCTAGAGAGGGAAATTCCACTTGAGAAGGTTGTATTCCCGGTCACCAAAAATAATGGATAGGATGAAGTGGAACCAAATTGAACAGGTGTGCTCTATGTGAAGCTTGCAACATCGGTCCCTGCAGGCAATGCTTGAGCACTAGGTAGATAACCACTTCCAGCACCAAACCAAGTAGACCCCCGGGACTGGTCATCAATAGAAGTAGCAGTAGCACTAAATCCAAAGGGGTTACTTTCTGTGCCTACATCAGGAGTAGATGAGCCACTGAAAGTCATACTGCTTAAATTACCAACACTAGAGTCTTGGTTGGTCTTGTTTTCATCAGAAGTAACAGAAACTGATGCACCTGCAGTTGAAGCTGTAGAAGACCCAAATTTAAATATAGATGCAGCTGGAAATGAAGGTGCTGGAGTTGAGGTAGAAATACCACCATTGTAGATTGTTAATAAATCATTAAATGGTATATTAGTTGTATACAACTAATATACCTTTCCTAAAAGCACTTTTAGGAAAAACAGATTCTCATTTTCTATATTTATACATGTATTAATCTTCATTGTAATCTTAAGTTTATAAATACATTAAGTTAATTTAATTTGGTATCAGAGCAGGAAAGAAAGAATTTTTTTTACCGGTTTCTGAATAGAAGCGCCACCTAGCGCCGCCGTCTTCTCGCACTGTTTAGCTTGCGTCATAGTTGCAGATCCGTCGTCCACCCGTGCTGTCCAGTCTGCGCTGTTAAGCCCGTGTCATCCACCCCAGCCCTGCGCTGTTCAACCCTACGTCGTTCAACACTATGCAGCCCTGTGCGACGTTCAGCTCGCGCCCGTGCACTTCGTTTAGCTCGCGCCCCTGCCCTCCATTCAGCTCGTGCACCTGCCGTTCAAGACACCATTACGCGCCATCGGCCGTCGTGCCACACGCGCCCTACGCCGTCGCGACCATTGCTCATTCTTTGGTATCAAAACAACCTTGGTGTGTAGTTTCTTAAATTTTTTCTTATGTTTCTTAAATTGTTTTAGATTTTTAAAACCCTAATTATCAGCCAAAATCAGCCCTAATTATTAAACCAAGCCCATCAGCTCCTAGCCCATCAGCTCCAAGCCCATCAGCTCCTAATTATCAGCCCTAATTTAAGTCCATTAGTCCAAACATTCAAACAGTCCATTTATCAGTCCAACTCGGCCCAAAAAAACAAAAACTTTATTCTGCTGCACAATATATTTTATTATTATTTCAATGGAAGATTCGAGACAACATCAAGTTTCTAGAATTAATGAAGTTCCAAATTTTGAAGTTTCTGTTAAGAGTTCAGAAATTGGTTCTTTCGGGGGTACTAAACTTAATGGTACAAATTTTCAAACATGGAAAAAAGTTATGTCTATTTATCTTCGTGGGATGCATAAGATGGGACATGTATCTCGATCAATTAGGGCTCCTAGTCAAGATGATATAGACACCTATACTAGGTGGGAAAATGATGATGACTTTGTCATGTCAATTCTATTTAGAGCGATCAATGATGATATATTACAAATGGTGGAGGAATGTGAAACTGTTGAGGCTATATGGAATACCTTAAGCGATCTTTATATAAATGAGTCTGACTTTATTCAAGTTCATGAACTCATATGCAAAGCTGCTGGCATGCAGCAAAATGGGCAACCAGTATCTCTTTTTTTACCAAGCTGAAAAATGTATGGGCTGAAATTGACCAAAAATGCCCGTGTAAAATTAAAAATCAAGAAGACCTCCTGTGGTACCAGAAGGAGAAGGAGCTTGAACAAGTACATGCCTCTTTAAGAGGCCTTGATACAAAACATAATAGTGCTAAAGACGAATTGCTTCGAATGTCAGACCCTCCGAGCTCGACTATCGCCTTTACATACATCCGTAAAGACAAATCTCAGCAGGAAAGTCTTCACCAGGCACAAGTTGAGGTATCAAGTCTAGCCATTCAAGCCAAATCAAAGGCACCTTTCCTCCAGCAGCAAAATTCAATTCCACTTCATCAGCAGGGACCTCTACCGGGTTTTATCAATCGCCCTCATTCTCCCTACTCTTATTGCAATGAACAGGGGCATCTTCGTGAGACTTGTTGGAAACTATATCCACACTTGAAACCAAAAGCAGACTATTATGCAGCAAAACGACAAAATGGGTATCGTTCTAAAGCAAAAGCAACTACCGTGCAAATTGTCCAAGAACCAAACTACTATGGACAGAATCATCCTATGGAATGTGGAGGTATTCCTACAGCTTCAATAGCTGGTCGTGGTAAGATTGGTATGACCTTAAATGTTTCTCATTCTGTTGGGTCTAATACTTGGATTATTGACTCTGGTGCATCTGATCATATGACTTATGATAAATATTATTTTAATGAGTTATTTCCCCCACCAGTGTCTTATGTTACGAATGCTAATGGTGAGGCCTTTCTTTACAGCTCCATAATGTTTTATATGTACCTGACTTATCTCATCACTTAATCTCTATCCCACAGTTGAACCTTGAGTCTAAATGCTTTGTAACCTTTTATCCTATGTATGTGATTTTTCAGGATCTTCTTACTAGGGAAATAATTGGTCGAGGGTATCTGAGGGGCAGATTGTTCCGTTTGGATCAGAACTACGGAGGGAAGAAACCAGGAGTAAGGCAAGCACTGCATTGACTTCTAGTTCCGATAAGCTAAGTGAAATTTGGTTATGGCATCGCCGCTTAGGGCATCCGTCTTTTGGTCTTATGAAAAAAACTATGCCCACTTTATTTATTGGTGTTAGTGAGACTGTTTTACATTGTGAGACTTGTGTTTTGGCCAAGAGCCATCGTATTACTTATTCTCCTAGTATTTCTAATAAAAGTACTATTCCTTTTGAATTAATTCATTCTGATGTTTGGGGACCATCTAAAGAGCCAACTATATCGGGTATGAGATATTTCATTTCGTTTATCGATGATTGTACAAGGTTATCATGGATTTCTCTTCTTAGAACAAAAGATGAAGTTTTTTCAGTTTTTCAAAATTTTCATACCTTGGTTCAAACACAATATAATGCCACCATTCGGATTCTCCGTTCTGACAATGGTGGGGAATATGTTAATCATGTCTTTCAAATTTTTTTCAAAACACATGGGATTATTCACCAAACTACTTGTCCGCAAACACCGGAACAAAATGGAGTGTCTGAAAGAAAAAATCGTCATTTACTTGATATGGCTCGTGCACTCTTATTTAGTGCTTATATGCCAAAATACCTTTAGGGTGATGCTGTACAGGCTTCTGCCCATCTCATCAATCGTCTCCTGTCTAGTGTCCTTAACGGAAACATCCCATTCCAGATTCTCGTATCTTACGTCTCCTTATCATCCTTTCATAATCTTCTTACCCGTGTATTTGGTTGTGTTGCTTTTGTGCATGTTCCTAAAAATCAAAGGTCTAAATTAGATGCCCGGGCAATTAAATGTGTGTTTGTTGGTTATGGAAGTTATCAGAAAGGGTACAAGTGCTTTCATCCACCGACAAGAAAGTATTATCTTACTATGGATGTCACCTTCTTTGAGGACATGAGTTATTTTTCCTCACCTAATACTAATCGTCAGGGGGAGAATACATATTTCGAAGAACTGTATCACGGTGATGGGGAGGCATTAGGTGAATCACCAACTGATGTTTCAAAGAGACAAGTCATTGTAGAAGCAAATGCTCCAAGTATTCAAGCACCAAATTCGCTAACAGCAAATGAAGTGGAAGACACAATTGTTCCCTCAGTTATTACTCCTACCCCTGATCAACAATTCCTTGGTATTGAAGGTTACTCATCTGAGGTATGTACACCCACTGATAGTAATAGCATTGAGTCTAATGTTGGACAGTATGTCTTACCAAAAAGGTCTACTCGAGGTCAACCAGCCAAAAGGTATGAACCAAATATTCATGCAAAATCAAAATACCCAGTAGCCAATTACATGTGCACAAAGCATTGTTCAACACACTTGAACTATCCGAGAATACTTGACTCCAGGAGGCTAGCATTGAAGGGGACACTTTTGAAGACCGACTGCCCATGTAAGCTTTTGCAAGCTCTGCAGGTGAAGCAACATCCTCATTGAGAATCTGAAGACATAATTAACCACCAAGTGTCAACAACAGTGTAAAATGTAGCTTTCGATTTTTTAAAATTTATAGACAAACATAGGAAACCATCTAAATGTTCACCAATCATCAAGGACGAATAAAAATAAGTGTTAAAACTTAAAACAGATTATCATACACTTGAAGTGACAAGAGGAGTTGATATAAGTGAAGAAATCAATATTTGAAGAAATAATCAGAAGAGAAAATAAATATTCTCTGAGTATATTTTCTTAATTTGTATCGGATATTTACATTGTTTATATAGACAAATATCAATTACTATTTCACCAACCACCATGATTGAATTGCATGGTTTACAGCATGCTTGGTAGGCACCGTGTATATTGAAAAAAATGTTTGGCGTCGGTGCAGTGTTTGTTGAATTGTGTTGCAGTGATTGTTGAATTGTGTTGCAGTTATTTGTTGAATTCAACACTCCCCCTCAAGTTGGTGCATAGATAGATCATGCCCAACTTGACTGAAACTTCTGTGAATATTCGATATGAGACTGCTTTAGTGAGGATGTCAGCCAATTGATCTTCTCACTTATTTTTTGGCAATTCCAATGAATTTTCTTCTAACTTTTCTTTAATAAAGAATCGATCAACTTCAACATGTTTTGTACGATCGTGTTGAACTGGATTATGAGCAATATCACATGCTGCTTTATTGTCACAAAATAACTTAATTGATTCTTTTGTAGGATATCCCAAATCTTTCAAGAGAGATTGTAACCACAAGACCTCACAAAGCCTAAGTGTCATGCCTATGTATTCAGCCTCTGCGCTTGAACGAGCAACAACATGTTGTTTCTTACTTCTCCATGTTACAAGGTTTCCCCTCACAAAAGTGAAGTAGCTTGATGTAGACCGTCTATCATTTATTGATCCAACTTAATCAGCATTAGTATATACTTCATTTCTTTGGAACTCTAAGTTTTTAGTGAACAATACTCATTTTCCAAGAGCAGACTTTAAATACCTCAAAATACGAATAACTGCATTCATATGTTGTTCTACAGGATTATGCATAAATTGGCTGACAATACTTAAAGCATAGGCAAGATCTGGTCTTGTGTGTGCCAAATACATCAACCTTCCAACAAGCCTTTGGTATCTTTCTTTATTTGTTGGAACTTGATCAACCTTGATACATAACTTTAATCCTTCCTCTACTGGTGTATTAGCTGGTTGACATGCCGACATACCAGTTTCTTTTAATAAATCTAAGGCATACTTTCTTTGAGATAAGAAGATTCCTTCTTTTGATCGAGAAACCTCAATCCTAAGAAAATATTTTAAGGAACCAAGGTCTTTCATTTCAAATTCCTTGGACAAATAACTTTGGAGAGCTTTCCTTTCTTCAAGATCATTTCCTGTTACTATCATATCATCAACATATACAATAAGTGCAGTGATCTTACCATATCCTTTTTTCAGAAATAAAGTATGGTCTGAATTGCTTTGTTTGTAGCCAAATTCCTTCATTGATTTTGTGAACCTACCAAACCATGCTCTTGGGGATTGTTTCAATCCATACAGTGATTTTTTTAATTTACACACATTTTCATCATGGATTTTGAATTTCTTGATTCCTGGTGGTAAATCCATGTAGACTTCTTCAATTAAATCTCCATGTAGAAAGGTATTTTTTACATCAAACTGATATAATGGCCAATCTAAATTTGTAGCTAGAGATACCAAGACTCGAACAGTGTTAATTTTGGCTACAGGCGCAAATGTTTTTGTATAGTCGATCCCATATGTCTGAGTGTATCCTTTTGCCACCAATCTTGCTTTATAGCGTTCAATCATACCATCTGCTTGATACTTTACTGAAAAAATCCATCGACATCCAACAATTTTCTTTGTTGGTGGACGATCAACAAGTTCCCAAGTTCTATTTATTTCTAAGGATCTTAGTTCTTCATTCATAGCATCTTTCCATTTGGGGTCAGCTAAAGCTTCCTGCATTAATCGTTAGGAATAGATACAACAGATAATTGATTCACAAATGATACATTTGATTTTGACAAACGATGTTTAGACATATAGTTACTCATGGGATATTTGACTTTACTAGAAATCTCAGGTTCATACATGGCTTTAGGAATACCTCTGTTAGGACGTGATGGAAGTATTTTCCTGGCTGGTTCAATAGTTGGAACATTCTCAACAAACGATTGGTTAGGTATATCAGCAATTTGTGGAGAAGGAAACTCGTACTCACTTTGTGGTAGTAAGGAACTTGCTTGATGATCTTGAAGTTGATGAGGACTTGATTCCATTTCCCTTGAGTCTTTTCTATATTGAGAGTTATTACCATCTGAATTCAAGTTATTTATATTTTCCTCACATATAATTTGATTTTCTTCATAAGGAAACAATTTATATGTAAGGGTCTGAATTTCAGCATGGTTGTACTCCCCCTGAAATTCAGGTGTAGATGAGAAATACATTGTATCTTCATGAAAAATAACATCCATGGTGGTAATCATTTGTTTTGTAGGAGGATGATAACACTGATACCCTTTTTGTTGTATGGCATATCCCATAAAAACACAACGTATTGCTCGTGGATCCAACTTGCTACGTTGTTGTTTATGTAGGTGTACAATTGCCTCACAACCAAAGACATGAGGAGGTAAATTGGGAACACTTGGTGCAACAATTGCTTCAGTAATGGCTTGTAGTGGTCTTTGGAAGTTAATGGGACTGGAAGGTACCCGATTGATCAAATATGCAGCAGAAGTTATTGCTTCTCCCCAATAAGATAATGACATATTAGCTTCGATCAATGAGGCACGGACAACTTCCAACAAGTGTCGATTTTTTCTTTCTGCAACTCCGTTTTGTTGAGGTGTATCAACACAAGTAGTTTGATGAATAATCCCTTCTGTTTTAAGATATTCTTGAAGCTCAGAACTTTTATATTCTCCTCCATTGTCACTTCGTAGAACTTGAATCTGTGTTTTATATTGAGTACGAACCATTTTATGAAATTTTCTAAATAATACATTTACCTCACTTTTAGATTTCATTAAACAGACCCAAGTCATTCTACTAAAATCATCAATAAATGTAACAAACCAACGTGATCCTCCCAAAGTAGAGACTTTGGAAGGACCCCATACATCAGAATGTATAACCATAAACGGAAATGGACTTTTATTTAAAGTTACAGGAAATGAGGAACGATGACTTTTTGCTAGTTCACAGACATCACATTTTAAAGTAGAAAGATCGAAGCTCAAAAATAAACTTGGAAATAATTTCTTTAAATATCCAAAAGAAGCATGACCCAATCTCCTATGCCATAGCCATATATTTGATTCATCCTTGTTAGATCCAGTTGCTACCAATGCATGATTTGTTGAATCCAAGTCCAAATAATACAGGTTTCCTTGCCTAACACCACGACCAATCGTTTGCTTTGTTTGAATGTCCTTGAACACACCAAATTCAGGCCAAAAAATAACAAAACAAGATAAAGCAGTGGTTATTTGAGAAATAGATATAATGTTATACTCTAAAGAGGGAACAACTCGTACTGAGTCTAAATTCAAAGTACTAGTGAGAGACAAAGATCTTTCCCCAATGACTGGAGTTGTGTTACCATTGGCAGTGCAAACAGTTTTGTGTGATGATGGTTTTGAGATTTGTCTAGAATCGAATGTCATATGATCAGTTGCACCTGAATCAATTATCCATGTATTATTAAAAACAGGAGGAAAAACTTTAAGTATCTTACCAATATTTGCTGAGGAGTTTGCAACCTGATCTTTTGTTGTTTCAGCAATGGTGGCAGTAGACATTTGTCGTGGGTTTTTCTTCCGAGAGTCACGGTTGTGATCCCACCAGTCAGGATATCCCACAAGTTCAAAACATCGTTCTTTAGTATGACCCTTTTGATGACAATGGGTACATTTAAATGATGATTTATCAGTCACCCTTCGTTCTTGCTGATTGGAAAAAGAACGATTTTTAGAAATCATGGCGGAAGCGTCAACGTCTCTAGATTTTTCCTTCAATGAGATTCGACGTACTACCTCCCGTCGAATCAAGGAATAACAACCTTCTAAATCTGGTATAGTTTCTTTTCGCAAAATTTCTCCGTGAACCTGCTCAAATTCATCATCTAATCCAGCAAGAAAAATATGTATCCTTTGTCTTTCAACAAACTCTTGTTATGATATTAGATCATTAGGGTCTTTCATGACCACCTTATCACGATGGTCTAGCTCTTGGAAAATTTCAGTCAACTCTCCATAATACTCTGAAAGTGATTTTCCATTTTGTCGGGAAGTAAATGCCTTTTGGTTTAAGACAAATACTTGTAATTCGTCACTTCCATCATAGAATGCTTTTGCCAAAGCACCCCAAATTTCAAGAGCAGTAGGTATGCGTAAATATCGCTTCATGATTTCTGGACTCATTGACATAAGGATCCATCTCTTCACTTTTTGATTTTCTGCATACCACTTATTGTAATTGTTTGATGTTTTTTCTGGTTGCAAATTTTTGTCATGAATATAAGAGAGTTTTTCTCTCTCTGCAATATGCATTTCCATTATTTGAGACCAAACATCATAATTAGTATCAGTAAGAACAATTCCAGCATTAAACACACCTTCAGACTGAACCGATTGTACAATAGTTGGAGTTGATTGCTCCATTGGTAATGAAATTATACCCTCTGTCGTGATATTATGGAAAACAAACTAGAAAATGGTGTAATAATTTTAGAACTAATTTTTATTTTTATTTTTATTTTTTTATTTTTATATATATATTTATACTAAACCGGATAAAAAACCAGTAAACCGGTTCAAAATTGGATTAAAAACTTGAAAAAATGAACCAAAACGGTTTTAGAAATCCAGAACCGGAAAAAAACCGGGTTTAGACCTTTAAAATGGACCGAACCGGCCAAAAATAGGAAAACTGTGAAAAACCGAGAAAACTGGGTTCAACCGAACCGCTGGCCGGACCAACCTGAGCCGAACCGAGCTGCGGGCCGGCTACGCCTTCTGGCCGGACCGAGCCGAACCGAGTCAACCGAACCGAACCGAGCTGGATGACACGTCATCGTCTTCAACCTCCAGACGGCGCGTGACGGCGTGTGGACAATGGACCCTCTACTTCAGGCGGCGCGTGACGGCGCGTGGAGCGCGTGGACAATGGACCCTCTACTTCAGGCGGCGCGTGACGGCGCGTGGAGCGCGTGGACAATGGACCCTCTACTTCAGGCGGCGCGTGAAGGCGCGTGTGGAGGTTTTCTTCTACTCTAATTTTACCAAAATGTTCAGAATTGTGTTTAGAGTAATCTGGTAAAATTAGGTGGGACAAATATTGCTTAAAAAATGATGTTTGTAATTAATATTTGTACGGGTGTTTGAGATTTTTTTTTAGGAGAGTAAGGATTTTCAGAGAAAGAAATCTCTGTTTTAGAGAACAAGAGTTTTAAATTTGTATAAAGCAACGACTTGGCTTTGATACCATGAAGAAATCAATATTTGAAAAAATAATCAGAAGAGAAAATAAATGTTCTCTGAGTATATTTTCTTAATTTGTATCGGATATTTACATTGTTTATATAGACAAATATCAATTACTATTTCACCAACCACCATGATTGAATTGTATGGTTTACAGCATGCTTGGTAGGCGCCGTGTATATTGGAAGAAATGTTTGACGTCGGTGCAGTGTTTGTTGAATTGTGTTGCAGTGATTGTTGAATTGTGTTGCAGTAATTGTTGAATTGTGTTGCAGTTGTTTGTTGAATTCAACAATAAGATGACTCTCTACTCCATTTTCTTGAGATGGAGCTTTAGGAATTTTTTCCTGTTGGTTGGGAGATGCCGTCAACCTTAAAGGAATGGCATTAGGCTTTTTATCTTGATTCCCAGATGATATATCAGCAGTTTTTGAATGTAGCAGGGCTGTCAAATGCCCAATATCAGATCTGCTAGTAATTGACACTCGGTGCATTCAGCAATACAAAAAGGTTGTGTAAAGAAAAGAGCAAATTCTAATCTTTGAACTGGCTATCATAAAGCACAACAATATGATTCTAAAGAGAAACTTACTGCTACTAATACATTTTTTTTAAACAAGAAATCCATTTGGCAAAAACATACGAAAACTAAAAATAAATTGGAGGAAGAGAAGTTGTTCCAACTTATTAAATCCTATAGGAATATTACATTCATTTTATTTAGCATTTTTAAGTGAAGTAGAAGCCACGGAAATAAACTTTTAAGTTCTTATAGGAGGAAAGAGTCGCGTGATATTTAGAGTAGAATCTTGAATAGGTCCATGATCCTTTTAGCTGAGAATGACCTCAATATTTTCTTATTTATAAGTTACAAGAAAAATATTTGAAGTACACAAGACTTTTTAACAGAAAATGTTATAAAGATCTGACATAGAAAGATATTTAAAAGAACTATAGAACACAAACCCTGCCAATAGTACTGAGTAATGTATGCAAAGAACAAAAACAAATAATAACTTACCTGGTAAACGACTTCTGCTTCAGAATTTGCTCAAGTTCGCTCAAACCATCCTTGTTATCACTATTACTTAGGCCTTGGCTTTGATCATCCTTTCCCCAAAAAGAAAACACATAGAATGGATAGATGAATAAGACATACCAAAAGGAAGGTTAAATTGAAAGAAAAGGCAACAAACACGGAAATGCCAAAAACAACCTAATGTTAGAAATTGTTATAAAGCTCTTTAATTTAAGGAGCAAATTAAGGAGCAAAACATGGACCAAAACAAGATGCAATTCATGGAGCAAAACAAAGAGCTTAATTCAAAGAACAATTTAAGGAACCATTAATTTAATGAGTAATTCAAGGAGTGAATTTTCCTATAAATAGATGTGTAATTGTAATGAATTAATCATCCAAAAGTGTTCATTCCAATTGAGAGAAAAGCTTAGAGAGAAAAGCTTTTGTTAGAGAAAATTGAGAGTAATTTTCTTGGGTGTAATTGGGTTGTGAGTGTTGTAAACACCTTGTGTAATTTCTCCCCTTTAAGTAAAAAGATCTGCAGTAGGTCCGGAGACGTAAGCAAGATTGGCCGAACTCCGTTATCAAATTTGTGTGTTATTTTTCTATTATTGTTTTTTCATAAATCTGGCTTATCGGGAATTTGCGTTATTTCCCAACACCTAATATATCATAAAACAAATTATAGTGCAACAAGCCAATAAACAGGAAGCAGACCCATCTGAGTCAAAAAAGAATCAACGATGTTCCCTATCATAGAATGTACCATTCAACAAGCAAAGTAACCTTGCATATGCTGTGCAATTCATTGGTTTTTTGATCTTTCAATTTAAACGTGCCACTCACCAAATGGAATATTAAATATGTATAGGAGAATTCTTTTCTAAGTACTTGCTAACTTGGGACAATCCAGACAAAATTAATCATGCTTTCCTTGCATTATCATTCTAGTCCAATCATGTCACTAAAACTGAGAATCTGATGCCAGCTTTTTTCCACACTCACAGAATTCAACTAGGAAAGCGTTTTTTTCTAATTTACAATGATAATTAATATCTGCAAGATCATGATGGTATTGTGCATTATTTACAATATAGCCAATACAATCTGGTTACTTCCGATCATCCCCAACAATTAAAAATAAAAAATAGAAAAAAGATACCCTCAATAAATGAATACAGATATCGTAAGCAGCATGATTGATAGAAGATTCTCAGTTATTTCCAAGCCAATTATGCCAGATGAGCTCAACAACCATGCTCATCCACAAATTTACAAAGAATTTCACCGTTTTCCCAGATCTCATTCAGCACAAATTGCATGATATGGCTCTTTCTGATAGTGTTGAATTTAGGGAGGTTGAATAAGAAGAAAAACACAGAGAAAGAGGAGCTGATTTTGTGTAATATTTTGGTATCCCTTTATTGAATTCATAGAGGCTTTATATAGCCTTACACAAATAGAGAAATAGAAAGGAAATTGGCTAACTAACTTTGACACTCCTAACTGCCTAGTGGTCCCTCACGTCGCGCGCATTGCCTGCTCAGCCCCCTCAGCCCAACACTGTGCAGAAGCTACTCAGATTGCTCGTATCATTTCTCCTCCATTTGAGAATCCTTGTCCACAAGGATGAACTCAAGGTAGGATCGAGTAAAATGCCATTCATTTTTCCATGTGGCTTCCTCTTGCACTCTGGAGCAAAGTGGTTCACCATTCTTTTGTCAAAATCTTCACCTTCAAGATCAAAATTCAAAACATTCTTTTCTTCAACACAGGTAGATTTCTTGTCCAAACTACAAGCAATGGTAGGAACAGCTGGCTCATTAATGATACGTATGACGTTAAGACCAACAATTACACCAGCATCCTTGGTGGTCTGATGTTGAGAGTCATTGAAATATGCATAAACATTGACAACAACATTTTTTTTGTAACACCAAGATAAGCCTCTGCAATCTCACTCATATTAATGAGAACCATGGAAGAGATCTCTTTCGCATCAAATTTCTTCTCTTCACCCTTGTAGTTAACTACAATCATATGCTTGTCAACCTCAGGTATGCTGTAATTCCTAGCCCTCATGTTGGCAAGACCAACAATCATATCCAAATGGTAGTTGATATCATCATCCTTCTCAAACTGGATTGGTTTCATCTTGAAATCAAGTGGAAAATTTTGCCGACAAAGCTCTAACTTTATGATCAGCTCCTCAATTATCTTTACATCATCAGTAGATACAGTCGTTAAATTAATAGCCTTTTCATCCGTCACAATTTTGACATCTTTCTTGGGCTAGAATTTTGGGATCATCACTCTATCCACAACTTTAGCAATTTTCTTTGGGTTTATAACCCAACCAGGAATTGGAATCCCAAATGTCTCTACTCGAAGTATTGCTACAACCATTACAAAGTGGAGGTGGCCAGGGTCAGCAACTGAGAACTGCAGAGAGCTTGGGAGAATCATTTAGGAGCAGACCAGAATGGTACCCTAGTACTAGTTGTAGCATCTTTAGGACGAGTATAGAGCAATTGCTTCACATGGTTAGTAAAATAATCTTCAAACCTTAGGTGGGCTCAGGTAATGAAATCTTGAAATGTTCCATATTTTTCTTTGTCAAGGAGCTCGAGCACACACTCCAAATTATCTCTTGCTTGTGCATCACCAACATTTCTCATTCCATTGGCATTTTCAGCTAGATTAGAAGGGTATGCCTGCACTTTAGCAGGAGTCTTCTCAAGGAAACCTTCAAACTTGGACCAAGCCCATGTCGAACAATGGTCAATATTGTGTGGAAAGGAATGCATAGTGCACACGAGTTCTTGTTTTTCAAGTGGATCTCTAGAGGCTTTATAGTTTTCTATAAGGTGGGGAATGACCATCTGAGTGTTACAATTGGCACCAAGAGTTCCCGACTCCAGAAGTGGCTGTTGAAAATATAAACATCTCTGATCAACATATAGCCTAGCATTAACATTTCGAGTGCATTGACAACAACACTCAAATTCTCCCAAATAGCATGGTCAAAGACATGCTTAGTCTATGGGCCAACTGGATTTTGCAAGGCTCCAATATTGAAATGAGGATTAATTGATGCAATAGCTGAAGCGATTTGGCCTGCCTAATGTCCCAATCACATAATAAGAGTTGTTTGCTGAGGTTACTCTTTTTTATCACATCATCATCTAGCCTTCTATCTCCTAGATTTTCATTGATGTTACCAGCAATAGATATAAGCTTTTGAGCATCATTTTTATCAACATCAACAACTATGAACTCGGGTCCAAAAAGGCCTCTAACTTTAGTTTTAATGAAGGTAATATGAGGTTGATGGTTGTAACAATAGTCATTGTATTCAATGGATTTTTCAAAAATGATGTTAGTGAATACAACAACTTTGAAATCAAAAAGTTGTTCCTTGGTCAATTTTGTCGTCATGGTTTGTACCACAACAACATTGTTGAGTTCTTGCATCTTTTGAATAGAAGTAAGAGATCTGTTCTTACCAACATCATTCTTAGTTAAAACAAAGTTACTTGACAATTCCTAGAGCTCTACCGTGCCCTCATCATGCAGCGTCACAGACTTAACGCCAGCAAGAATTAGGTTCTTTGCAATCTCAGCATCAAGCCCTTGCATTTTTTTGGTAAGAAGTATAGGCTTAAGAGAATCATTTATTCCAAAGTACAAACCATGGTACACAATGATTCCAACATAAGAATTGTTTAGTCCACGGTAAAGGCCAACAATACCATCAGTTTTTAGAGTCTTTCTGTAGACATCAACTAAACCATTGAATTGTCTTTCTCCTCATTTCCTTGCATCCTTTGAATCATTAGCCAAGCGGGTTCTAGCATAGTCCAAGGAATAGACAAAGAAAAAGGGAAGAAGCACTAGCAGCAGCACCAGAACCCAAGTTTCCAACAACCCATTTCCAGTAACCATCTCTTTCTTGAAATTAACTAGTCTCTTGCAGTGATCCTTTATTGTTCTCTTGAAGAAATCACCCATGCTTTTGTAAGGTTCAGAAAGCCAACTAGATTTTATCATCTCATCTTGATTTTGAATCAAAAGTTTAGCACGTTCGATTGGGACAGCAATTGTCTTGGACATAGTAGCAGAAACTCCACCCATCTGGAAATCAACAAGAAAGTTTCCTTTTTCTACAGGCGTAGGAAAAAAAATAGGGGATGTTGCTAATTGAACCTTAGATGGGTCAGTTGAAGCTCTATATGGAAAGATTGATTCCATAATGCAACATTTGAGTATTTTCCGTAAGCATCTTGCCTCTACTGCATAACAGGTCCCTAAAAACCCCCATAGCGGTTTTGAATAGGTGAAATGTGAGAAGTCAAGTGGAGCTGCCCAGCAAAATTTTGAACAATAATTGGTTACTGATGTTTATCAGCCATTCATTTACGAGTACACATAAACCCCTTTGAACTTAGCTTTCGTAATGTGAAAGAAGTAGAGAAGAACAACTGTGGAACTATAGATGATACGTGAGCGTATGGATTTTGGTTAACATTAGTCTTATGGTGCCACCACTGCCAGATCTTAGTTGGAGCGAACATTTGACCACCATGACATATGTTTCCGAAAGTACCCTAACCAACCCAGTGAGTACCCTATGACTCAGCAGAGGTTTGGTGACCGGCTTTATTGTTGACGGCGTATGGTTGCCATTTGTTCTTGGAGTGAACAAAATTGACAATGTCAGGTCGAATTGACGCCTTCATGAAGTGAGGCAAAGTAATGGTTTGGGCATTGTCGGTTACCATGTCACCTTCAAGAGACTGAATATTGATGAGAAATGGCACAGCGGCAGCCATTGTTGATGTTAACGACACTAGGACTTCTCTAATTGGGTGCACGAGTTCAAGTGAGCTGTGGAAGGCATAAAGAGCTCGTAGCTCGGTTAGCACCACTTGTAAGTCAGCACCCATTCATTCAAATCTAGACTCATATCGTGCTAAGGCATCAGATACCTCGTTGAGGAACTCAACGTCGGATTTGTTGCGGTTTTTCATGGCTAGAACTGGCTTTGATACCATTGATAGTGTTGAATTTAGGGAGGTTGAAGAAGAAGAAAAACATAGAGAAGGAAGAGCTGATTTTGTATAATATTCTGATACCCGTTTATTGAATTCATAGAGGCTTTATATAGCCTTACACAAACAGAGAAATAGCAAGGAAATTGGATAACTAACTCTGACACTCCTAATCATCTAGTGGTCCCTCACGTGGCATGCATCGCCTACTCAACCCCCTCAGCCCAACATTGTGCAGAAGCTACTCGGGCTACTCATATCACTTTCTCGACTATTTCTTGAGAATGAGACTCCCCCTCAAAAACTCTGTCTAGAGTAAGATATTAAACAAAATTCAAAACATAACCAAATAGAACTATAGTTGTCAAAAACAGAATATTAAATTTTTCATAAAATGGTATATTATCAACATATATGTTCTATTTAAAATTAGAATGTACACGTACAAGTAGATAACGAGAACATTCCTAGAAATTACTCCATTAATTATGAGGAATAAGAAATCATATTTACTTAACCTATCAACTTATAAGACATTAAGACTACAATATTACCCAAAAAATTGCAATTGTTATTGTTTGAACTATGCCTAGCTCAGCGGAGGGCAAAAGACATCTCAGGATATCCACGTGGGGCCTAGGGTTCTTACGTTGATGCTCACAATTCATGACTGTGGCGGCCATAGCCTGACACGTGTTTGTTTCACTCTGCCTAACTCTCGAACCCAGAACCTACCCCTTACGTAGACCGTGGGAAGAAAGCTGGTACCAACTGGGAACCCTAGGCCCTACGTGGATATCCCCAAATGTGTTGTGCCCTCCTCTGAGCTAGGTGTGGTTTAAACATCAAAAGGCACCCTTTTTGCTAAAGATATCTATATGAAGGCCTAGGGTTTTGACGTTGATGCTCATAGTTCTTGACTGTAGCGGTCATAACCTAACACACATTTATTTAGTGCCTTCCTAGCTTCGAACATGTGATCTACCCCTATAGCCACAGATTCATAGAAGCTAGTACCATCTAGAATGGTACCAACTTGTTTCTCAAAGTTTAATTAAGGGCTAGAACCTGGGTTCGGGAGCTGGAGAGTGCGAAAAAAACATGTGTTATACTATGGCCACCACAGCCAGGAACTGTGAGCATCAACGTCAGAACCCTGGATCCCACATGGATATCCCGAGATGTCTTGTACCTCCGTTGAGTTAGGCATGGTTCAAACAGTTATATGATCGCTACACATGAAGTGTGTGCAATGAATACGTAAGTATACGTATCGCAACAAGTAATAAAATGATAAGAAAAGATCGTTTCCACGGAGATTATTTTATTATAAGCTAATTTTTAAAACTAAAAATAATAAAAATCAAATTTTTTTGTGTTTTTATATTTTAATGAAACAAAATTAAAATAACTAAAATTAAATAGCAATAATTAATTAAATCAAATTTGGTAACTAAAAAGATATATGAGAAAATATCTAGGAATACTTAATCTCCCAATTTTCTAAACATGTGAATCGATAAAATCCCCTCAATATAATATCAACTAATTACATGATCAATTGAATCTAACCTAGCATGTATTCCCCTCTCAAGTAAACTACACACCATATAGTAATTAATTTAATCACGCTCTCATGCCAATTAAATTGCATACTACTCATTAAGTTCATCAATTATGGATCACATACATAAGAATCATACATCTCTGCCTAAAAACTATGCATATTATTTAATCAAGACAAACAATTAAATAATTTTCTCAAATGTATTTAATTGTCTCTAATAGATAAATTGTTGGTCAAACAATTAATAGCATAAAAATCAAATTAAATAATATAATTTAATTAAAACTATAATTGGGGTAAAATTTTAGAACATCACATAGTGAAAATTGGGTTCATAAGATCTCTAGATTAATAAATTAATTACATATAATTGTGTTCATAAAACTCATATTTTTCATAAAGACATAAAATTGATAAAAAAAAAGAGTAGAAAAAGAAATACAATCAATCTCTTGAATTATAGTATTAATTTTCTCTTGAATCTCCACCAAAATTGTGTCGTCTCTTGAATTTTTATGTATTTTTCTCTCTTTTTAGCTCCAAATATTGACCAAAATTATGCTTATGGAGGCCAATTGGGGTTTATGGAGTGATTAGGGGCTTAAATAAAGCTCAGGTACAATCTGGACCGTCCGATCACCTTCAGATCAAGGGTTACGATCAAAACAAGTAAAGCTGACAGTTTTAGCCAATCACAGCGTGACACATGTCAGAGGAAATTGATTGGGTGAATCAAGGAGCGACGCGTGTTAGGGGAGATCGGTCAAAGTCAATACTTGTTGAGTTAGCGACACGTGGTGCGACGTGATTCTCGGAAACGAATGGCGTGGCGCATGGGTGAAACACGCAGAGCAATGTTGTGGTGACACATGGCATGTTGCATTGACCGATTTCCGAACTCAAATTGAACGTCGTGCTGACACGTGGTGCGTGTTTCGACCTACTCACATGCGGTGTGACATGCCATATGGCAGATTCTGATTGGTCGTGCGTTAAAAATTCATAAAAATTTTAGAAAAAATCACAAAAAATTTCAATAATTATACTTTCGTCCCTTTTCACTAAAAAGTTTATATTTAATTTTTTTTTACCATAAAAATATTATTTATTAAATAAAATAACTAATGATTCTACTTTCATAGAATATCGTTATATATATAAAGGACTTCAAAATTCAAGGCAAAATATTATTCATGCTTTCAAAAACTAGGTGCCTACTAAGAACTTGAAATTGAAGTATAAAACAATAATGAAACTGCTACAAAGTCAAGGATTCTAAATTACTAATCTCGTCTGCAGCCCCTGAGGGTTCAAGAAAACAACTGGGGAGGAAAAAAAGGAGACTTAGCATGCTACGAAATGCCAAGGGAGAAAAATGATTGTTGACAAAACGAAAGTATGTCACCTTGGTTTACACAAACAAATACGTAAACATATGCAAAGAACTTACTGCAGTAAGAGCATTCAATTGTTCATTCCTTGCTTCACGACTTGATTCTGGTTCTAAATTTAACATTACTGGCAAGAATTGAGTTCATCGACAATTCAAATTATAGAAGAAAAGGTTATCAGTGCAGAATCGCACTAGGATCGATAATCACATAATAGCCAGTACTCAAGAAACATTGTTTTAAAAATCCAAAATTAGACCGGGACGCACGGATGTAAGAATTGAATAATTCTAAGAAACAGTAACACAGGTTCCAACACTTCAATTCATCAGAATTACAGAATAAACCCAAAAAAATTATAGGAATTAGTACATAATGATTTTTGGCATCGTTGATAATTGAGACTTTTAACTCGACACAACACAAATTATAATAACTTTGACTTATAATATAAAGGTATTCCCAGCTTCTTTGAGAAATTAATGGTAAGTAATTGCAAGGTTACGCACCCAAAGCACATCAAAAGGCAACTTTCACACATAAAATGAAACACTTTGCGAAAAGGTAACAAAAAAATAGAAATACGACAACTCTCTTTTAGACAGAGCGTTCTACCTTTTCTGAACATGAGGTGATCAATTCTTTGAAGGAAATAATTCTACCTTCTCTGAGGACCAGATGATCAATTCTCTTTGAGTGAGAACATTCTACTTTTTCTGAGGACGAGGTAATCAATTCTCTTTGAGAGGGAGTGCTCTACATGGTTTGACCACGAGGTAATTTATTCCCTTTGAGGGAGAGCGCTCTACCTGGTCTGAGCTTGAGGTGATCAACTCTCTTTGAGGGAGAGCACTCTATCTTTTCTGAGCTTGAAATGATCATTTCTTTAAGGGAGAGCGTTCTTCCTTTTTCGAAGACAAGGTGATCAACTATCTTTGAAGGAGATCGCTCTACCTTTCCAGAGCTTGAGGTGATTAACTTTCTAAGGGAGAGCGTTCTATCTTCTCTGAGGACAAGGTGATAAACTCTTTTTGAGGACTCTTTTTGAGGGAGAGCGATCTACCAAGTCCAAGCTCGAGGTGATTAACACTTTAAAGGAAAGCGTTCTACCTTCTTTGAGGAATATGTGATCAACTCTATTTGAGGGAGAGCGCTCTATCTGGTCTGAGCTTAGGATGATTGACTCTCTTTGAGGGAAATCGCTCTATATTTTCTGAGCTTGAGGTGGTAAACTCTCAAAGGGAGAGTGTTCTACCTTCTTTGAGGATGAGGTGATCAACTCTCTTTAAGGGAGAGCGTTCTACCTGGTCTGAGCTTGAGGTGATCAACTCTCTTTGAAAGAGAGTGCTCTACCTTTTTTGAGCTTGAAGTGATCAACTCCTTGAGTGAGAGCGCTTTACCTTCTCTAAGGATGAGGTGATGAACTCTATTTGGGGGAAGACTCTACTTGGTCCGAGCTCGAGGTGATCAACTCTCTAAGG
Organism: Hippophae rhamnoides; assembly: GCA_033030585.1. Lineage (NCBI taxonomy): Eukaryota > Viridiplantae > Streptophyta > Magnoliopsida > Rosales > Elaeagnaceae > Hippophae > Hippophae rhamnoides. The sequence goes on along the minus strand of CM065429.1, from coordinate 46,502,941 downwards.
GAGAGCATTATACCTTCTTTGAGGACGAAGTGATAAACTATCTTTGAGGAAGAGCGCTCTACCAAGTCTGAGTATTTTTGAGGGATAGCGCTCTACCTTTTTTGAGCTTAAGATGATCAATTGTTTTGAAGGAAAGCTCTCTCTCTGGTCTGAGCTCAAGGTGATCAACTTTCTTTGAGGGAAAGTGCTTTACCTAGTTTGAGCCCAAGGTGATCAAATCTTTCAGAGAGAGTACTCTACCTTTTTTCAAGATGTGGTGATCAAATCTCTTTGAGGGAGAGCGCTCTTCCTAGTTTGAGCTCGAGATGATCAACTCTCGTTAAGGTAGAATGCTATACCTTTTCTGAGCTTGAGGTGATCAACTTTCTGAGAGAGAGCGTTCTATCTTCTTTGAGGATGAGGTGATCAACTCTATTTGAGGGAGAGCATTGGCTTGAGCTCTAGGTGATCACCTCTCTTTGAAAGAGAGCGCTCTACCATTTCTAAGCTTGAGGTGATCAACTCTCTAAGGTAGAACATTTCACCTTCTTTGAGGACAAGGTGATCAACTCTCTTTGAGGGAGAGCACTATACCTTTTCGGATCTTGAGGTGATCAACTCTTTGAGGGAGAGTTCTCTACTTGGTTTGAGCATGAGGTGATCAATTCTCTTTGAGGGAGTGCGATATACCTTTTCTGAGCTTGAAGTAATCAACTTCCTGAGGGAGAGCGCTTACCTTCTCTAAGGATGAAGTGATCAATTCTCTTTCAAGTAGAGCGCTCTACATAGTCTGAGCTCGAGGTGATCAAATCTTTGAGAGAGAGTATTCTACCTTCTCTAAGGATGAGGTGATCACCTCTCTTTGAGGAAGAACGCTCAACTTGGTCTAAGCTTGAGGTGATCAACTCTCTTTGAGGGATAGTAGTCTACATTTTCTAAGCTTGAGGAGATCAACTCTTTGAAGGAGAGCACTCTATCTGGTCTAAGCTCGAGGCGATCAACTTACTTTGAGGATGAACACTACTTAGTTTGAGCTTAAGGCGATCAACTCTATGAGGGAGAATGTTCTACCTTCTTTAAGGATAATGTGATGAACTCACTTTGAGGGAGAGCTCTATACTTGGTCTAAGTTCGGGGTGATCAAATCCTTTTGAGGGAGAGCATTTTACCTTTCTTGAGCTTGATATGACCAACTTTTTGAGGAAGAGGCGTAATACCTTATTTAAGGATGAGATGATCAACTCTTTTTGGGGGAGAATGCTCTACCTGGCCTAAGCTCAAGGTGATCAACTCTCTAATGGAGAGCATTTTACCTTCTCTAAAGATGAGGTGATAAACTCTCTTTGAGGGAGAATACTCTACCTGGTTTGCACTCGAGGTGATCAACTCTATAAGGGAAAGCATTCTACCTTCTCTGAGGATGAGGTAATCAAATCATTTTGAAGGAGAGCACACTCCCTAGTCTGAGCTCGAGGTGATCAACTCTCTTTGACAGAGAATGCTCTACCTAGTCTGAGCCCGAGGTTAGCAACTCTATGAGAGAATGTGTTCTACCTTTTTTGAGGACAAGGTGATTAACTCTTTTGAGGGAGAGTGTTCCACCTTTTCTGAGCTTGAGGTGATCAACTCTCTAAGGGAGAGCGTTCTACCTTCTTTGAGGACGAGGTGATCAATTCTATTTGAGGGAGAGCGCTCTATCTGGTCTGAGTTGGAGGTGATAAACTCTCTTTGAAAGAGAGCACTCTACCTTTTCTAAGATTAAGGTGATCAACTATAAGGGAAAGTGTTCTACCTTCTCTAAGGATGAGGTGATCAACTTTCTTGGAGGGTGAGCATTTTACCTGGTCTAAGCTCGTGGTGATTAATTCTTTGAGGGAGAGCACTCTACCTAGTCTGATCACAAGGTGATCAACTCTCTTTGAGGGAGTGCACTATAACTTTTTTGAGCTAGAGGTGAATAACTATCTAAGGGAGAACATCTACCTTTGTTGTGGACAAGGTGATAAATTCTCTTTGAGGGAGAGAGCTTTACCTTATCTATGCTTGAGGTGATAAATACTCTTAGGGAGAGCATTCTACCTTCTATGAGGACAAGGTGATCAAATCTCTTTGAGGGAGACCGCTCAACTTGGTATAAGCTTGAGGTGATAAAATCTCTTTGAGGGATAACATTATACCTTTTCTAAGCTTTAGGTGATTAACTTGCTTGGAGGATGAGCATTGTACCTAGTTTGAGCTCGAGGTGATCAACTCTATGAGGGAGAGTGTTCTACCTTTTTTGAGGATGAAGTGATGAACTCGCTTTGAGAGAGAGTGCTATACTTAGTCTGAGCTTGAGGTGATCAACTTCCTTTGAGGTAAAGCGCTCTACCTTTTATAAGCTTAACGTAATCAACTCTTTGAAGGAGAGCGTACTATCTTCTTTGAGGATGTGGTGATCAACTCTTTTTAAGAGACAGTGTTCTACCTGGCTTGAGCTCAAGGTAATCAACTCTCTTTGAGAAGAGGGCTTTACCTTTAATGATCTTGAGGTGATCAATTCTTTGGGGAAAAAGGGTTATACCTTCTTTAAGGATGAGGTGATAATTTCTCTTTGAGGGAGAATGCTCTACTAGGTCTGTGCTTGAGGGTATCAACTCTATAGAGGAGAACATTCTATCGTCTTTGAGGATGAGATAATAAACTTGTTTTGAGGGGGAATGCTCTACCTGGTTTGAGTTCGAGGTGAAGAATTCTCTTTATGGGATAGCACTCTACCTAGTTTAAGCTTAAGATGATCAACTCTCTTTGAGGGAGAGAGATTTACCTTTTCTGAGCTTGAGATGATCAACTCTATGAGGTAGAGCATTCCACCTTTTCTATGGATGAGGTGATCAACTCTCTTTGAGGGAGGGAACTCTACATGGTCTGAGCTTGAGGTGATCAACTCTTTGGGGGAGAGCATTCTACCTTCTTTGAGGATGAGGTAGTCAACTCTCTTTGAGAGAGTGCGGTATATGTTTTCTGATCATAAGGTGATCAATTCCATTTAAGGGAGAGTGATCTACCTTGTTTGAGCTCGACGTGATCAACTCCCTTTGAGGGAGAGCACTTTACCTTTTCTGAGATGGAAGTGATCAACTCCCTTTGAGGGAGAGCAATTTAATTTTTTTGAGCTTAAAGTGATCAACTCTTTTTAAGGGAGAGTGCTCTATCTGGCTTGAGCTTAAGATGATCAAATATATTTGAGGGAGAGTGCTTTACCTTTTTTTAAGCTTGAGGTGATACACTCTCTGAGGGAGAGTGTTCTACCTTGTCTGAGGAAGAGGAGATAAATTCTCTTTGATGAAGAGCGCTATACCTTTTCTAAGCTTGAGGTGATCAACTTTCTAAGGGAGAGCATTCTACCATTTCTAAGGATGAGGTGATCAAATCTCTTTAAGGGAAAATGCTCTACTTGGTATGAGCTCGAGGTGATCTAGTCTTTAAGGGAGATTTTTTTACCTTTTTGATGAAGAGGTAATCAAATCTCTTGGAGGGAGAGTGCTCTATTTGGTCTGAACTTGAGGTGATCAACTCTCTTTAAAGAAGGATGCTCTACCTGGTCTTAATTGGAGGTGATTAACTCTCTGAAGGAGAGCGTTCTACCTTCTCTAAGAACTAGGTGGTCAACTCTCTTTGAGATAAAGTATTTTACCTGGGTTGAGCTCAAGGTGATCAACTCTCTTTGATGGAGAGCGCTTTACCTTTTTCAGACTTTAAATGATCAAATTTTTGAGGAAGAGCATTTTACCTTCTCTGAAGACAATGATATTAACTCTATTTGAAGAAGATCACTATACCTAGTCTAAGCTAGATGTGATCAAATCTCTAAGGGAGAGCATTCCACCTACTTTGAGGACAAGGTGATCAAATCTCTTTGAGAGAGAGTGTTTTACCAAGTTTGAGCTTGAGGTGATTAGCTCTCTTTAAAGGAGGGTGCTTTATCATTTTTGAGCTTGAGTTGATCAATTCTCTAAGGGAGAGCGTTCTACCTTTTTCGAGGTTGACTTGACCAACTGTCTTTGAGGGAAAATGCTCTGTTTGGCATGAGCTTGATATGATCTACTCTCTTTAAGGGAGAGCGCTCTACCTTTTTTGAGCTTAAGGTGATAAAAACTATCTAAGGAAGAGTGTTATACTATTTCTAAGGATGAGGTGATCAACTCTTTTTAAGGGAGAGCAATTTACTAGGTCTGAGTTCGAGGTGAGCAACTCTCTAAACGAGAGCATTTTACCTTCTCCAAGGATGAGATGATCAACTCTCTAAAGGAGAGCATTTTACCTTTTCCAAGGATGAGATGATCAACTATTTATGAGGGAAAGCGCTATACTTGGTTTGAGTTCGAGGTAATCAAATTTTTTTGAGGGTGAGAATTCTACCTTTTCTGAGTTTGAGGTGATCAACTCTTTGAGGAAGAGCGCTCTACTTGGTCTGAGCACAAGTTGATCAATTTTCTTTAAGGGAGAGCACTATATATTTTCTGAGCTTGTGGTGATCTAATCTTTGAGATAGAGTGCTCTACCTGGTCTAAGCTTAAGGTGATCAAATCTCTTTGACAGAGAACGCTCAACCTGGTCTAAGCTCAAAGGGATAAAATCTTTAAAGAAGAGCATTCTACCTTCTCTAAGGATGAGATGATCAATTCTCTTTGAGAGAGAGCACTCTACCTGGAATGAGATTGAGGTGATCAATGCTTTTTGAGGGAGAACGCTATACCTTTTTTGGGCTTGAGGCGATCAAATTTTTAAGGGAGAACGGTCTACCTTGTCTGAGCTCAAGATGATCAACTCTCTTTAAGGGATAGCGCTTTACCTGGTCTAAGCTTGAGGTGATCAAATCTCTGAGGGAGAGAATTCTGCCTTATATGAGCATTAAGTGATCAACTATCTTTGCGAGAAAACACTACCTTTTCAGCTTAAGCTGATCAATACTTTTAGGAAGAGTGTTCTACCTTCTCTAAGGAAGAGGTTATCAACTCTCTTTAAGGGAGAATACTCTACCTGGTTTGAGCTTATAATGATCTATTCTCTCAGGGATATTGTTCTACCTTCTGTGTAGACAAGGTGATCAACTCTCTCTAAGGGTAAGGGCTTTGCCTAGTTTGAGATCGAGGTCATTAATGCTCTTTGAGGGAGAACGCTCTGCCTTTTATTAGCTTAAGGTGAAAAACTCTCTGAGGAAGAGTGTTCTACCATCTCTAAGGACAAGGTGATTAATTCCCTTTGAGGGAGAGGGCTCTACCTGGTCTGAGCTTGAGGTGATTAACTATCTAAGGGAGTGCGTTCTACCTTTTCTAAGGACGAGGTGATAAACTCTCTTTGTATAAGAGTGCTCTACCTGGTCTAAGCTCGAGGTGATCAACTCTTCTTGAGGGAGGGTGTTATACCTATTTTGAGGATGAGGTGATAAACTATATTTGATGGAGATAACTCTACCTAGTCTGAGCTTGAGGTGATCAACTCTTTCTGAGGGAGAGTGCTCTACCTGGTTTAAGCTCAAGGTGATCAACTTTCTTTAAGGGAGAGCGCTCAAGATTTTCTGAGCTTGAGATGATAAAATTTTATGAGATAAAGCACTCTACCTGGTCTAAACTCAAGGTGATCAACTCTCTTTAAGGGAGAGCGCTCTACCTGGTCTAAGCTCGAAGGGATAAACTCTATGAAGGAGAGTGTTCTACCTTCTCTAAGAATGAAGTTCTCAACTCTCTTTGAGGGAGATCATTCTACCTTTTTTGGGCTTGAGGTCATCAAATTTTTAAGGGAGAGCAGTCTACCTTGTTTGAGCTCAAGATGATCAACTCTCTTTGAGGGAGAATGCTCTACCTGGTCTAAGCTCAAGGTGATCAAATCTTTGAGGGAGATCATTATGCCTTCTTTGAGCACAAGGTGATCAACTCTATTTCAAAGAGAACACTCTACTTGGTATGAGCTTGAAGTGATCAACTCTCTTTGAGGAAAAATGCTCTACCTTTTTTATCTTAAGGTGATCAACACTTTGAGGAAGAGTATTCTAACTTCTCTAAGGAAGTGGTTATCAACTCTCTTTAAGGGAGAACACTCTACCTAGTTTGAGATCAAAGTGATCTACTCTCTCAAGGAGAGCATTCTACCTTCTCTAAAGATGAGGTGATCCACTCTCTTTGAGGGTGATCCCTCTATATGGTATGAACTCTAGGTCATTAACTCTCTTTGAAGGGAGAGCACTCTACCTTTTCTGAGATTGAGGTGATCAACTCTTAGAGGAAGAGTGTTCTACCATATCTAAGGACAAGGTGATTAATTCCCTTTAAGGGAGAGCACTCTACTTGGTCTGAGCTCAAGGTGATAAAATCTCTTTGAGAGAGCACTCTAACCTTTTTGAGGTTGAGGTGATTAACTCTCTAAGGGAGTGCGTTCTACCTTCTCTAAGGATGAGGTGATCAAATCTCTTTGTATAAGAGCACTCTACCTAGTCTGAGCTCGAGATGATCAAATTTTCTTAAGGGAGGGTGTTCTACCTATTTTGTGTATGAGGTGATCAACTATCTTTGAAGGAGAGTGCTCTACCTAGTATAAGCTCAAGATGAACAACTCTCTTTTGAGGGGGAGTGTTCTACTTGTTATGAGGACAAGGTGATCAACTCTCTTTAAGGGAGAGTGCTCTACTTGGTCTGAGCTTGAGGTGATCAACTCTTTTTGATTAAGAGCGTTGTACTTATTTTGAGGATGAAGTGATTAACCCTCTTTGAGGTAGAGAGCTCTACTTGATCTGAGCTTGAGGTGATCAAATCTTTTTGAAGGAGAGCGTTGTACATATTTTGAGGACGAGGTGATAAACTATCTTTGAGGGAGAATGTTATACCTTTTTTGTGCATGATGTGATCAACTCTCTAAAGGAGAACACTCTACCTAGTCTTAGATTGAGGTGATCAACTCTCTTTCTGGAAGAGTACTCTACCTGTTCTAAGCTTGAATTGATCAACTCTCTAAGGGAGAGCATGCATTTTACCTTCTCTGAGGACAACGTGATCAATTCTCTTTTAGGGAGAGCGCTCTACTTGGTTTGAGCTCTAGGTGATCAACTCTTTATGAGGGAGATCATTCTATCTATTTTGAGGATGAGGTGATCAACTCTCTTTGAGGAAGAAGGCTTTACCTGGTTTGAGCTCAAAGTGATTAACTCCCTTTGTGGGATAGCTCTCTACCTTTTTTCAACTTGAGGTGATCAACTCTTTAAGGGAGAGCATTCTACCTTCTTTGAGGATGAACATGTAATAATTTGCGATAACGATTACTTGTAAAACATGGTACATCAAAAGTGTAATGTCCCACTTGTCTCAAATGGGTAGATCTCGCATCTCATTTGAATTGATAAACTATGATAGACATTTACCTTTGGGTCATTTTTGAATAGGCCCATGTTATGGTTACTACTAGGGAGTGGCCTATTTTGTAGTGGCATTATAATAAATTCTGTCCTTTTCCTGGTCTCCTCTTATCTCTTTTATACCCTCATCTGTTGGGAATTTATGACTTGGTAGAAGGTGGAAGGAACTACCTTCATCTTGTGTATCCATGGCCTACCCAAAATGGCATCATAGTGAGTTGGGACATCAATTATCACAAAATTGGTCATCACTATAGATCCCTTAGCCATTAAAAGTAACACCACGATTCCTATTGAATAGGCAGTACTACTGTTGAATCCTACCAGGGATAGCTCTCTTCTTACAATGTTGTATTCTTTTATGACTATAGCCCTTGTTATTGACAAAAAAAGAAGGTCAACTAAGCTCCCAGTGTCAATCATGATTTTACAAACATCGCAGGATCCTATTCTTAAAGTGATTACTAAGGGGTCCTCGTGGGGAGGCAAGGTCTCATCCATCTCAACGAAGGAGATTTCAATAGAATACCTAACATTTTGAGATTGTAAACATACGGGGAGCTACACAAGTCTCTGGCATACCTTTCACATGAATTATTGGAAGTCCCATTAAGCTCGGGCCCTCCATATATGGTATGGATAGTCCTTATATTGGGTTCGTTATAGGGGTCTATCTTGTTACCTTATACAGTAGGTAGCTTTGAAGTTTCACATCCAGGCTATCAACTTCCTCCTCCATTGTTACTTCCTTCGAGGTTCTTTAAGTATCCTCTAGCCAATATATCCTCTATTTCCCTTTTTAGATGATTGGTGTCTCTCATTTTATGGCCTACATCCTTGTGAAAGTCACACCACTTAGACGTGTCCCTAAAGAAAGCCCTCATTTTTGGGGCCATTTGACATTCGAATCCTCCTCCATTCTCAACCCTGCCTGAGCCAGACTCACTCTTAAGGGTGGACCTCTGAAGGGAGATATTGACATCCCCAAGGTCCTATGTTCTTGGACCATTGGCTAATCCCCTTTTGATTTGGTTTGAAGTGCTTACTTTTATTGATAATGTCATTTTGGTTTGCTTTTTCTAGGCTCATCCTTCTTTTCTCTTTTTCTAGCGTAGCCTCCACAACTGCCTTGCTACTCTTAACCAAACCTAGCTCTCTTTTTAGATTGAAAATTTTTCTTTCCTCTCCATACACTTCCTCCAAAGTTTGTGGGGACGTCTTGGTCAATTTTGCAAACAAATCAGAATCTCTTAGGAGATCTCACCTGAAGGCCTTTATCGCAATAGAGCTCAGGCAGTATGATATTTCCATCCTTTCTTCTCAAAATCTTCTCATAAATTATTCAGTAGACTTACTACTTCCCTAGGTGATTGATAAGAGGTGATGTGACTCCTTCCTCAATGGCTTGTTATAGGCATAATTGGTAATAAACAACCTGATAAATTGTCTGAAGAAGGTCATAGTATGGGGTGCCAGGTTATTGAATTTGTACACCATCACATAGGGTGGAAGCTAACATCTTACATATAATGGCATCTCTCTTACCCTGAGTGAGGATCACATGGGCCATAGCCATCTTGAAATGTTGCTAGTGAGTTACCGAATCTTTTATCACTTCATAGTCTGGACATTTGGGAGTAATGAACTTAGGTGGTGGCTTATCGTGCTTTATTTGATCAGAAAAAGGGGATACACACAGTTTTTCGTAGTCTCTATCCATATCATATGGTGCCTTACCCTTTTCTTGCATTTTGTTGGCTCTTTTTAGGGCCTAGTCTTACTTTCTATTAGCTTCCTCTAGTGCCCAAAATCATGCCTCCCAGCTTTCTTGCTCTTACAACAACTATTCTTTAATGGGACCTGTTGAACAAGGAGAGAGGTTTTCCTCAGTTGCATTGTCACTCTGGGTAGGCTTAGGCATATCATGATCTGGCTTGATTCTACTAACTAGGTTCATTCCTAGGTGCGATTAGGCATGACTTTGATTGGAGGGTCCTATTTTCTTTTTTGGTTTCCTCGAGTTCTCTTGTTAACTCGAGAAGTTGACGAGCTAGCTCTTGATAGATGTTAGTCTCCATTTTGGCCTTATCATAGGTCGATGAGGGTTTTTCTAATGATACTACTGCTTCCTCATTTGCTAGTCTCTGTCGACCTTCAGAACGCGTTGCTACCATGGTGATAAAGAATTGGTGATCATGATTTTTGGAGTAATTAGCAAGTGGAATGGGTGTTTAGTCTCTTAAATATCTTTTAGAATTTGGGGTGAATCCTTAAAAATATGGGGTCAAAAGCTAAAGCTTAACCTCAAAATCTAAGCCTCACGATGGGTCCGATTTATAGAGAGAGAAATTGGAGAAAATTCAAAGCAATTGATGGAAGGTGTGAATCTCTTAGGGAGTCCATGTATATATAAACTTTTACAGGTCCTAGTGTCGGTTACATAGAGTGTACACGTCACAACGTGTCAGAGGGGTATAAGAGTAAAGTAAAATACATTCAAGCTTGAGGTCGACCACCTCATGGCTCAAGATGATGTATCAAGACTCGGGCAGATGTCTCAAGGGTAAAGTAGATGTCTTAAGGCTCGGGTCCTACAAAGGTTAGGTAGTAGATAATTCCTTATGCCCAAACACTTACATCCCGCTCCTCCATCATACAATTGAGTACCTTTCCGCATTGTCATCATTAAAAAGCAAGATCCCTGGTTTGAAATTAGAGGGTTGAAAGAGAGGGTGCAAATTAGGGATCTTAGTTATACGAGAGGAAGAAAATCGAGTAAAAAAGAAAGGGAATATGATAATTAGATAAATTTATCTGAAATGGTTCATGTAGTATCCAAAATATTTTAAAAAAATTCATTTAATATCCATAATATTTTAAAATTTTAATTTTCTTTTAGTACCTATATTATCAAATTTAATATCCTTTTAATATCTTATTATTTATCGTTTAATTCATTAAAATGAATTAGTTAAAATTTTTAAATATTTTGAATACTACATAAAATCATTTTAAAATATGGTCAAAAAGTAAATTTTTTTACCAAAATAAATAGTACAAAAATATCAAATCCCTAATTAATTATATAATAACTTTCTTATCAAAGAAGACGGCAAGCTTTTCCTTATGATGTTATATGTATGGTTTAACATGGAAAATATCTCACATTCTTTGATATGTTCATTTATGAACACTTTTTTTACAAGCAACTTTTCACATACTCATCCATCCTAGATTCAAGGGTAAGCATTATTGTACTTGACTTTGGGCCACATCTTGTCAATTATGAAAACCAGAGATTATATCAACCATTTAGATGATATGGATAGCTAGAAATAATTATTATTTTTAGGAAAAATCTATGTCTTTAAGTTCTTCATTTTCCCTAGTTTGGCACTATATTCATGAGATCTATCACAACATAGGTTCATGCGAAATATAATGGATGATATTAAGGTTCTCAAACATCTATGGATATAAGGTGTTGGGTATAAATAGCTCGTAGGCTAGCCCAGTGTTAGTAGATGAATATCAATATTAGTTAAATATCTAACATTATAAGTGAGTGACATATAATCTCTTAATTATTCGATAATAAAATAATTATGAAGAGATAGCCCTAACATTGAGATAATTTTATCACTATGGGTAAGGGTCATCGATAAGTATGTCTTCTAATGTCTTTCATAACAGAACTTGACTCAACTTGAATATTACTTTACTAGAGACAAATACTTGAATATATACTATCTTCCTAAATCTCTCTTCGTCTCTCTAAATCACAAGAAGATACATTAGTCAACTCATTATTTTTACTTCCTAGACTTACTTAAGAATTGGAAGGTCAAAGGTTGCCACCACCTCATGGTTGTCTGAAGTCCTAAGAGTTTGTTCTCTTTTATTAGGTTTATAGGAAAAATAGGTGTATTCAATCATTGGTGTTGATGAAAATTGATATCAACATCTAGTGCCATATGTGTAAAAGATTGTGCTATACTAGTTGAACAAATACTAGAGGGAAAAAAAGTCTGTAGTGATCTCTCGAGCTTTGAACTAGGTAGTCTTTGAAGAAAAAACCCTAAAGTTCAAGAGAAACTTTCTCCAAAAGAACTTCACCTTATTCACGGTTTCTAAAAAGACCATATCTTCTGCCTTTCCAAAGTGAATCAACCTCTTGGTTTAGACATTCAAGCTTTTGCAAGGGACAATGAAGTCCTACATCACATCTAGCAAGTTAGGTAGCCACTTATTTAGGCTGCTGACCTCATATCGCGACAACTATAATGGGTCCAGGCGGAGCACCGACAAAGGCTATGGATGGAAGTCTGCCTAAAATAATGGTGAATATGTTCCATACCATCCTAGAGCCCTTGCTAGGTCCACAAGCTCTTGAACCAGATGATGTCTTTGAGATATATTCTAATGCCCATATGTCATAAGAGCTGGTACATAGATATGTAGGCTCAAATCAAAATGTGACTCACCCTGATGAGGCTTGAGCTAACTGGTCGGACAGACAGTGTCAGATATATAGTCCAAATCGTCTTACTCATATAGGCTCAAATACTATCCCTCCATCCATCCATCTTGGGCCACTTAGGATCTTCTAACCTTGACCGATACTAGTGCCTTAAAGATTGTATGCAGGACCATTATATCCAGGAAAATTATAGAGACAAGGTGACTTTGATGGCCGTATCAATAAGGTGATGTACCTATAGTCCTCTGTTTCACCATTGATCAAATAGTTATCCAACTATAAGAGGTACAATAAAGGTTGAATAAGGGCATAAGTTTTTTAGTTTATGTCTTGTGTTATGGGTTCCATTATCCAACACCAGAGTGTGGGAACTCCTAATCTATAGATGATATTTTGCTAGATGAAGTCAATGACCCTATCTTTTAAGATTTGCAAGAGTGGATTAACTTCCACCCACTTGGTGTAGTCTGTAGAAATGATTCCGTATTTGATCCCTTTCGTTGCGGGAAATGGGCCAATAGGTCCTACCCTCATTGTATGAATGGCCAGGGACTCTTGATTAATCCATGAAAATAGAGTAATTGATGTCTTTTAAGCTTGATATTTGTCTTATTTTAGTAAATAAAATGTAAAAATTGTATTTGAAAATATTAATTTTATTTATTCAAGTTATTGAAAGAAAATAATTTTTATGGGTTTTTAATGCATGTGTATGTATAAAGCATGATCCAGGGTCTATTTAGAAGGCTTGATCGATCTAGCTTCGATTAGGATCAATCTAAGGCTCTTAGATCTATTTTTAAACTTTTCTAGAGGTTTCGATCGATCGAGGGTTGTATATAGAAATTAAGATGGATGCATTTGGAAAAAATGTGCCAGACAAGTCAAAAATAGCCCCCATGTGATGTATTTAAAACACGCATGGTTAGTGATAACTGTATTTTATATACTTATTTTCACCTATTTTATTAATTGTAATTGCTATGTTCTTAATGTTTTTAGTTAATTTTCGATTAATAAATTTGTATTTACTCTTTCTTATATTTTTTATGAAAAGTAAATAATTTGTATCGAAAATGTACTTAATTGCAAGCTTTCGTCCAAAAATCTAATTTCAAAATAAATGAGTGCTTAATTGCAATTTATAAATGTTGAAAATATAAATTAAATTAAATTCGGGCTTAATTTTAATTATTAAAAGTTTAAAATTTAATTTAAATTACCAAAGGGCTATATTGCAATTAAACAAAGTTGAAAATGTAATTCAAATATATTTGTGGGTGAAAATGAAATTAATAAAAATTGAATTTTCTGCGCAGGAGAAGAATGTCACTCGCATCACACAACGCGCCCATCACCCACCGTTCGATCATCAAATCAACGGTCCAGATTTAGCGAGTGCATTCTAGACGAGACAAAATCGCGTGCACGGTATATTTCTCGCACGGCTCGGCGAGCCAGAGGGGCCCACCTGCTGCACAGGCCGACGTGCAGAGTGGGACCCACATGTCGGCTGCGCAGAATTTTCCTGAGGCGCATCGCTCACCATTGGATTGGTTGAACGGTCCAGATTGAAGCGCGTGTGTTGTGTGTTTTGGAACACACATAAAATCGTGCAAGCATACATGGTCACAAGTAATAAAGATTTGTAAGTAAAGATCGTTCCCACGGAGATTTGTTACTATAGTTTGTTGATTACTAAAATTGTATCGCTCTGATTTTATCCAAAACAATCGTTGATTAAGAAAAGGTTTAAAAATAAAATAAAAGAAATCTAGGATTGCAGTTTTTCACCAAATTATTCCACTCCAATCATATTATTTTCTTTTGATTTATATTTTTTAGTACATTTAATTTGTCAACCGAAAACTTCTTTTTTTATTCATACATCTCTTCCAAGCTCTGTATAAACACACCTCGTTAAATTAATTCACTATATCTCTATGAGAATTAAATTTAATAAGATTCATTAAGTTCTAAGTTCTCAAATAGTCACACATACAATTAGGGTATATTCCTATCCTTCATCATACATGTCATTCTATTTACGAGCAATATACACAAAAATGCCTTTCTCAAGTTTATTTTTATGCCACAAATCGTTTTGATAAAATTCGTAAATAATCAAAAAGCATTAAGCACAAAATAGAATGAACAAATCGAACGTCTTATAAATCAATCAAAAAAAAATAATTAAAATCAAAGCTTCATAAATTCAGATCAAATGCAACCCTAGAAAAATTAAATTACTTCATTAAAATTAAAATTACAACAAGAAAATTAAGATAAAGAACACAGAAAATTAAAACATTACTTAAAACAAATATTTGGCACACGTGGAACACAACAGAAGCCAAAATGGCTTCTGCGTGTTCCACAGTCCAACCGAACAACACACAAAATTACAAAACTAAAACTCTCGAAAAAAAACTTCCTTACTCTATCATCTTATCCCCTATTTATAGCTAAAAAAATACATCAAAAATATTTAAATTTAATACACGTGGGGGACAATTAAGTGTGGGAAAATAATAAATTAAAACACGTGGGGGGATAAAATGTATCGAAAATGGAATCGAAAAAGTGAGTGGAGATGCTGCATGTTTCTGTTTTATTTTCCTTCCACGCTGCCACGTGTCGCGTTATGATTCGCGGAAACAATTAGTGGGACACGTGGCAGTATCTCATTCGTTGAAAGGAATGGGCGCACGTAGAACTTGTCGCATGGAATTGGGGCGCACGAAACGTGAGGCAACGGCTCGAACGAGGGCGAGATTCTGTGCTTTTGCATTCACCGATATGTGCCACGCGTACTCTGATAATTCGTTCCAGAGGAAATTGGGACACGTGGAAGACTTTAATTTGATGGAAGAACGATTGCACGTGGTTCAGCCGCACAGAACAACGCCCTTTGCCAGACGTGTAACGGACACGTGGGTCCCACCTTACACGCCGGTCTGCGCGGTAGGTGGGTCCCAATCGGGCACCGAGCCGTGTGAAGAGGAATTCTGCACCCACTCGCGTTGGTCGGGTGTGCTTGTAACGCGCGCATCTGGCCATTTATTTTCTGATCGGACGGTCCGCGTTGCGACAAGGCTGCATAAGAAATGGCGTGGCTTCTTCTCACCTGCGCAGAATTTAAAACTTTCCTTAATTATATTTTCACCCACAAATATATTTCAAATTACATTTTAAACTTTGTTTAATTGCAATACAGCCCTTTGGTAATTTAAATTAAATTTTAAACTTTTAATAATTAAAAATTAAGCCCGAATTTAATTTAATTTATATTTTCAACATTTATAAATTGCAATTAAATACTCATTTATTTTGAAATTATATTTTTGGACGAAAACTTGCAATTAAGTACGTTTTCGATACAAATTATTTATTTTTCATAAAAAATATTAAAAACAGTAAATACTAATTTATTAAACTAAAATTAACTAAAAATAGAGAGAACATAGCAATTATAATTAATAAAATAGACATGTCGGCTGCGCAGAATTTTCCTGAGGCGCATCGCTCACCGTTGGATTGGTTGAACGACCCAGATTGAAGCACATGGAACGAAGCTGTCGTGGTTCATCCAAGCGGCGTACGCCCTCGAGTTTTACAGAAGAAGAAGAAGCCACGTGTCAACTTTATCTATAAGCCAATAATATTCTAACACATGGCATATTACAATGAGCACGAAAGTGCAGGATCACGCCCACGTGCAGCCGTTGTCTTCCGTGCGACAATCTATCGTGCACCCGTTTCCAGAAGCCAATGAAATGCTGCCAAGTGTCCGATTTAAATATTTTTAGCGAATTAGACGCTGACACGTGGCATACACTTTGAATTTTAAATCAGAAACGACGCCCTTGTCTCACGCGTGAATTAAAATAAGGTTTCGATTTTCGCGTGACCACGGATTTTAAGGGGAATGCTGGGATTTTATTTTCGATACAAATTGTTATGCGTGTATGATATTTTAATATTTTTGATGTATTTTTTGGTGCTATAAATAGGTGATATTATGATAGAGTTAAGAAGTTTTTTTTGGGTAGTTTAGAATTTTTGTGGTGCACAGGTTTGGACTGTAGAACACGGAGAAGCCATTTTTTGGCTTGAAGGTTTGTGTTCTACATGTGCCAAATATTTTCATTACTTGATGTTTTAATTTCCTTTCTGCTTCTTCTAATTTTCTGTATTTGTTGTTATTTAAATTTTAATTAATGAAGTAATTTAATTTTTCTAGGGTTGCATTTGATCAAAATTTATGAAACTTTGATTTTAATTATTTTTGATAGATTTATAAGACGTTCGATTTGTTCATTCTATTTTGTGGTTAATGCTTTTTGATTATTTACGAATCTTATCAAAACGATCCGTGGCACATAAATAAATTTGAGAGTGGCATTTGTGTGTGTATTGCTCGTAAATAGAATGACATGTATGATGAAGGATAGGAATATACCCTAATTGTATGTGTGGCCTATTGAAAACTTAGAACTTAATGAATCTTATTAAATTTAATTCTCATAGAAATATAGTGAATTAATTTAACGAAGTGTGTTTATACGGAGCTCGGAAGAGATGTATGAATAAAAATAGAAGTTTTCGGTTGACAAATTAAATGTACTAAAAAATATAAATCAAAAGAAAATAATATGATTAGAGTGGAATAATTTGGTGAAAAATTGCAATCCTAGATTTCTTTTATTTTGTTATTAAACTCTTTTCTTTAACTTGTTCCAAATCAACGAAGGTTTTGGATAAAATCAGAGGGAAACAATTTTAGTACTCAACAAACTATAGTAACAAATCTCCGTGGGAACGATACTTTACTTACAAATCTTTATTACTTGTGACCGTGTATGCTTGCACGTTTTTATGTTCTCCAAAAGAGACAACAGTTAGACTTAGCAAAGGTGGACTAGATTGAAAAATGGCGTCATTTTCTACCATTTTGGCCTGTTTGTCCTCCTCTAAAATGACATTGTTTAGTGCAACTTGCTGGAATTATTTACAAAATGGCATCGTTTTGGCTAATAGTTTTACAATTTTTACCATGCATGGGGACACTCAATGTTTACCCACTTTTAGCCACCATATCATAATCAATGTGTCAAATTTTAACAACCAAATACCTTTGATGGATGATAGGGATAGAGTTATGAATGAATATGCATTACCTATGTTGGAAGCGCTAAATTCAAGTATTACAAAGCCAAATATTCAAGCTAATTAGTTTAAACTAAAGCCAGTGATGCTTCAAATGTTAGAAACAACTGGACAATTCAGCAGATTATCAAAAGAGGATCCTCATCTATTTCTCAGATTGTTTATTGAAGTTAGAGATTCATTAAATTTAGTGGTGTGATCGAGGAAGAATTTAGGCTTTAGATTGTTCCCTTACGCTTTGCCAGACCATGCTCAAGCTTGGTTATACTCTTTGCCACCTGATTCCATTATAATTTGAAATGAATTGGTGGAGAAATTCTTGATGAAATACTTCCCACCAAATAATTGTTAAGGAAGTGTCCTCACCATGGTATCCCTCGTTGGATCCAAATGGAGACTTTTTACAATGGTATCAATGCTCAAATAAGAACCATTGTTGATGCATCCACTGATGGAGCATTTCTAGCCAAATCTTACAATCAAGTTTATACATTACTTAAGAAAATGGCTAGCAATAATTATCAATGGCCAATTGATAGAATGGAAGCTATAAGAAGAGTAGTTACAGTGCATGAGGTAAAAGATATCATGACACTTACAGCTCAAGTGTCATCTTTGGTGAATCTTTTGAAGGCTCAAAACTCACCAGTGAGTATAAAATAGGTCTAAGATTTAAGGGTATTCTCTGTCTTTTATGATAGAGCTCATTTTTTTTAATAATTGTCGAAATAATCCTAAATCAGTATGCAATATGGGTAATGTAAACTGAAAATATAATCCATACATGAACACATATAATCCATGATGGAGACATCCAAATTTCTCTTGGAGTAATAACAACAATCAAGGTGGTAATCAATTCAACTGTCAACCATTTCCATCATTTAGTTTTCAATAGCCACAACAATCACAAGCCCATGAGAAGAAGCCACCTATTGAGGACACTACAAATTCTTTAATGGGGATGATGAAAGAGTTTATCCAGTTAGTAAATACAAAAGTGTCTACTAAAGAGGCTTCAATTCAAAATTTAGAGACCCAAATAGGGCAACTTTCCTAGGCCATAAGTCAAAAGCCTCAAGGTAACCTTCCAAGTGACACAATTGTAAACCCAATAAGAGAATGTAAGGAACATTGCACGCCATAGCCTTAAGGAGTGGTAGAATTTTAAAGGATAAATATGAGACTTAAAAGGATGATGATGAATTAATGGATAAAGGGTGACATGAATTAGTGGATAAAGATAGCAATGGAAATGAAATAATTATGCCATAAAAGTAATCTCTACAAACCCACTGTTCCTTTTCCTTAAAGACTGTAAAAGTAAAATTTAGACTCGTATTTTTCAAAATTTCTAAATGTCTTTAAGAAGAAACACATATATATACCCTTTGCAGATGCACTTGAACAAATACCTTCTTATACCAAATTTCTAAAGGACATCCAGTCAAAGAAAAGGAGCCTTGGAGATAAGGAAACAATAACCTTAATTGAAGGTTGTAGTGTCATCCTTGCTAGTAATTAAACTACCCTAAAAATTGAAAGATCTAGGTAGCTTTGACTTTCTTTGTACAATTAGGAATATGAACTTTGAGAAAGCACTATGTGACTTTGGTTCAAGCATTAACCTTATGTTATAATTAGTGTTCAAGACATCTTGGGTTGGTAAAGCCAAACCTACTTCAATAATATTACAAATGATAAATAGATCATTAAGCAACCTGGGGTGTAATAAAAGATATGCTAGTAAAAGTAGACAAATTCATATTTTTGACGGGTTTTATTATATTAGACATGGAAGAGGACCGTAAAATTCTTATCATACTTGGTCTTCCATTCTTAGCAACTGAAAGAGCACTTATTAATGTACAAAAATGTGAGCTTACAATGAGAGTACAAGATGAAAAGGTAACATTTAAAGTTTTAAAAGTATTTGAACCCTTTGATATTGATAATGTTGATGAATGCTTTAGGATAAATTAAAGGAATTTGTTGATTCGTACACACATAAGACTATTACATATGATGCTATGAACAATGAAATAAACTCATAAAAAAACTCAATATATTTTAATTTTGAAAGTATTGAATCTATGATTAATATTATTGATTGTGCAAACTATTTAGAGGCTATACCTCCCAAGTGTATAGATAATAGTGTTGTGGAGAATTTTGAGATAGGATCTAAGCTCAAATCATTTATTGAAGGGCTGACAAGGTTAGACTTCACACCTTTACTCGATAGTCTCTAATCAAGTGGACAAGCAGAAGAGTCCTATAGAGAGGTAAAAAGGATGTTGCAAATACATAAATTAGATGAGTCATGGTAGAGTGCTTATATGACTGCCAAAAAGTACAAAAAAGAAAACAAAAATATGGCATGATAAGAGAATTAGGTACAATGTTTTTAAAGTAGAACATAAAGTATTATTGAACAATTCAAAACTCAAACTATTTCTGGGAAAACTTAATAGTAAATCGACACAAAGGGATGTACCTTAGGAGTTGATATAATTGTCTAGTCAAGGATGTTAATCTTGACATTGGTTAGGAGGCAACCCAACGTTATTTTACTTATATTTTTATTGTTTTGTAAGTGAATAAATGTAGAGAGCAATGTCACAACAAAATTGAACATTTCAATGAGAGATGTGGAGTTTTCTTTCCTTTTAATTTTCATATTTATATGTGCACATTAGGGACAATGTGCAATTTAAGATTGGAGGAGGGAACTTTATTCTCTACTTTAGTAGTTAGTTTGCATTTTCAATTTTTTGGAATTTTTTTTATTTAATTATTAGTATGATGTTAATCATGATTTGGATAGAAATTGATAAATATATGAAAACTAAATGCATGCATGCTTGATATGAAACGTATGAACCCAATGATAATTTTTTTTCATAGCCAGAATAAAGAATGTAACATACTCATTAAGATACTTATATTAATCATGTGATATGCTTGTTAGTTTTGATTGGATTGATTGAAATTCTTATGCATATCTTCATGATTGATTTTGGTGCTGTTATTGAGAGAAAATTTATGGTGAGTTGTGCAAGTTAATGAGATCTACCATGTTTTAGAGTCTATTTGATCATCCCTTGATGATAAATTCTAAATAGTATTTAGTAAAAGAAATGATTTAGGCCTTATTTGGATGGATTGAGCCTTTCAAGCTAATAATTATTAATATCTTTAGTTAACTATTTGAGCCCAATTAAGAACCTTTCATAAACGTAACCAATAAGCATTATTGTTACCCTTGCACCTTCAACTTGTATGGAAAAAAATTCAATCATGTGTTATGCTATATAGTAAGGTGAAATGTAGTGCACCCTATTAAAAGAAAAACTCACAACACAATTGTGTCTTTACAGAAAAAGAAAATAAAATTGAAAATAAGTTTAGGGGTGTTGTAAAGTTAAAAAAAAGATGTGAAATAAAAGAATATGAAAAGAATGATAAGATATGACACACTAAATATAAAGTAAAAACTCAATTATACTTAAAAAGTGTATGATGAATAAAAAAAAGCTAAGGTGTGGAAGAGTCTAAATGTCTTCATTTATCAACCTCCACCTAAGCCTTACATTACAAGCATGTAAAGCCCTTATTGATATTTAGCTAAGTGCATATTTATATTAGTGGAGAGGGATATGAAAAATAGATTTATGAGATTTATTCTAAGATTGAATTAATTGGCATGCTCATATAGGTTGATTTCATGAGTGCATTGGATGATTTCATGTGCAAAACACACATGAATCAATTCGTTAAAAACCTTGCATATCCTTGTATTGATGGAACATTGATTGATGAATATATGAACCTCTTTGTCATAGAATTGTACAACTTTTGAGAGGATAATTTTTCACTAAATATGCGTATGTGTATATATATATATATATTGCCCATATTAGTTTATTTAGTTAGACATGGTTTTACTTAAGGACAAGTAAAGAGTTAAGTTTGGGTGGTGTAATGACTCTATGAAAGTAAAGTCATTAATGCAATTTTCTGCTTAATATTTTCTCATTTTATTCAATAAGTAATACTTTTAGGGTTAAAAATATTTAAATATGAACTTTTTAGTGAAAAAAGATAAAAATATATATTTTGGAAATTCTATGTAAATTTTATGAAAATTTTAATGTAGGACCAATTAGAAGACAGTACTTGGATGCAACGCATGCAAAAGAGCCGACTAGACATGCCACATGGATGCCACATAAGGGACAAAAGAGCCAATCGAAGTACGCAGCATGTACCAGGTGACCAAGCGACATGACACGTGTCATCATGTGATTCATTTCTTTGTTCCACCTTGATGCCACACAAAATGTATCCACGAATCACAACGTGCCATATGGCATTGAATTAGCGCATATTGACCATAACTAGTCCACCCACGCCATGCATTGCGTGCTGATTTGCCTAGTGAATCTCACATGCCACATGTTGCATTCCTATTAGATAGTACTGTTAATTTTCCTTTTTTTTTCATCTCAGGCCTTGATCTGATGTTAATTTGACGGTATAGATTTCACTTGAATTTAATTGCCTCAAAAACCCGAATGAGCCAAAAATTATCAATTTTTATCAATTTTTGGAGTCAAGAAGAGAAAAAAATACAAAAAATTTAAAAGGAAATATAATTTTGGTGGAGATTTAAGAGAAGATTTGTATTACAATTCAAGAGATTGATTGTATTTATTCTTCTTCTCTTTTTTTGATAAATTTTTATGTTTTTCTTTATGAAAAATATGAGCTTTATAAACAAAATTATGTTTAGTTAATTTATTAATTTAGGGGTCCTATGAAATTAGTTTTTAACATGTGATGATATAATATTTTACCCCAATTATAATTTCAATTTTATTATATTATTTAATCTAATCTTTATGCTATTAATTGTTTGATCAATAATTGATCTATAGAGTCAATTAAATAAATTTAAGAAAATTATGTAATTGTTTGTCTTGATTAAATAACATGCATAGTTTCTAGGCATAGATGTAATTCTTATGTATGTGATCCATTATTGATTAACTTAATGAGTAATATTCAATTTGATTGACATGAGGGTATAATTAGATTAATTACTATATTTTATGTAGTTTACCTGATAAAGGAATACATATTAAGTTAGATTCAATAGATCATTTTATCCTAGAATATATTTTTTCATTTAATAATCTCAAATACCCATGTGAGGTTAAAAAATTCTTAAGGAGACCGTGTTATAAAAGATTAGATCTTTCTTTAGTTTATTGTAAATTTACTATTTATTTTAATTCTACTATTTTATATCTTTATAATTGATATGTCTTACTCAAAACTTGTTTATCCAGTACAATATTTCCTACAAACTTAACATAAATTTTGAATCTCCCTCTTCGGACAAACAGTTTTCTAATTCTATATTCTTATGGTTCTTAGATATCTTGTCTTTCTACTAGTTTTTATCTTATTCTTAATGGAATAGTGGCTCTGTTATTTTGTTTTTCGGTATTAATGTAATTTACGTATGCTACCTTCTATTTAGCAATTGTCTTTTTACTTCCTCATAAAAAAACATATAAGCGTATGTGATTTAAATTCTTTGCTTTATTTATCTGTTTTTATTGTTTTAGTTCAGTTTGTGCTCTTTTGATCTGCTTATTTTGATATTTGATAATATTATTTATATTTCTGTTTGATTTGTCTAATAATTAATTTGTGTAAAGTGTGATTTTTTATAGGTTTATTTCCCATTCTGACAGTGGTTTCATGTTTTCTTATGCGTCATTAATTAATAGGGTTAATTAACATATTTTATTAATATCTATTACTATTCTTCCTTTTTTTGTACCATCTTCTAGTAGGCATTTAATTTCTTCTTTAGTTATCAATTTATTTCTTTTGCTTAATTCTTCTTTTGTATTTCTTTAATATCAATATTATTTTAATTTATAAAACTGTTATTTGTTTAGTTGTTACTAATCTTCTACCTGTAACAGTTTTAGTGCCTAGCATTGGTATTTCGTTTGGATTATTTTTTTCATATTAATTACGGTCCTTTCTTAACTTGCTTTGCGGATTAATTGCTTTTCTAGAAGTTTTGCCGCATTGTTAATGCATTTTCGCAGTAATTGCCTTTCTAGAAGTTTGCTGCAAGGTTAATGGGTTTTCATATTTTTTTTTATAATTGCTATTGATATTATCTTGATTAATGACTAATTTAATTAGAAAAATATCATTCATTTGTAAATTAGATCTGCTTCTGCAGCCTATATACTCATTATTTTGAATTTCAAATTATAATCCGTCTTGTGATTATATTTATCTTTGGAGTTAATTAGTGTTCAATGGTGGATCCTTGATAAATTGGTAAATGTTATTTATCTTATTTTTGGGTTCAAACGCTATGTTCATGTATTATTTCTTAAATATAAGGTGAATTAAGTCACCTAATCTATCATTATAATACGTTTGTTTATTAATTTTGTTATCTTATTTTTTAGTATTACCTTTTCGATCAATTCTCCAGATCTTTAATGCACTTATGGTATCAGAACAAGAAGGTGTTTTAAGTTGTTTATTATATGTTATAGTTGATATTCAAGAGTATTATTTGAACCTTGGATAATAATATATATGATTATCATATTTGCTTATAAGATAATTTATAAGGTCATTGTAGAAATGCTTCAATCCGGACGAAGGGTTGTAAGTCCCGTTTTAGGATAACGGGAGTGATTCCGTTTGAAAGCAATAATACCTTATACCTGTTGATGGTTTAGTAGATGATATATTATCATAAAAAGCTGCTGATGGTTTAGTAGACGATATATTATCATAAAAAAGCTAAAGAAAGTTATAAATATTATATGAAAAGATAGAATAAGAAAAATATTAACCATTTCATGTATGGTAACTTAACATGTTTTCATGACCTAGTCCCATGATTGTAGTACAATAATCTTGATAATTGGTTGAAGAAAGTAATATTAAAGATTAAGACTATTTATTAACATTTATGGATATTATATTGATGATTAGTATTTTGTATGTTTACAAGCATTTATTTTAAAACTTTTGTTTTAAATTTTTTTAGTTTAATTTAAACTTTTATAAAAAAAAATGTCTAATTTTAATTCTACATCTACATTATCTTCATCATCATCAAATGAATCTCCATTTATTTTCTTTTAATCAAAATCATCATCTTCTTCTACCAAGAAGAACAAAAATATCATAAGTAGTCATGAACTCACTATTGAAATTTTTTCAAAATCAATTGATCATTGGAAGATCACTAAGATCCACAAAGATCAAATTTACAAAACAAAGATGATGAATATTTTCAAAACCGATTACACTATTAAAATAGTAGAGAGAAACATACAGTTATCTTCACCTTTTGAAACTATTGAATTATTTTCAAAAGAATCATTACAAAAATATATTGATAAATATTTTAATTATGTTCATATAGAATTAATACAAGTATGATTAAAACCCTTGACCAGAGATGGTCTAACCATATCAATCCTAACTATTCTTAAGGATGCTAAATTTATCAATTTTTAGGATTCTTTATTAGGAACTGTTGAGTTGAGTCTTTGCTTAGGATTGATATCATTCAACTGCTTTCCTAATTTCACAATTTTCTTAAGTGACCCAAACATTATGAAGTCACTTACATTACAAATCCAAACTTAAAACTACAGGATGGTCTCAAGATCAATTCTAGTATCCATTATTTTCACAGTGCATTACAAAGCTATGGTAAGTGCGTTCAACATAAGACACATTTACCATTCAAAAAAGAGAGAAATACTCCTCCTATTAACAAACCTTTCTAGGTCTAACCAAGTCATTTCAAAACCCATTGAATGGAACCAATTTGTCTTACCAGAAAAAATGGTTATTAGAAGGTGTAACCCTACCAGAGTTTGATCCTCAAGAACCTGAGCAAAACACTGAGCTTATGAGTACCATCCAATTCCATAACGGTAGTGTTGAATTAAGTTTTGACAGAGGTACTAGTTTGAGGCATTCTTCTACTTTTATAACGGATATCTCATACTTGTTGTCTTAAAACATACCATTATTACCTAGGCATAGGCATTCTACCTCAAAATTACCTAGACCTAACCTCAAAAGCGTAGACTTTAGTACATCAATACCTAAAGCAGTCTACACTGTTGACAAAACTTCTGAGATGAGCGACTTACCTCAATTATCATAAAGTCACCACCAACTCATTCTATGGCCCCATCACTTAATGTGGCCAAAGAACATGAATTATATAGCTTATACAAAAAGTTTACATTACTGGACATAGAAACTCTACGTTTGGATATGGAACTTCTAACCAATAGCCATATCAAAACCTGGTTTATTAAATCATACTCTAAAGCTCAACAAGAGAGCTTTAAGAGAAAAACTCACTGGTAGATTAGCCAGTACCAACAAAACATAACATTTTTTGAATGGCTTGAGACATATATCACTGAGAAATGTGGTGTATGGGAATTCCATTCCCATAAAACCAAATCTGCTAAACCAGTTAAATCAATTAGCATGGTCAACTTCAAAAATAAATCATCCATATAGAAAACCCTAGATGGTCCAATCAAGGCTGGAAATCCTCCATTAAGACCTATTAATTTTCCATACATAAATGCCATGGTTGATGCCTGTCCACTAAAGAACCCTAGTTCTGATTCAGACACAAACCTCAAAAATATTGTTACTTAAAACAACTTTAATAATATCAGCCTAAGTACCTTAAGTAAACAACTCACTAGGATAAAGAAGAAGCAAAATATTGATCTTCCCTCTATTTCCTATAAAGCCATAGATAGTATAGTTCAAAACCTTATCTTCAAACTCTTTCAGGTCTCCAAATCATCCTGGAAGAATTATTATCTAAAATTGAGCTAGTTAGAGGCATTCACAAGTCTAAACTTGAACCACAAAGCTCAAACTCAAAATTAGGTGTTGTTCCTAAGTCACCTCCGACACCTAAAACCCCACAAAACCAAACTTATAGTATTAGCGTTCTTAACAATTAAGAACTTACTCCCTCTAACGAAGAAGCCTTTTAAGAGCTGTCTCTTGAATTGACTCCTTAAATTCAAAGATAGTTTGGCAACAACCTATTCCAATTAGGTACCCATATGACATTAGTACCCAACCAAACCAAGTTATCCAACGAAAATATAATGCGTCATCTATCTATGAATGGAACATAAATGGCATGACCAAATACCAAATATTAAATAAAATTTGTGCCTTAATGGTAGAAGAATCATCATCATCTGAACTTCCTTCAACAAGCACAAGCTATTACGACCTCCCTACTATACTTGAAAGGAAAACATATAAAACCCCAAAGCAAAAAATTCAAATCCAAGACTTAAAGGCTACAATCAAAACCATTCAGCTAGAGCTTCTTCAACTTATGGATGATTTTCATAAAACCAAAACATTAGTTGTCAACAAGAAGATTGATAACCAAAATCAAAATCCCTTGGGTGATTCGGATGAAGAACCCAACATAATTGGTGACCCAAATCCACAGGGGCTTGACACTATGGAAAAGATTCTAAAATACATGCCCCACATGCTTAGAGAAATCACCAGTCAAAAATACAAAAATCATTATCACTTTCCTATTTCCAGAAAATTCGAAACTTGAGATAGTAGCATTGTTTGACACAAGTGTTAATCTCAATTGTATCAATCCAAAACTTGTCCTAAGATAGTTTCATCAGAAAAAATGAACACTCTACTCAGCCAATAGTTTAAAGATGAATATTACTGGTAAAGCTGAGGTGGCAATCCTTAACAACAAATTCTTAATCAAAACCCCATTTGTCATGGCATCTGATATCAGCCATAAGGTTATATTAGGCACACCATTTATAAATGTCATTACTCCATATCTTGTCAAACATGATAAGATCTCTTTCAAAATCAAAGCCGAAACCTTTAGTTTCCTCTTCCCCGATGAACCAAAAACCAGAAATCTCAATCTTATTTGAGCTCATTCCTTGTATCAAAATGAGATTTATACTCTTATTAGGCATAGATAAAAGGACCTTCTCTATCTTAACATTAGGTTCACTTTCATACCATTGAAACAGAACTTAAAACCCGTAGGTACAACATAAGATCTCTAAACTACAAAACTATTTTGAGAAAGAAGTATATTCTGCCCTACCTAGTGCTTTTTGGGATAGACAAGAACATATGGTAGACTTACCATATGAACCAACTTTCAATGACAAAGATATCCCAACAAAAGTGAGGCCAATCAAATAAAGAATTACCTTGAAATTTTTTGTAGAAAGAAAATCAACAATCTCTTAGCTAAGAAATTAAACTCAAAATCTAGATCGACGTGGAATTGTGCGGCCTTCTATGTCAACAAATCAGTTGAGATCGAACGAGGAACACCTCGATTGGTCATCAACTATAAATCCCTTAACAAGGCTTTAAAATGGATTCGGTGCCCTATTCTAAACAAAAAAGACCTTATTCAAAAACTCCATTCTTCATCAATTTCTCCAAATTTGATATGATTTAGGCTTCTAGAAAATTCAAATTGAACCAAAACAGAGATATAAAACAACATTTACTATTCCTTTCGGACCGTATGAAGGGAATGTCATGCCTTTTGGGCTCAAAAATGCACTTTTGAAGTCCAAAGGATTGTGAATGACATATTTAATCCTTATTCAGAATTATGTATTGTGTACATTGATGATGCACTCACATTCTCAAAATCCGTTGGATAACACTCCACAACCACAAAATATTCTTTCATATCATCAAAAAAAGTGGTATGGCCTTATCAACCAAGAAGATTACTCTTTTCAAAACCAATATCAGGTTTCTTGGACAAAATGTGTCTAATGGAACCATTTTTCCTATCAAGAGATCTTTATAGTTTACTACAAAGTTTCCTAACAAGATCATCGATAAAACTCAGGTTTAGCAATTTCTTGGGAGCTTAAATTATGTTCTCAATTTCTGTCCAAACATTAATCGGTTAGAAAAACCACTTCATAATAGGCTTAAGAAAACCCTCGAGCCTTGGCCAGAAGAACACACCAAATTTGTGCAAACAATAAAAGCACAAGTTTAAAACATTCCTTGTTTACATCTTACGGATCCAACACTTCCCAAGATAGTAGAAACCAATGCCAATGAAGTTGGTTTTGGAGGAATACTCAAGCAAGTCCAAAATGATCAAGAACTAATTATTCAATTTGTCTCTGACCATTGGAATGATTGTCAAAAAATTATTCCAATGTCATAAAAGAAGTATTGGCAATAGTACTTTGTATTTCAAAGTTTCAATCAAATTTATTAAATCAAATATTTTTTTACTAAGAATTGATTGTAAATCTGCAAAAATAAATTTTACCAAAAGATGTTCAAAACATTACATCAAAACAATTTTTTGCCAAACGGCTAGCATTATTAAGTGTTTTTGATTTTGATATTGAATTTATCAAAGGAGAAACCAATTCATTACCAGAATTTCTAACCAGATATCTGAGTTCCTCCAAAATAGGTCATAATGACTAAAAAGAAGAAAGAAAAGGAAAATAATGAACCTCTACCAAAACCTTCAATCAAAACCATTTCTTCCTCCAAACCCATTGTTACCTGGTCCTAAATGGCTTCTTATCACCAATAGATGAGCCAACATCCTTAGGCGAATCTTGCTATCAAGAGATCCTAGATTAGAACTACAGTCTTAGAGACACTCCAGAGTATCTATAGATAGCCTATGATAGCCTTCAAAGCCTTGGAGCATCATCATCATCATCCTGAGTAGAGACCCCAATCACCAAAGGTAAATCTTAGGTAAAACAAGAAGAACCAACTTCCAAATAAAAAATTATTTCAAAATTAGGAACTGGAACAATTTCCATTTCAGAAAAGGGGGCAATGTCTTCTATTAATATCATCCCTACACTAAGGAAAAGGGAAATTATTCCCAAAACTATTTCAAAACCTTCATCTGAGTATTTTTGAAAATATGACACTCCGATGGTCATAACTATTGAAAAAGGATTTCAAGTCAAGAATCCTTATTTAGAAGTCCAAAATATTTTTGGCAAAAGTTTTTATTATAGGCTTTCAGCCTCATCTAAAACACCAGAATACTACCAGAGTATTTTAGAAATAAATGGTAGTGTGGAATTCAAACATTTCCTCTACCACAACCAAATTGAAACCCAATATTCTACTGCCAAAATCCACAAAGTTATAGCTCCAATAGATTGGGGAAATGACTTATTAAAACTCCTGACCTTCCCAGTCAGTATATCCAAATCCTTACCATATTGTTAAACCTACAATTATTGGGATTATTATCAGGCATGGTTTACTGCCTTTCTTATTTAAAACAAAGATAATCAATACTCATGGTTATTCTTTTTTATCCAAAAAACTATTCACCCATAAAAATTTCCTTCCTGGTTTCATAATTGGTGGAGATCATTTGGATCTATTTCTATAATCCTCATCCCTCTGGTGAAGGATAGTTATGAAACATTTTCCAAACATTTCAAACCTACACCATAAGAGAAAATATTTCCTCTTATGTGTATCTTTGCATCAAAATTATACCTTCCATGGGTATGTCAATAGGTCTTAAAACTAGTTACATCTGAGATAGTAACTATTAATTGCCTATTTCAGGTTAAGTGGTGGCCATCATTTATGATCTCCAAATCAATATTAGCCATAGAACAATGGCTAACCAAAAGGGGACATAGAGAACCAAAGGTACAAGAACTACAACAAACTTCACTTTTCTAAGCCTAACGAGCACACACTAATGCCCTCATTTCATAAGCAAAAACCTAAGAAGAACTCTTGGAAATTATCAAGCATTTATCACATGAATCTTCCAGATAAACCTCTAGTAAGAAGGAAGATTCAGACGAGACTCAATTACCAGATGAAATAGTCTCACCATCATTACCAATCTCTAGTGCCTCTTCAGGAAACTACCTAAGGCACACTGAAGAAGAAATAAGATATTTTATGGGCATAAATTTCCTATAATGAAACTCGGGTCTGAATAACCATCTATATTACCGGGTATACAAACCCATAGATATTATGGACCTATAAGTCCATTTACTTATTTTGGTCCTATGTGTTCATTCCTTTTTATTAGGCCTAAGAGCCCAATCCATGTATCAAGGGTTAACAACTCAATATCATTATGAGTTAAAATGCCCATTTCATTTGTAAGAGGCCCATCCAATGGCCTATTCAATGACCCATCAAAATCTTTAACCTATCAAAAGGTACTATTCAAAAGTATTGTAGTAAAGTCACTGTAGTGTCAACAAGAGAAGACAAAACAGAGAATGGTGCAGACAAACCACTTTTCACAAAATAGTAAAAGATGCTAATTATTCATAACAATATCAATATCTTCTACATAATAAAGTTGGCGACAAGTTATTGTTCGTAGCATAGTAAGGCACAATAAGGCATCTCTAATAGTATCAAGTGGAAGATAAAGTACTATTCAATCACCATAATGTACAAGTACTCCAGTGAATAGTACTTTGTTGGGGACTTAGTGTGTCCCAGAAAAGTACTATTCATTGGGGCACTTATACATTGTGGTGATTGATTAGTAATTTGGGACTAGGGTCTCGAAATCAGATGATAAGGGTTCTTCAATGCTTTGGAGGCTATCATATGCTACCTATAGATATTTTGGAGTCTTTCTGAGGCTGGAGATCCAAAAAGATAAAAAAATATAACACATTTTATAATTCTTTAGGAGTTGGTTTATATTGAAATGCGAGTATTGGTGTGTCCTTTGACAAGATCATCCATTACCCACAATTCTATGCTTTTTATGAAAATTTATTGTCCACTAAACCACTGGTAGGTATAAGGTATTATTTCCCTTAAACGGAATCCCTCCTAAAACGATACTTACAACCCTTTGTTCGGATTGAAGCATTTCTGCAGTGACCTTATATATTATCTTATAAGCAAATCTAATAGTCATATGTACTATTATCCAAGGTACAAAAAATACTCTTGAATATCAACTATAAAATGTAATAAACAACTTAGAACATCCCCTTGGCTCTGATACCATAAGTGCACCATGGATCTAGGGAGTTGATCGAAGAGGTAATACTAAAGAATAAGATAACAAGATTAATAAACAAGTGATAACTATATTTTATACAGTTATTTTCGTCAATTTTATTAATGATAATTGTTATGTTCTTGACATTTTTGTTTAATTTTAGTTAAATAAATTAATATTTACCTTTTTTGTGTTAAGAAATACATTTTTAATAAAATTAAACAATTTGAATCGAAATTGTACTTATTTTCCAATATATGTCCACAAATATAATTTCAAATAATAGAGTTCTTAATTACGATTTATAAAAGTTGAAAATGTAATTTAAATTAAATTTGGGCTTAATTTCAATTATTAAAAGTTTGAAAATTTAATTTAAATTTTGAAAAGGGTTTAACTGTAATTAAAGAAAGTTTGAAAATGTAATTGGATTAAATTTGTGGGCCAAAATGCAATTAATTAAAGTTTAATTTTCTACACAGGTGAGAAGAATCCACGCGCCAATCTACACGCGTGAAACGTGGACCGTCCGATCAAAGACGAAACAGTTGAGATTCACGCGTCCTTATCACACCCGACCAAAGCAAGTGGGTGCAGGTCTCTATTTTTCACGTGGCTCGGCACTCGACTGGAGCCCACCTACAGCGCAGGCCGGCGTGCTGGTGGGACCCACATGTTTGATGCGTCCAGCTGCTGTCCACCACCTTCGCGCACCGCAATCCGGTGTGGCAATTCTCCGTGAGTCCATCCTTGCTATGCAATTATCTGCTGCCACGTGTCCCACCATTTCTTTCAACGAATAAGGCGTTGACACGTGGCATGCACAATGAATTAAAAAATGCAGAAACGGCTCCTTGTCTCACGCGTGAATTAAAATAAGGTTTCTATTTTCGCGTGAATGCGGATTTTAAGGGGAATTTCGGGGTTTTATTTTCGATACAAATTGTTACGCGTGTATATATTTTAATATTTTTAATGTATTTTTTTGGTGCTATAAATAGGTGATATTATGATAGAGTTAAAAAGTTTTTTTTGAGAGTTTTAGTTTGGGATTTTTAGTAGTGTTTGGGGCTGGATTGTGGAACACGCAGAAGCCATTTTTGGCTTCTGTTGTGTTGTATGTGTGCAAATATTTTCGATTCTTGATGTTTTAATTTCATTTCTTCTTCTAATTTTTTGTATTTATTGTAAGTTTATTTTTAATTAATGAAGTAATTTAATTTTTCTAGGGTTGCATTTGATCTAAATTTATGAAGCTTTGATTTTAATTATTTTTGATAGATTTATAAGACGTTCGATTTGTTTACTCTATCTTGTGCTTAATGCTTTTTGATTATTTACGAATTTTATCAAAACGATCTGTGGCACATAAATAAACTTGGAAGAGGCATTTGTGTGTATATTGCTCGTAGATAGAATGACATGTATGATGAAGGATAGGAATATACCCTAATTGTATGTGTGGCCTTTTGAAAACTTAGAACGTAATGAATCTTGGTGAATTTAATTCTCATAGAGATATAGTGAATTAATTTAACGAGGTGTGTCTATACGGAGCTCGGAAGAGATGTATGGATAAAAATAGAAGTTTTTGGTTGACAAATTAAATGTACTAAAAAATATAAATCAAAAGAAAATAACACGATTTGAGTGGATAAAATCAACGATTGTTTTGGATAAAATCAGAGCGATATAATTTTAGTAATCAACAAACTATAGTAACAAATCTCCGTGGGAATGATACTCTACTTACAAATCTTTATTACTTGTGACCGTGTATACTTGCACGATTTTATGTTCTCTAAAAGAGACAACAAGTTTTTGGCGCCGTTGCTGAGGATCTAGGGAGTTGATCAAAGAGGTAATACTAAAGAATAAGATAACAAGATTAATAAACAAGCATATAATATTGATAGATTAGGCGGCTAAGCCAGCCATATGTTTACAAACAATATATAAATTTTAAAATGAAAATTGGAATAATTTCTTATTTAGAAGATGGCTCTTCCTTTTTAACCTTTTCCTTACCTTTTGAGACTGGGGTCTTAGAATAGGATGATAAGGGTGCTCTGATGAGTGCTCAAAAAGCACTAAAATTATCATGATTTTATGCACATTAATTGATTAAAAATATATATATTTATATGTTTTATCATATATTTATATAAATTTGTCTTTTTCGGAATCACGGGTATTTTTATTGTTTTTCAGGTATTTTGGCTTAAAAACGTCACTTAAAGACTCAAAAGAATACTGGAAGCAATAAATCACAAATATATTAATAAATAAATGGGGAAAGGTCAATAAATATGGAAAAATTGGACAAAATGGGTCGAAAAGGTCAAAAATGTCAAAAAGGAGAAAATCGTGCCGGGCGGCCATCCCGCGCGGCCGGTGCCCATGTGGCCGCGCGGCGTCGTGCGGCGCCCGTCCGCGCGCAGATGCGGCTGCCTTCCTCCAGATCCGCGCGCCGCAGCGCGCTGTCATTGTTCACGCACGCGCGCGCTGCTGCTGCCTTCTGCACGCGCTGACGCCATTTCGCCCCATTTTTCACGTGCAGCCGCCCCCATGACGTCATGCTGAAGTCATCAATGACCTCACTATTTGCACTACGCGTTTTCACCATTTTTTAACATTTTTTCACCCACTTTTTCTCTCCATCCTCACCTATAAATACCTCCCTTCTCTTCACTTCATACCACACCTAAAAACACACTTCTCTCTTCTTTCTTTCTCTCCATTTCTTAGTTTTTAGTTTTTTTTAGTTTTTCTTATGTTTTAGCTAGTTTCTCTTAGTTTTAGAGTTCTTCCCTTTTTGGGAAGAACTAGTTATGTTTTTTTGTAATTTATTAGCTTTTTGATTCAATAAATGGGAGTGCAAATTCCGTTTGGAGGTTTTCTAGCAACGGGAATGGCATCGAACTACTGTAAGGATTTTATTTTCTTTGGAGTTGTTTTTTATGCTTTATTCTTACATGTTATATTTAATTTGTCGTGATTAAATTTAAGCGTGCTATTGTTTGTAAAAATGATATAATAATAACGTTGTTATGCTTGCGAAATATTAAATAGGTAAAAATCTCTAAAATGAATTGATTTTATTTTTATTCAAGATTTTATATTAAGAATGTTAGAGAGAAATATATTATTTTTCATTACAAACTTAAATCTGAAAATTAGATTTTAAGGTTTAGTTATCCGATCTAATTTAGAGTAGTGCTCTTTTATTTGTTGGTACAATCGCCCGGTAGTTAGAGTGAAGCACTATTTCAAAATTTTTTATAAGAATTATTATCTGAAAATGTATTGACAACATGTTTTCAGTAGTGGTTTTAAAACTTGAAAGTTAGTACTCGGATAACTAAATTCTTAGGTTTAATTTGGACACCTTGAATAAAGTTTAAACTGTCTAACCCCACCAAAGGTGGCATTTAAATGGTTCATTTTCAATCTCTTAGAACAAGGAATTAATTTCATTAACCAAATTAGTTATCAACCCCACCCATAGGTGTTAATTGATTTGTTTAGTTAACAAAGAATATCTAACCCCACCAAAGGTGGTATTCATACAAAAAAGGAAGAATCAATAAATATCAATTCATATTTTTAATAACCTAGATAATATGAGCAAGCATAATTAACTTAGTTATTATATCCATAAATACTCCACTATTATAAATGATAAAATTTTCATAAATATTTATTGAATCTATGTTTATTTTTATGTTAGTAGATTAAAAACACAAAACCCAAAATATCGTGACAGGATGTTTAGGATTTAATTTCGTTTTTAAAAGTTTGAATAATAAATTAAAAACCACATACATTCCTTCCTTAGATCGACCTTGGGAGTATACTTATCATTTTCTATGAAATGATTCGTGCACTTGCGAGAGTTTTATAAATATAAAACCAAAGTATTGGCAGGATCGGCGATGCCGGTTTTCGTTCATCAAGTTTTTGGCGCCATTACCGGGGATGACTCCGTTGCGGGGATGGCATCAAAGTTTTTGGCAATCTCGATTCTGCTCATCATGCTCCAATTCTTTGGAGGCTATCATATGCTGCATGTAGATATTCTGGAATGTCTCTGAGGCTAAAGATTCAATCTTAGATCTCTTGATAATGAGCTTTGGTTGAAGATGTTAGCTCATCTGGTGATGATGTCTGGACCTCTTGGGACTGGGTAATAATAGGTTTTAATGAAGAAAAGGTAATATATGAAGGATTTGGATGGGGTTCCTTCTTCTCATTTTTTTTCTTCTTCTTACTCATTATTGTGCCTATTTTGAAGAATTTCCTTGGTTAGGAATTTTGGATATAGGTTGACATCTCTACTGATAAGTTCAATAATAAAATCAAAGATGTTTAATAAAAGTTTCCATTGAAAAAAAAAATACATTTTGTAATATGTTTTGAAGCATGGTTTTGTAAAATTGTAGTTTTATGATCAATATTTAATAAAAACTTTTGGTTGAGATAAAATTGAAATCCTAATATGCACCAAATGATGGATAATGTTTGTTTGAAAGTAATGGAATTATTTTTACAATTATTCCAATGACCATTGATGATTTGGATTGTTAATTCCTTATCATTTTGGATTTGTTTTAATATTCCTTGATATCCAGTGTGACTAGTTCTAATTTCTACACTTGTTAGTAGGTTGGTGCCTCCAACTTAAAGATGGCTAATTTGTTGATGAGCTTCCAAATTTTTGGTGAGAAGATCTGTAGCTTGTTGGAATGTTTTACTACCAAGTTTTTTGTTTTTCAAGTTCAATTGAGATTTGGAATTTTTCTTGGAAATGATTTTTCATGTTGCATTTGCAACATGTTATATTTTTTAATTTCTTCTTATATTTTAGTAATATTTTTTGGAAATTATTATGTGATGTTTGTGGAGCTATATTACCAGTGTTTTGATTCCTAATTTCTTCTAGGAATTATTTTTTTATTTTGGAAGATATAGAATCCTATTGGGTTTTGAGAAGAGATAAAAGTTTCTGGAATTCTTGGTGAAGAAAGTTATTATCTCTTTCTTTGATAAGGGTGGATATCTCATAATAATGGATGGAGTTATTTTTGATGATATTGAGATTTCCAGTTTTGGGTTCATCTACCAACGGAAAGTTGAGTATTGTTCCTTTGTGGCTGAAATTGATTTTATCATGTATTACTAGGTATGGAATGATAAAATCCATAAAAGGTGGTCCTAATATAACTTGATGACTAACATCAAATACTATAACAAATGTAATCTTAATGAGAAATGTTTTGTTAAGAACACCAAGCTCAGTTTTACCAACGCTGTTTATTTTTGCATTGTTGGCTAAATGGAGTTTCTCATTGGCTATTTTGTGGAATTTCCGTGAGAAAAGTCTTGGTTAATGTAATTGAGATCGGTTCTTGTATCAAATAAGGCTATGGTCTCAAGTTTTAAGTTATCGGGAAATATAAGAGTGATTATGATCCCATACTTCCTTGAAATAATATTTCTAAGAAAGGAGAGAATGTCTTTTGGAATTCTTTCCATGTTCTCCAATTCTTAAGGATTTGGTTCACCAATCTTATTGAGTTCTTCAACCAAATCACTCGGTGTAGTGAGGTTATGATCATTAGGCTTTTGGTAAGAAACTAATGTTTTAATGTTTTGACAATCTTTTTTAAGCTGTTTTATTTCCAGCTTGATGGTTTTGATTTTAGCCTAAAAATCTTGTATTTGATTTTGTGGCTTTAAGGTTTAGTTCTTTTGTTCCAATGCAGTAGTGAGGTCAAAATAGCTTGTGCTAGTTGATGGAAGTTCGAAATGATTTGGTTTTGGCTGGGTTTTAACTAGGGTGTTGGTCAAATGATCTAGATATAATTTGGTAAGATCAGGGTCGTTTATCCTAAGGATTTTCTCTTGAAGTGGGTCTTCTTCCTTAGTTAATATGTTGATATTTTGTGATAACAAGTGTTAGAGTCAAAGGATGCTAACTCATCTATTCGTGGGTTTAAGTCATCAGAGTCTTCTGTCCAAGGTTTAGATGATGATGATGGTGATTCATCCACCATTAAGGTATAGATTTTGTTTAAGGTGTCTTCTTCAAGGTAAAGTTCATAAATATTTTTAGACATCTTGCAATAATTAGTGGTATGGTTTTTCTTACTGCATTTATAGCAGGTAAACTTTTTAAATTTTTTAAAGGGTTTGTTTTGATTTTTAGAATCTTTGTTAAAGGTTCTGTTATAAAGTTTTTTATAAAAATCCTTCTGGGGTTTTTGGTAAGAAGGTTTTTTATATTTTGAAAATTTCTTATAAGGTTTTGATATGTCTTTGCTACAGCTTCCACCACAGTGTTTGATAGTGGAAAGAGAGTTATCAAACTATATGCAGAATGATCCGATTTCCCGTTTGGAGATTTTAAGCTCCCCATTCATATTTTTTGGATCTTCAAATCCTTGTATATTAGAAGACCTTGGTTTTGAGCAAAACTGATCAATTCACCATAGGTTAGTTGATCATAAGGGATGATATGGTTCCTATAAGTCTTACTGATTTTTTTTTATTTTATCTCCTAAGAGTGGAGGAAGTCCTACTAAGAACCTTTCTTTCCAGAAAGGTTGTTTAGAATCTTCTCTTAACATAACTCTGCTAAGAAAAGTAGTTTTATAATTTTGAAAATCACTCATATGCTCACAATGTAAGTTAGAGAGAAGATCATGTTTTTATCTTTTAAATGGGAAGAGTTTCTCACAATATGATGCGATATGGTGAAGAGTAACGTGGAGACTTATTTTTGAATAGGTTCTCCATGATGATCGAGTATGGGTTTTCCACACTCTCTAGTCAAAATTGTGTTGAAAATATTTGACTATTATTATTTTGATAGATGTTAATCCCACCATCCTTTTAGTTGGCCAGAGAAGCCAGCTATTAATAACTCAATGATTGTCCTATCCGTTGCTCCAGAATGAGTTCTAAATGCATTTGATGCCATTTTCATTTGCTGTAATGTGTTTAATATTTTATATTCAGTCATGCCATCTATGTTCCATTCATACATAGATGAAAGATTATATTTTGGTTGGATAACCTGGTTTGGTTGGGTACTAACCTCATGTGAGTACCTAACTAGAATAGTTTGTTGCCAAACTATCTTTTGAAATTGAGGAGTTGGTTTAAGAGATGGTTCTTGAAAGGCTTCCTCGTCAGAGGTAGTAGGTTCTTGATTGTTAAGAATGTTGATACTCTGAGTTTGGTTTTGTGGGGTTTTAGGTGTCGGAGGTGACTCAAGGATAACACCTAATTTTGAGTTTGAGCTATGTTGTTCAAGTTAAGACTTGTGAATGCCTCTAACTATCTCCATTTTGGATAATAATTCTTCCAGGGTTGGTTATCTAGTCTGTAAATATAAAAGTGTCTACTCAAGAGACTTCAATTTAAAATTTAGAGACTCAAATGAGGAAACTTTCCTAAGCCATAAGTCAAAGACCTTAAGATAACCTTCCAAGTGATACAATTATAAACCCAATAAAATAAGGTAAGAAAGAATTGTAATGCCATAACCTTGAGGAGTGATAAAACTTTAGAGCAGGATCATGAGATTCAAAAGTACGAGGAGAAACATGAAATTAACAAAGATGAGGAAGAACTAGTGGATAAATAGAGCATTTAAAAGAAAATAATACAACCAAAGAAAAACAACCTGTACAAACCCACTATTCCTTTCCCTCAAAGACTGTAAAAGCAAAAATAAGATTCACAGTTTTCAAAATTTTTGGATGACTTTAAGAAGCTACACATAAATATACCATTTGTAGATGCACTTGAATAAATGTCGTCTTATGCCAAATTCAGGAAGGGTATACTGTCAAAGAAAAGAAGGCTTGGAGATCATGAAATGATAACCTTGATTGAAGGTTGTAGTGCCATCCTTGATAGAAAACTACCACGAAAAAAATAAAAGATCTAAGTACTTTTGACATCTTTGCACTATTGGGAACATCCATTTTAAGGCACTGTGTGATTTGGGTTCCAATATTAACCTCATGCCATTATCATTTTTCAAGAGATTGAGGGTTGGTACTGCCAAACCAACTTCAGTAATGTTGCAAATGGTAGATATGTCAATCAAAAGACCCCAAAGAGTGGTAGAAGATGTGCTTATAAAAGTAGACAAATTCATCTTTCTGATGGATTTCATTGTGCTAGACATGGAGGAGAACTATGACATTCCTATCATACTTGGATGTCCATTCTTAACAATAACAAAAAAACACTCATTGATGTACAAAAAGGTGAGTTTACAATTTGAGTGCAAGATGAACAAGTAACATTTTATGTATTCAAAGAAATTAAATTTTTTTATGTTGATAATGCTAGTGATTGCTTTGGAATAGATGGTACTGATGTGCTTTCTAAAATGTACCCTAGTGATGCTTTAGAGTATGTTCTTGTTAATTTTGTGAAAACAGATGCTAATGAATACTATGACACTCAGGCACACACATTCATACTAGTAGCTTAATAAAACATGTTGAACTACCCCTACTTAAAACTTTAACACATAATGCTATGGATAATGACATAAATTCAACCTGCTTTAATGTTGAAATTATAGAATCCAAGGTTCCTATTGTGAACTATGTGAACATTTTGGAGGACACACCTCTCATGTGTGTATCAAATGCATTTGTGGAATGTCTTGAGATAAGCTCATACCTCAAACAATCCACTAAAAATCCACCCAAATTAGAGCTTAAACCTTTACCACCTCATTTTTGTTATGGATTTTTGCCTGATAGCGAGACACTTCCAGTCATAATCTCTACTAATCTAAGTATAGAGGAAGTAGAAGCACTACTAAAGGTGCTAAGGAACTTCAAAAGAGCTATAGGTTAGTCTACTGTAGACATAAAAGGCATAAGCCCATCGACATGCATGCACAAAATCTTGCTAGAGGATAGAGATAAATCCACAAGGTATACAAAACGCTGCTTAAGCCTCATTATGAAAGAAGTGGTGAAGAAGAAAATTGTTAAGTGGCTAGACATGTGCATCATTTACCCAATATTAGTGGAAATGGATGTGAGA
Organism: Hippophae rhamnoides; assembly: GCA_033030585.1. NCBI lineage: Eukaryota > Viridiplantae > Streptophyta > Magnoliopsida > Rosales > Elaeagnaceae > Hippophae > Hippophae rhamnoides. The sequence goes on along the minus strand of CM065429.1, from coordinate 46,462,711 downwards.
AATAGACATATGAAACTTATTCTAATATTGAATTGATTAGCATGATCATATAGGTTGATTTTATGAGTGCATTGGATGATATTATGTGAATACAAACATGAATCAATTCTTCAAAAATTTTGCATACCCTTGTATTGATGGATGAACCTCCTTGTATTAGAATTGTACAATAGTTGAGAAGGATAGTTTTTACTAAATATATATGTGTGTGTGTATGTGTGTGTGTGAATATACTACCCATGTCATTTTATCTAGTAAGATGGCTTTACTTGAGGACAAGCAAAGAGTAAAGTTTGGGGTGAGATGATTTTATGAAAGTAGAGTCATCGGTGTAATTGTTTTCTTAATATTTGTTCATTTTATTCAATAAGTAGTACTTTTGGGGTTAAATATATTAAAATATGAATTTATTTTGGTGAAAATGGTTGAAAATATATTGTTTAGAAATTTTTGAAATTGTTTATGAATTTTTTAATGCAAGACCAATCAAAAGACACCACGTGGATACCACGCAAGCAGAGAAGTTGACCATATGATGACATGTGTTTTCCATGCAAGAAATGATGGCCAATCGGAGTGTGCCATATGTACTAGGTGATGCAGGCTTTGCCACATGTATACATGGCATTCGTTATGAGTTTCATAGCATCATCAATGGGCATGCCATGCATAATTATACGATGCATCCCTTCGTTCCATCGAGATTCCACCCAATTTGTATCCACGAATCATAGCATGCCATGTGCTATTGACTCACCATGTATTAATCATGACCAATCCACCTCGCCACGAGTCATGCGCTGATTCACCCAATGAATCTCTTGTGCCACATGTCATAATTCTATTAGCCAACATTGTTATTTTTCCTTTCTTTAATCTCAACTCTTGATCTGAAGCTGATCCGATGGTCTAGATTCCATTTGAGCCTAATTTAACCCTCTAATTTCCCCAAAAATATGAATGAGCCAAAATTAACATATTTTATCAATTTTCAGAGCCAAGAAGAGAGAAAAATATAGAAAAATTCAAAAGAAAATACAATTTTGGTGGAAATTCAAGAGGAGATTAGTGCTACAATTCAAAAAATTGATTGTTTTCTTCTTCTTCTCCTTTCTTTATTACTTTTTATGTCTTTCTCTATGAAAAATAAGAGCTTTATGAATAAATATTTGTCTAGCTAACTTATTAATCTATGGGTCTTATGAACCCAATTTCCTACATATGATGTTCTACTGTTTTACCCAATGTGATTTCAATTTAATTATATTATTTGATATGATTTTTATGCTATTAATTGTTTGGATAGCCATCGATCTATAGAGACAATTAAATATATTTGAGAGAATTATTTAATTATTTTTCTTGATTAAATAGCATGCATAGTTTCCAGACAGTGATGTATGATTTTTATGCATGTGATCTATAATTGATGAACTTAATAAGTAGTATGCAATTTAATTGACACAAGAGTACGATTAAGTTAATTACTATATGATGTGTAGTTTACTTGAGAGAGGAATACATACTTGATTAGATTCAATTGATCATGTAATTGATTGATAATTATATTGAGGAGATTTTAGTGATTCATATGTTCAAAAAGTTGGAAAATTAAGTATTCCTAGATATTTTCTCATATATCTTCTTAGCTATCAATTCTGAGTTAAATTAATTACTACTATTTATTTTTAGTTCATTTAATTTTACTATCTCAAAACATAAAAACCATAAAAAAATTTGATTTTTACTTTTAAGCTTTAAAATTAATATATAATAACATAATCTCTGTGAGAACAATCTTTTCTTATCATTATATTACTTAGTGTGATACATTTACTTGCGTATTCGTTGCATACAATTCATGTCAATCACAGCTTAGCTTAAGCTGCTTGATATTGATGTTTAAAAGGAGTGGAATGCATTATGGCCTACTGTATTTTATGTCGCAGCTCAAATTGCTTCACTTTACTTTTTATTTCCCCACTTACAAACTGACTAGATTACATGTAAGTCTTACATGTATTGTTCTTTTAATATTCTAAGTTGAAAATGAGTGCTTTCAGGCATGAGTCTTCAAGTGTTATCAATTTAATAAAATTAAAGCCAAAAATACCTGAAAATACATGTGATTCCAAGCACATAGATTTCATTTAAATAATGACAAAATCATGCATATTCAAATTTATTTATAACATTTAAGTAAAAATAAATCTCAAAATAATAGTGCTTTTTAAACACTCATCCCAACCTCCAAGCAACTTCTTGCTAGTCTTTGGCAAGAAAAGTGATAAAAAACTAAAAACAAAAATTAATAAACAAAATTAAACTAACTTAAATCATTTTTGTAGATTGACATGGTTGTATTTACTGTATGTAACAAGCCTTCTAACCTCCAGGCTAACCTTCAATAATGATACCCATAAATATCCCACTAAATGTAGAAAATAAAAGAAATAACAAAAAAAAAAACAACCAATTAACAAATAACAAAAAATATGTAAAGTTAAATTAAAAAGTAAAAATTAAATAACAAAAAATTTCATGCTTTAGTCTCTTTTTTATTTCACAATTAAATCTAAAGCATATGCTAGATCAATATCCCAAAGATTCACCGTTTATTGTAAAACTTTGTTACAAATCACAAATTCATGTTCATAACAAATAATGTATTGATATTGACTCATTCAATTTTAGTGTTAGGAATCCAAATTCATTTTGACTTTAATCCTCACAAGTCATACTCTCAATATTATAATGATCCTATAAGTTCAAGCACTCAAAAAAGATATATGTGAATATAATTTATGTAAAAACAATAAACTAATTAGTTTGCATATGACTAAAGAAGAAAAGGTCAAAAGTGCTAACATTTATCTCATGAAAGGAATCAAATGATAGGATTTATAAAAAAATCACATACTATTATCATGAATCAACTGAAATCATCAAGCAAGAATATCAAGTATATGCCTTAGAGATGAATGAAAATGCAATGACTTTTAGGGGATTTATTTCCTATTTTTCTTTTGTAATAGTCATTCTCACAACTTTTAAGAATTTTTGGGTCATAGTATATAGTTATATTATTTATTTCTCTCTTTTTCATACTCTTTTTTTATATATATTTTTTATTTATTGGTTTAGAGAGTAAACCCATGTACATATGTATATTTGGTGAGCAGCTATTTTTTTAGCTCTTTTTGTATTGGCTTTAGGGAAGCACAAATATCTCTCTTTTTTCGGAAGTCATGCATGAATGAAATAAGAAGAATCTATCTTTTTTCCAATCCAGTTCCTCCATTACTGCAAACCCCAGTTCGATTCAAGCATGATACACTTTTTAGTTATTGGGAGAAGCCAAGTACTATCTTTTGGAGCACATATATATCTCTTTTTCTTAGAAGTTATGTATGAATGAAATAGCATATACTTTTATTTTCTACTTAAGTTATTCAACTTAAGTAATAAAATAAGTATATAATTTTCATCAGATGCTAAAAATCTTAACATTCAATGCAAAACCCATAAAGGTAATCTAACAATTTCAATTCATAAGAAGAGGGTTTAAAGGAATAGAAAAAAATATTATCACTAAGAATAAAAAGATTACATGCTCAAAATATTCTCATAAGGTAGTCTCTACTATTTGATTCCTAAACACCAATTTTGGGTTTATCTAAATCTTAACATTCAATCATGAAACACAAACTATGACCAAAAACTAATTATCACAATATTAAATGACATGTTCTAGATATTAATCCAATAGTACAAATAGTCAATCATTTGCTTATAACCACTAAAAGTGTGATAATGTTACAAAAACAATTTAAAAATGAACCTAACTATCCCTAAACTAATAAATAAACTAAATAAAAGCAAATAATTATGAACACATGTTTAATAAAACATTTACAAATCCCTAAATTTATGTAACTTTTCATCTACCCTTAATCTAGAATCTGCATTGTCCTCAAAGTAACAAATGTAAATTAAAGATATAGAAAATAAAAGTTACCCATTTGCTTTAGCCAATGTGATCAAGTAATGATTTGGTAAGTCGGGTGCATCCATCATCTTAACAATTTAACCACATAAATAGGTTGATGTATATTTCTCATATATCACATCTTAACAAATAGTTATAAATTAAACAATTCTAAATGAAGAAAAATATGGGTTCACATAAACAGGAAATAAAATAAAATAAAGAGAAAACAATTACATAAAATGACAAATACACAAAATAAAATAAAATAAAAATAACTACATTAAAATAAAGGAAAAAAATATTACCTAAAAATGATGGGTTTCCTTCTCTCAAGCATAATTTTAATGTCTTAGTAAGATATAGTTATCATATAGTGCTTAGGCTTGTACACCTATATGGACTCAATGTCTACTAGGTCGTGTCCTCCTTCTAAATAAGGCTTCACACGATGCCCAATGACCTTGAAAATTCTTTGTATCTTAGGATTTAATAACTTCATTACTCAATTTAAATATTTATTGGGTAATTGTGTATGGTCCATCCAACCTTGATTGCAATTTCCTATAAATAATCTCAAACTAGAGTTAAATAAAAGAACTTTCATTCCAGGAAGAAAAGACTTACGAACTAGCCTTTTGTCATGAAAACTCTTAGTACGCTCTTTGTATATCTTTGTATTTCCATAGGCTTCACCCCCAATCTCTTCAAGCTCACTAAGTTGGAGAAACCACTTCGCTCTTACTTTATCCATATCCATATTCAGCTATTACATTTTCACTACCTTTCTTATCTTTGATCTCTAGATCAAATTCTTGTAAGAGTAAAACTCACATGATTAGTCTTGGCTTAACATTTGGTTTACTTAAAAGATATCTTAAAGCAGCGTGATTAGAATTCATAATTACTTTAAAACTTACTAAATAAGTCTTACATGTATCTAAAGAAAACATAACAACTAAGAATTCTTTTTAAATGGTGTAATAATTAAATTAGATGTCATTGAGTGTTTTGCTAACATAATATATGACATATAAATGCTTATCGACTCTATGTCCCATTATTGCTCCTATAGCATAATTAGATGCATTGCACACTATTTCAAATAGGAGACACAAATTAGGTATCATAATAATAGGTGCATACATTAATTTATCTTTCAAAGTATCAAAGGAAATAAGGCAATCATCATTAAAATCAAAATAGACATCTTTTGACAAGAAGTTAAATAAAAGACAATTTATTTTAGAACAATCTTTAATAAATCGCCTATAAAAACTTTAATGTCCTAAGAAGCTTCTAATCCACTTAATATATGTAAGGGTGGTAGTTTAGTAATTAACTCAATTTTTTCTTTATCAATCTCAATTCCTTTGTTAGAAATTACAGGTTTTAGCATAACCCCCTATTGGACCATAAAAATATTTTTCTCCCAACTAAGTGTTAGGTTACATTTAATGAAACATTCTAAAACTAAAATTAATTTATGTAAACAATCATCAAATGAGATTCCCAAAATAGAATAATCATTCTTACATACCTCAAGACATTTTTCAACCATGTCTGAGAAGATTGTCATCATACATCTTTGAAATGTGGCTTGGGCATTGCATAACCTAAATGACATCTTTTTGAAAATGAATGTCCCAAAAGGACATGTGAAGGTGGACTTTTCTTTATCCTTTGGTATAAGAGGTGATTAGTGTCTTACCCCTCAACCTCCTTTCATTTTTCATGTGTTCTCACTAAGTAGAGGTGCCACCCTTGAGCTTATAAGCTACTAGTTTAACTTTTCTCTCTTCTTGTATCTCAATGTAGTCAAAGAAATTAACCACAGTAGCCATCTAATCAAGAAATTCTTCCATGTGAGAGTGACTAGCGAAGGTGGGTAGGTCCACATTAAGATAGTAATCATGCTTCTCATGTGATTATCTCTCATACTATCTAGTGACAGAGTTACCCTTTTCAAATTCTCCTTATCGATTAGACGCAAAGACCCTATTATTGGTCCAATCTGAAGTTCCATTATTGAAGTAGTTGCGATGAAGCATAAGTTTTCGATGAGGTCGGTGTGGTGGGTGTGATGAAAGTTCAATATGGATGAAAGAAGCATCTTGAAGAACTTCCTTTCCTTAAGGTTTTAGCTAACTTTGAATCTCACTCAACATGGTTTGGATTTGTGTGGTGGTATGTAAGAGTAATTTTTGAAGGTCTCATGACACTTACTCAATCCTCTACTTGAGTCTGTTTTCAAGGCTAGCCATCGCAGCCAACAAATTCTTCGCATCATCACTACCATCGCCAAGGGTGTGGTTGTCGGGCGTTGCCATCTAAATTGTAGCTCAAACCAAGATTTGATACCAAATTCTTAGGTAGTAAGAAATCGAAACAAGAATAGAAATGGTGGTAGTATTGAATTATAGAGAACAAATCTATTGTTGGAACTCTTAAGCTCACAAAACAGGCTCTATGAAGAAGACCATGAAATTAGTAAAAACAACTGTGAATTCTAGATGTGAACATGCACATATTTTATAGGCATTAAGCCTAATTGTTTCCATTAGCGCACACATACCCATATATAGCCTAACCGAATCCCATGTTCATCAAGCACCATTTACACACAAGTTGATCACACTATAACGGTCACCATATGTATTTTGGTGCCCAAAATTTGTTATTTGATTACAATAAGAAAATAAAGGGAAATTAGTTCCTTTATTGTTCATTCTCTACATCAAGATAGCTGATATTGAATCATAAAACTAGCAACCATTGATACCACAACTTTCTCATTAAATTAATACCTTCTTTTCTTAGTGTTCAATTCCTTAAAGAACTTAGCATAAAAAGGTATATTGTTAATCACATTTAATAAAGATAAATTTATATTAACCTTAGAAAGCATAGTGAAAATATTAAAGAAATTCTTATCTTGCTTTGATTCTTTCAGCTAGTATGGGAATGGTATTACTTGCTAGTGTGGCTATGATGTATTTTATATTTTGGGAATGTATATTAACATCCTAATTATTTCCTTATAAGGTTTATCATGATTGGTACTTGTCTATCCACCTTCTTGAGAGACTTTATTTTCATCTTTTTTATTACCTGCACTAGATTGTAAATCATTAGAAATTCTAGATAAAATTTTATTAACTACCTTACCTATTCGAAGGATTGTGACACCCTTTGCTTGTTCAACTTGATTGGACAACTTTATTTTTTCCTACCACTACATATGGTCTGTTAGCTGTCCAACTTGAGCTTTAACCATTTTTACTAAAGCCTCAATGGAATTTAACCTATGATTATTTAACATTTGGTTATCCTTACTAACTTGAATAAATTCATTTACATTATCTTCTAAAATTGGAATATAGAGTTGATTTGATGGGTAAGGTTAGTTTATATATGGCCCTTGTATTTGGTATTACGTATATAATAGGTTATTGTTTGGTTTCCATGAAAGGTTAGGGTGATTTTTAGAATGATAACCTTGCATAAGATTGGGATTTTTAGAATGATACCCTTGCATAAGATTGGATTCCTCCAAGGTACCTATGCTGGAATCACTTGAAATAGAAAAAAACATTACCACTATGCCCAATTGTACCACAAAATCAATATATCTATTTATTTGATATTTTTTGGGTAATGAAGAATTGCACTTGCTTAGTTAATTCTGCAAGTTGTAAGGCCATTTTCATTCTTGGAGCCAACTTCATTGACCCCTACTCTCTTTCCTCTAGCACTCTTTTATTAGAAATTAGTATCCAACAACTCATATAGCTCATAAGTTTGCTATGCTATCTTTTCTCCTATAGCTTATCTTATAGCATTATCAACCATTTACTAACATTGTTGTGTCAATCTATCATAAAAGAATTGAATCTCTAACTATAGTAGAAAACTATAGTGTGGGCATTGAATCAAAAGGAGTTTGAATATGTCCTAAGTTTCATGGAAAGGCTCTCCATCAATTTGGAAGAACATTTCTATCTTTGACCTCACCTCGGTTGTCTTTTAATAGGAATAGAACATGCATATAAATCTGTTGTAGACTATCTTCCAAGTAGTTAATGAACCCAGTTATAGAGTCATGAACTAAGGCTTAGTTTTATCCTTGAGTTTGTAAGGAAAACATCTTGTCCTAAGCTAGTCTTCATCAATTTTATATAATGAAAATGTGTACACAATAACATAAAAATCTCTAATAAGATTTAAAAGGACTTCATTAGGGGTACTATGAAATGAAGGTAATATGGAATAATGTATCTTTTTCAATTCATAATTCCTTACGATCTCTTCCAGTTATATGCAAGAAATAGAGTTACTAATGATTGGCATTTCATATTCTTTCATCATTTTCTTCTTATCTCCGACATCGCCCATGTCTACTTGCATTTGAAACTATACCTCTTCCTCTTGAGTGTCAATGTCTAGATTTCTTAAAATGTTTTGACCATGTAGATATTAATTTCTTTCTCAAAGAATTCTTACTTTTATACACTAATAAAAAAAATCAAGGAAGCAAATAACATAGCACTAAAATAAGTGCTAGCATAAGTATGAACAAAAACAAATGAAAAGAAAAATAAACAATTAAGTAACCTAGGTATCTAAAAGTAAGAGATAAAAAGAAAAGTAAAAAACTAAAATTAGAAAGATAAAATAAATACAATACACAATACACTATATATAAATATATAATACAAACAATTTATTTATAATGGTACAAGGTAAATAAATAATTATAACAACTTAATAAAGTATATCATATAAGAAACAAGTCAGTACACAAAAAATACTAAAAAATAATTAAGAAAATATAATTTAAAATTAAAATTAAAATAAATGAGTTAGTATTTAAATAAATAAAATTAAATTAAGTTAAAGAAAAGAAAATTAGTATAAAAAATAGTAAAAACATTAAGTTAATAAATAATTAAACTAATAACTAAAGTCGACTAAATAAAATAAAAATAAGTTAAAATAAAAATAAACTAAAATATATATTTTTTGAATTTTTGATTATTTTGATTTTTAAATTTTTATTTAAAAAATAAAAGAAAAAACTTACAAATATTTAAAAAGATTTTTAAAAAATTTTAATAATAAAAATTTGAAACCCTATTCGTTCCCCGACAACGGCACCAAAAACTTGATACAAATTTTATATTTGTAAAAATAGTTCGCAAGTATACAAATTATTTTATAAAAAACGATAAGTATACTTCCAAGATCAGTGTAAAGATTAAGTAAGTGGTTTTAAATAATTCAACAAATCTCTTAAAAACAAATACGAAAAATAAACTTAAATATTCTGTCACGATATTTTAGTTTTGAAAAGTCTAAGCTAATAACATAAAATGGAAGGTTTGAAATAGAATTGATTCAAATAAACATTAGGTAAATAAATAATTAATACTCAATAGAGATTTTATTGGAACTATTAGCTAGTTAATTATGCTTGATTGAAATTATTTAGTTTATTAAGTATATGTTTAAACTTAATTAGGTTATTAAGTATATAAATTATGGTTATTGATTTTTTTTTTCAAAATGAAATTATCTTTAGGTAGAAATCAGATTCTTTATTAATAAAACCATTTAATATCCTTATACTAGGGATCACCAATTGATTAAATTAAATTATATATTTTTTAAGAAAATAATAATAAGCAATCTAAATTGCTACTTTAGGCAGAGTATATAATTTAGACTCTTATTCAAGGTATCAAAATTATATCTTAAAACCTAACTTTTAGATTTTAAATTTATTTTGAAAAATATGTCATTAATATATTAATATGTAATAAAACTTATAAAAATCTTAAATCAAGAAATAAACTCAATTTATTTTTTTAAAATATATCCCATAATAATATTTAGCCAAACATGCTCACATTTACTGAATAAGTAATAAATTAAAAATAGCATTTAGAAAGATATATAAAGATTAAATCCATAAATAATTGAATACAATTAAAATATATGTGATCTCAAAAAACTCCAAGAAGATTTTCCTATACTATTATTGAATTAAAAGTACATAGAAAAATAAAGAAAAATAAAACTTATAGATAACTAAAATTTCCTATGGAATTCTATTAGAATTCTCTATATGTTTATGATCCATTATATCTAATATATGAAAACAACTAAAACAAGCTATTCTTATAGCTAAGACTTGGTAAGGAAAGTAGACCATGATGGAATAATCATCGTATGTCGTGGCCTAAGTTTATCCACATCGTGTCCCACGTTACATTTTGGTTCGTCTAATTTCAAACAAAAACGATCGCACTGTGGCCGAACTATTTCTCACTGCGCTTGAACTAAAACTGTTTGAAATTGATGGTTAAATAGAGTGGAGTGCGCTACAACCCATTGTATTTCATGCCATGCCTTGCGTTACTTAACTTCACTTTCTTGTTTCACCCCTTATAAACTAGTTGGATTACATAGAAGCCTTATATGTATTGTTATTTTAATTTTCTAAGTTCCAAAGGAGTGTTCTTAGACATGAATCTTCAAGTGTTATCAATTTAATAAAATTGAAGCCATTGAACTTGAAAACAACATAAAAATACCTATGATTCTGAAAATGTATATTTTCTTTAAATAATAATAAAATCATACATATTCAAATAATAGTGCTATTCAAGCACTCATCAAAGTCCTCCAAATAGATTTTCATTGCTAGATCTACAATGGAATTAGAATTCATTGCTTTGGATAAATGTGATAAAGAGGCTGAATAGTTATGCAATTTCATAGAGGATACTCCAAAATGGGTGAAGTATGTGACTACAATTGCATCCAATGTGGTCATCTATTTGCTATTGGAAGAGCATAAAACAATATGTATAATGGCAAGTCTTAACAAATATGTCATAGATATAATACCACTAGATAATTACTCTCAATTGAGTTTATCTCTATTAACTATGTGAATTCAAAGGATAACATAGTGAATCTGTTAACCAAAGGGTTAAGTAGAGAGTTAGATGAGATATTATTGAAGGATATGAGACTAAAGTCTATGAACAAATAATGATTTGTAAAGAAAACCCCAACTAGTTGACTAGAGATCCAAAGATTTAGGTTCAAAGGGACAACCTAGTTGTAAAGGCTTAGTGAAATCACTATGAGGGGTGGTGACTCTATGAAAGTAGAGTCATCAATGCATTTTTCTACTTAATATTTACTCATATTATTCAATAAGTGGTATTTTTGGAGTTAAAAATATTAATATATGAACTTTCTAGTGAAAATGGGTAAAAATATTATTTTGAAAATATTTTGAATTTTTTTTAAATGTTTTTGGATTTTTTTATGAATTTTTTAAAGTATGACCAATCAAAAGTTACCATGTAGATGCCACACAAGAATGAGAGCTGACTGGGTAAGTCGTGTAGATTCCATGCAAGCAGAGAAGGAAAATTGAGTAACATTGTGTGTACCGTGTGATGTAGTGCCATGCCACATATCAACACAACGTTTGTTTCCAGTTCATTGCTTGGTCAATGCACTCTCCATGCGTTATCACCTAATTCGTCCTATCTTCCCACCATAGTACCACACTAATTGTAACCGTGAATCAAAGATTACCACATGTTAATGAATAATGGGCATTAATCATGACCAGTCCAGCATGCCACGCATAAGGCACTAATTGGATCCACTTCTCCCTTATGCCACTTGTCGTGTTTCATTGGTTGTTGCTATTATTTTCTCCTTTTTCATCTCATCCCTTGATTTGAAGCTGATTTGACGGTCCAAATTTTACCTGAGCTTAATTTAACCCCTAATTGCTCTACAAATCCTAATGAGCCAAAAATTACATAATTTTGATTAGATTTTGGAGCCAAGAAGAGAGAAAAATACAGAAAAAAATCAGAAGAAGATACAATTTTGGTGGAGATTCAAGAGGAGATTGGTGCTACAATTCAAGAGATTGGTTGTATTTCTTCTTATTCTCTTTTCTTTATCAAATTTTGTATTTTTCTTATGAAAAATATGAGCTTTATAAACAAAATTATGTCGAACTAATTTATTAATTTAGAGTCTTATGGATGATCTAATAGTTTACTCCAATTATGATTTCAATTTAATTATATTATTTAATTTGATTTTTATGCTATTAATAATTTAGCCAACAATTGATTTATAGATGTGGTTAAATATATTTGAGAGAATTATTTAATTGTTTGTTTTAATTAAATAACATGCATAATTTATAGGCAGAGATGTATGATTCTTATGTATGAGATTCATAATCAATGAACTTAATGAGTAGTATGTACTTTAATTAACATGAGAGTGTGATTATGTTAATTACTATATGGTGTGTAGTTTACTTGAGGGATGAATACATGTTAGGTTAGATTCAATTGGTTATGTAATTAATTGATAATTATATTGGAAGAATTTTGGTGATTCACATGTTTAGAAAATTGGAGGATTAAATATTTCTAAATATATTTTTATATATCTTCTTAGCTATCAAATCCGAGTTAATTAATTACTGCTATTTATTTTTAGGTCTTTTAATTTTACTTTCTTAAAACAAAGAATACAAAAAATTAATTTTTATTCTTTTAGTTTTAAAAACTAGTTGTATCAAATCTGAGGGAACAATATTTTCTTATCATTATATTACTTGTTGTAATACATATACTAGCGTATTCATTGCACACAATTCATATCTGATCAATGGGTTTACCTTCAAATTCATTCCTATGATGAAAATGATGATACTCGTACAAAATGGTTAAGCTAATGTTTTTAATGATTCTTATGGAGAGAATACCGAGGAAAGTATTACATGTTACTCTTTGCGGATTACTCTTAATGATAAGAGATCACCCATATAAATAGAAATGTTATCACTTTGAAATAAAATTATGTTGGGCTAAATTCTATAGAAACTTTCACAGAACTAGGTATATGTTCATAGCCAAAACTAACATAATTGTAAGAATTGGATTATATTAGAAAATATTACTGTGTGAAATATTTTGTCATTTACACAAATGGAAGAACAATTCAAGGATATCGCGTTTACTATCAGTCAGTAAAGTAAACATATTTTCATAAGGAAAGGTTCAAAGGGTAATATTTACCTATCCTATGCAAATCTCAAATTGTTGAACTCTATTACCGTGTGTCAAATTGATTTGAGTTAGTTTCTTTCGAAAAAAACTCTATCAATTTTCATTCATATGGGAGATTGTTGGGATTGGGATTTTTAACTCATGGTTAAATGCCATTTTGAGAGTGGGACCCACTTGGTATAGGTTGTATAGTCATGATGGATTTGGGTTTTCCTTTATAAGGGCTTTGAAATCATATATTTACATACTCAAAATGATATTAGGATGATTGAAAAATTAAGTCTCAAAGTTCATTCAGTGAGAAGGAAAAAATGTGGTTATTTATGTTTGTTATAGGAAAACTAACAATACATGAAATACTTTCTATAGCATTTTTTTTCTATAAAAGGTAAGCTAGTGTAGCAAGAAAACTTTCTCTACGTTTGTGTGCATGGAAGTGAAAATCCTTGGATGTCTAGGCCAAAAATCCTAAACTCCAATTACATACCCATACATCTTACAAACACAAATGTTGTCTAATTTTAATGGTCCTTGTGCATTCTAGTTTTTACTACATGTAAATTTGATTTTCCTAATTGGAATAACTCTGGAATTTTCTTGTAACTATTGGAGAGTTATTTTAGCTATTACAAAAGCTTGTTTTAGTAGTTTCATGGCATTTAATGTATGACATTCATTGCAATAGTATCAGCAACCATTGAATATCATTAATTGCATCAGTTATTTTTTCAAACTATCACATTTAAATTTTTATATAATTGACTCTGCAGGTGAGTGATAACTGTATTTTATACAGTTATTTTCATCAATTTTAGTAATGATAATTGCTATGTTCGTTTAATATTTATTAATTTTTGTTAAATAAATTAATATTTTCTTTTTATTTGCTAAAAATACATTTTTAATAAAATTCAATAATTTGTATCGAAAATGTACTTAATTTCAAATTTCTGTCCACAAATATAATTTCACAATAAATAAGTATTTAATTGCAATTTATCAATGTTGAAAATATAAATTAAATTAAATTTGGGCTTAATTTTAGTTATTAAAAGTTTAAAATTTAATTTAAAATTAGTAAAGTGGTCAGTATTGCAATTAAACAAAGTTTAAAAATGTAATTTGAAATATATTTCAGGTGAAAACATAATTAAAAGAAGTTATTTTTACGCGCAGGGGAGAAGAAGGCCACTGCAAGATCACACTCGCTAAACGTGGACCGTCCGATCAAAGGATCAACGACTCGATTCGCGCGCGTGTTCATCAAGCCCGACTCATGAGAGCTGGCACAAGAGATATTCCTTGCGTAGGCGTGCGTGTCACTGGGCTCCCACGTGTCGCGCAGCTCTGGCCATAGGCCGGGACCCACATGTCGGCCGCGTATTCCCCCGAGGCGATCGCCGATCGCTGATCGATCAACGGCCCGTACTGAAGGCGTGTAACAAAAGCTTCGCACACCGAACCCATGGTAGAAATCATGCGTGACACGTATTACATGGTAGCAGCTGCATCCTCGCTTTGCATGCACAAGAATCGCCACGTGTCCCACTAATTTTGCTGAATAATATTCTCGACACATGGTACGTTATCACGAGCGCGACCGCACCGAATCAAACCCCCGTTTCCACTGCGTCTCGCTGACGCCCTAATCCCGTGCGCCGTTCCCGCGTGCGGCAAACGGCTTGCTTCCGCCGAACGATGGTTGCCACGTGGCCCAGTGTGGAATCTTGCAACGAATCGTATTTTTGACACGTGGCACGCACAATGAATTAAAAATGTAGAATCGGTGCCAAGCCTGCTTTCACGCGTGAATTAAATAATGTTTTTCGATAACAAAATCGATACGCGTGATTTTTGTTTTTCGATAAAAATTATTACGCTGCTTTTTGATAAAAAAATAAAATAAAAAATGTAATATTTTAGATGTATTTTTAGCTATAAATAGGTGATGTTATGCGATAGAGTTTGGAGTTTTTTTTTAGTTTAGAAATTTTGCGGTGTTCTGCTTTGGATCACAGAATACCAGAAGCCATTTTTTGGCTTTTGTCAGAGCCATACAAATATTTTCGTTTCTCGATGTTTTAATTTTCCTTATTCTTCATCTTAGTTTTCTAAATCAGTTGTAATTTTTAATTTTAATTTTATGAAGTAATTTAATTTTTCTAGGCATTGCATCTCATATAAATTTACGAAGCTTTTGATTTTAATTATTTTTTTTGATAGATTTATAAGACGCTCGATTTGTTTGTTCTATTTTGTGCTTAATTCTTTTTGATTATTTACTTAATTTTATCAAAACGATTTTGCGGGCATAAAAATAAACTCGAGAAAGGCATTTTTGTGGTATATTGCTCTTATATAGAATGACATGTATGATGCATGATAGGAATATACCCTAATTGTAATGTGACCATTTGAGAACTTAGAACTTAATGAATCTTATTAAATTTAATTCTCATAGAGATATAGTGAATTAATTTAACGAAAGGTTTTGCATCGAGCTCGGAAGAGATGTATGAATAAAAAAGAAGTTTTCGGTTGACAAATTAAATGTACTAAAAAATATAAATCCAAAGAAAATAATAACATGATTAGAGTGGATTAGTTTGGTGAAAAATTGCAATCCTAGAGTTCTCTTATTTTATTTTCAAACTTTTTCTTAATTAACGATTGTTTTGGATAAAATCAGAGAGATACAATTTTAGTACTCAACAAACTATAGTAACAAATCCTCGTGGGAACGATACTCTACTTACAAATCTTTATTACTTGTGACCGTGTATACTTGCACGATTTTTGTGTGTTGCAAAAACACACAACAGTGAGCAAAAACATAGAAATATAGCCACCACTCTTACATTTTTTCCCTAAGGAAAAATCATTTTCTTTCCAAAAATTTATATTCCGAAGCTAGGCTTCCGTATGATAGAGTGCAAGTGAATTCAGTTCATCAAAGCAAAGTTTGGTCGAGTTCAAACATTGCTATTTGATCATTTTATCGTAGGAGATATTTTTTCCTTTAATAATCTCAAAAACCCATATGAGAGAAAATAATTATCTTAAGGAGACTATGCAATAAAGGACTTGATCTTTCTTTATTTTCCTTTCTTTTTTTATTATAAATTTACAATTTATTTTAATTCTATAATTTTTTAATTTTGTAATTAATATTTTTTATTCAAGACTTGATTGTCGAGTACAATATTTCCTACAATTGTTTTAACGAAAGGTTGTATCTAACAGGATTCAATAGGTGTATTGAGACATCCTAATTAAATAGGTGATTAAAACAAAGAAAAATCACAATTATTTACAGCACAAAAAATGTTTTTAAAATTTTGATAAATAATTTAAAAACCGATATTCCTTCCCCGGCAACGGCGCCAAAAACTTGATGAGCGAAAACCGGCATCGCCGATTCTCGCAAATACTTTGGTTTTAATATTTGTAAAACTCTCGCAAGTACACGAATCATTTCGTAGAAAATGATAAGTATACTCCCAAGGTCGATCTAAGGAAGGAATGTATGTGGTTTTTAATTTATTATTCAAACTTTTAAAAACGAAATTAAATCCTAAACATCCTGTCACGATATTTTGGGGTTTTGTGTTTTTAATCTACTTACATAAAAATAAACATAGATTCAATAAACATTCATGCAAATTTTATCTTTTATAAATAGTGGAGTATTTATGGATATAATAACTAAGTTAATTATGCTTGCTCGTATTATTTAGGTTATTAAATATATGAATTGATATTTATTGATTCTCCCTTTTGTATGAATACCACCTTTGGTGCTGGGTTAGATATTCTTTGTTAACTAAACAAATCAATTAACACCCATGAAGGTGGGTTGATAACTAATTTGGTTAATTAAATTAATTCATTTTTCTAAGAGATTGAAAATGAACCATTTAAATGCCACCTTTGGCTGGGTTATACGCTTTAAACTTTATTCGTGTCCAAATTAAACCTAAGAATTTAGTTATCCGAGTACTAACTTTCACGCTTTAAAATCACTACTCAAAAACATGTCGTCAATACATTTTCAGATAATAATTCTTATAAAAACTTTTGAAATAGAGTTTCACTCTAACTACCTAGCGATTGTACCATCAAATAAAAGAGCACTACTCTAAATCAGATCGATAACTAAACCTTAAAATCTAATTTTCGTGTTTAAGTTTGTAATGAAAAATAATATATTTCTCTCTAACATTCCTAATATAAAATCATGAATAAAAATAAAATCAATTCATTTTAGAGATTTTTACCTATTTAATATTTCTAAGCATAACAACATCATTATTACATCATGTTTACTAAATGAAAGACAGCTTAAATTTAACCACGACAAATTAAATATAACATGTAAGAATAAAGCATAAAATAACTATAAAGAAAATATAATCCCATGTAATCCTTTGACGCTATTCCCGTCATTGAAAAACTCTGCGGAATTTGCACTCCATTTATTGAATCAAAAAGCTAAAATATTACAAAACATAACTAGTTCTTCCCTAAAAAGGGAAGAACTCTAAAACTAAGAGAAATTAACTAAGAAAAGCTAAAAATTAAGAAAACATAAGAAAAACTAAAAAATCTAAGAAAAGAGAGAAAGAAAGAGAGAAAAGAATGTATTTGGAGGTTTTGAAGGTGTGTTTTGAAGTGAAGGGAAGCGGGGTATTTATAGGTGAGGACGTGGAGAGAAAAAATAGAGAAAAAATGTTAAAAAAATGTAAAAACGCTGGATTAGTGATCACGACGCTATCGATGACGTCAAGATGATTGCGGGCACAGACAAGACGGATGAACAAGATTACGGCCGCACAAGATCACAAGAACAAGATCACGTGATGAACAAGACGCTGCAGAACAAGACGCGGATGAACAAGTGTGCACAATTGGGCGAGTCAAGGCCAAGCCATGGCCGGGCTGGCTGGCGCGATTTTCTCCTTTCTGACATTTTTTCCTTTTTGACCCATTTTGTCCAATTTTTCCTTATTTGTTGACCTTTGCCCATTTATTTATTAATATATTTGTGATGTATTGCTTATAGTATTTCTCGTTTTTTTTAAGTTGCGTTTTTAAGCCAATATACCTGAAAAACAATAAAAATACCAGTGATTCCGAAAAAGACAAATTTATATAAATATATGATAAAACATATAAATATATATATTTTTAATCAATTAATGTGCATAAAATCATGGTAATTTTAGTGCTTTTTTAGCACTCATCACACCTCCTTAGTAACCTCATCGTCTAGTCCTTCAACTACAAGTATTATTAAATATATAGAAAAAGATATACAAGAAAAGTTTTAGCAAAACCTATAATTAAATTTTTTGTTAGCATCCAAATGAATAAAAGACCTAGTGAATGATGGGGCTGTACACCATCAAGTCATCGTACAAATACTAGGGGACAAAGAAGCTATACTATCAGCAACATCATTACACTCTCTATAAATATGGAAGCTAGAAAAATACATACAAATGACTTTCTCAAAGCAGTCAGCCCAAGCAATGTACCACCTTCATAGCACTAAGAGTGACCTAATTTGGAAGAGAGTTACTGAAAAGTTATCATGCTTAATTTCAACAATTTTAAATTTTTTATGTTCAAATTTTTATTTTTATTGTGTTTGATTTTATTTATGTGGTTTAGTAATTTTTAGAATTTTAGGATTAGTTTTTAAAAATTTGCACAAAAATTTATCATTTCTTTAAATCAAATTTAAGTAAATAGTTAAGTCTTTTGCACTGTTAGATTAATTTTTGAAAACATATAATGGAGTATATGTTAATTAGTTAGTTTTTTTCATAACTAGTATTTATTGATAAGGTGTGGAAATTATATTAAACCCAAAATCGGGTTTTAAGAATCAAATAGTTAATACTACACTTGTGAGATATAATTTGAGTCTTACTTTCTTTATTCTGAGTGATAAATATTATTTTTCTACTCTACACACTTTTCTTATTTTTTTAGCATTATTAGATGATTTCTATAAGACTTAGCATTGAATGTTTGAATTTTTACATCTTAATGAAGTGTAAATATATTTTTTTCATTTGCTTAGATTAAATGATTTAAGTAAAAATTGATAGTATATACATTTTTTCATTCATGTATGACTTCTATTAAAAAAGAGTTATATATAAGGTAACTCTACAAATAGAAATAGAAAATTCAAATAATAATCATTCACCTTACCATATAAAAAAAATATACAATATGTACATGGGTCCACTCTCTAAAAAATGGATTCTCTTATAAAAAAAGAAAATAAGAGAAATAAAAAAATAGAAAGAAAAAGAGGAAAATGAATAGTATAATCTATATAATATGACCCAAAAGCCTAAATAGTTGTAAGAAATGGTTTAATGCAAAATAAAATATAGGAAGTAATTCACAAGAAAATATAGGAAGTAATTCATTAAGAAGTCATTGCATTTTCCTACATTTTCTAAAAGGTATATTATTTGATATTTTTATTTGATGAATTTAATTGATACATCAAAGTAATAAATAATAATGCAAAATTTTATCATTCATAACAGTGGAGTATTTAAGGATATAATAAATAAAATAATTATACTTGCTCATGTTATTTAGGTTATTAAAGATATAAATTGATTTTTATTGATTTTCTTTTTTTGGTATGAAAATGCCCTTAGATAGGGCCCAAATTTTTTTATTTAATATTAATTAACTGATATCTTTAGATAGGACCTATTAATTAATTATGTATTAAATTTTAGCTTTATTTCTAAGAAAATAGCAAACCATCTAATCACAGTTTTAAGCAGAGTCAGTTAATGAGATTTTATTCAAGGTGTCCAAATTAAAACTAATAATTTAATTATTATAGTACTAACTTTTAAGTTTTAAAACCATTATTGAAAAATATGTCATTAATACATTTTCGAATAATAATTCTTATAAAAAACTTTTGAAATAAAGCTTCACTCTAACTATTGAGTGATTGTACCAATAAATAAAATAGCACTACTTTAAATCAAACCAGATAATTAAACATTAAAATCTAATTTTTAGATTTAAGTTTGTAATAAAAAATAATATATTTCTCTCTAACATCCTTAATATAAAATCTTGAATTAAAATATAAAATAAATTTATTTTATAGATATGTTTTACCTATTTAATATTTCGTAAGCATAACAACGTTATTATTATCATATTTACAAACACCCAATCATATTAAATTTAATTATAGACAAATTAAATATAACATATAATAATAAAAGATAAAAAATAACTATAAAAAATTTATTTTAAAATTATACCTCAAAAGAATCCTTACATAACTTTGATGTTAATTCTGTTGTTGATAAACCTCTAAACAAATTTTCATTTCCATTTAATGAATCAAAAACTAAAAATCTATAAAAGTATAGCTAGTTCTTCTCAAAAAGAGAAGAAATTTAAAACTAAAAACTAAGAAACTTTCTAGAAATAGAAAGCTAGAGAGAGAAAGAGTTGAGAAAATTGTGTGTTTTACATTGGGGGAGAGAGTCCTTTTATAGGTGAGGAAAAGACCATAATAGGTGTGAAAATAGTTCAAAATTGATTTTGTATGGTGTAGGCGTGTCTGGGAGTGTGTTTGGCGTGTGTCGACTGCGTGCAGATGTGTGCTGAGGTTTTGTTGGGTGTGAGCGCGTGACTCGGCGTGAATGGGCGACTGAGCATGAGATTTCAGCCTTTTTGAAATTTTTAACTATTTTGACCCATTTTGTCCAATTTTTCCATCTTTTTGACTTTTCCTCATTTTGTTTCTCAACATATTTGTGATATATTGCCACTAGTATTTTTCTCAAAGTCTTTAATCAATTAAAGTATATTAAATTGTGATAATTTTAGTGCTTTTTAAGCACTCATTAGTAACCATATAAATTAAGCCCGACTCTAGCCAAAGTTTCCTGCATCCAAAGTTGGTTGCATACTTCACCACTTGAATGGTCTCTACAAATTCTACCTCAAAAGCATATGAAGGCCGAAGTGGGATGTAGAAACATCCTTTGATCTTGAGGTTTGAAAAACATCCATACACTTAGATAGACTTGGTGATCCAAAAGTAGCACCAATTGTATTGACCTTTATCCATCTCAAAGGTGATGCCATTCAAATAAAATCAACAATTCATAGAGCCTTTCATAGGACATCTTTTATTCATAGGCATCTAAGCACTTGAAGCTCATCCACTGTATTTTGTGTGGGTTTACACCATGATAAACCTACCCTAAGAATAAATTTCCAAACTGTGGCAAATGAAAAACTCAAAGTCATCTATCTCTTATCAAAACAACAATCAATTTTGGTTGTCCATATTACCTAGATGATAGAAATAATCCTTACTTTCAATAAATTCTTAAACTGTGACTCGAATTTAGTTGCCATTGTAGTTGTTCATAGATCAAGGATAGAAAAATCTATACTCGATCGTTCTCCATAAAATTTCGCAAAGTGCACATGCAAAATAACTACTCAAAATAAGGTGAGATATATTTTCCTTGCTAAGTCACACAAGGAGCATCTAGAAAGGTAGGATTGTCCCTTATTTTTTAACTGGTAGTGTGAGGAGTTTGCTTTAAATAGCTCGCTAGAGTAAAACAAACTATAAGGATGGTATGAAAGGGGGCCAAATGACCTTGCTCCAATTCTTTACATCCCCGACTACAAGTAGCGAATCATAAGCCTCGCTAGTCATAACTCCTTCCTTAATTGAAAAAATCCAAACTCTAGTGTTTGTATTATTTCTAACAACTGCAAGTCAAATCTCTGAAACAATATATAAATAGAAGTCCTCAAGATATTAAGATATTTTGGTAGGTGTCATCTATTTACTTGTAAATAACCACACACATTAAACAATGAATTAGTAGATTCACTGGGGGTTGTTCATCCTTTTAATTAAATGAGTGCCCACCAAAACTTTGATCCAAAATCATATTGTAGAATTCTTGTCGACTAACCATTTATATTCCTTCAAAAGGTCAAGTAATGAAGTTGGGTTTAGATTCTTTCAAAAGGTCAAGTAATGAAGTCATAAACTCAACTAGAAAAAAGAGCAAGCATAATAACTTCATGGAGTTTTCTCTCTATACAAGTACCGTCTATGTAAATAAAACAACGTGCTAGAGATCCTTATGATAACCTACCAAACCAAATTTCTTAACAAAGTCTCATTTAAAAGACCGAGGTCTCATAATCTGAGGCCTCCTTTCTCTAGTGAGCGACAACAATTTTTCCAAGCAACCTAGACCAATTTAATTTTATCTTTCTTGAATAGAAGAAATTACAGATGTTAATTATTAGATCATCCAAGCCTAATTTTGGCCATTACAAATCTAGAATGAGTGAATAAACATACTCTAAATGATCGAAAAAATCAAGCATCTATGCCCTACCAAAGAGAGTGTGTGCCCATTCTATACTTGGATCCTTGCATGAGTTTTATTAGTCAATACTTGAAATGAACACTTTCTTATGGCTTCTTGAAAATTAAGAAAACTTATTCATGTATTAAGAAAACCAAGTTAAATTAAGAAAACATATTCATGTATTAACAAAAGTATAATAAATTCAAAAGCTTATAATTCATGGATTAAGAAAAATATAATATAGATTAAGAAAAATATTATAAAGTAAAAAAAATAAAGTTGATTATTTTGTATTATCTATATCAATACCACTAAATTATAATATTAAATAATTAAGATAATCTTAGTCACAAACTTTATAAGAGTCATTGTGATGATAACATGTTATAAAACCAAAAGAAAAGAATAACATAATAATACAAAATGTAGAGAATAAGGGAATATAATTGATTTTGTATTATTTGTTATTGTTATTTTGTATATAATACAATGTAACATTTGTTATTTATAGGGTTATCAAAATACAATATAATGAAGACTAAATTTTTATTTAAAAATACGGTCACAATAAGCATGAAATGAAACTAACAATGATAAGATATTATATGAATTATCATAATCTAATTTTTGACATCATACTGTAACAATATCATGATATTTTATGCTAATTAAAACTATTTAAGATATCAAATTATTTTCCACAGTTATTTCAGGAAAGATTCGTGCTTGTTTAAAAATATTGCAAGTAAATATCTTTTATTGAACGTAATCATAAAGATGGATCATTCTACCGTACAAATTTTGTAAGTTACATCTCTATATATGAACCATTAGATTTAATTAAATTAATTTGAACCATTAGAAGTGATTAATTTTTTTTGATAATATTTATATTTTTTTATTTTAGAATGGGTTTAAGTCAAACGAAAATATCGATTTAAAAAATAACAGTGGAAAAGAATTATTCGGAGGATTTAATTATGCTATTTGTACTTTTATAATGGTGGACTCAACTTATTAAGAATTTGAGATATCATGTGATATTAAAAAAGATCACATATAATATTATCATATCCCTTAGTTATATGGGTACGATTGAAATGTTAGAGAATATATTAAATAGGCTTTAGAGAGTATATTAAATTGGGTGAATTTTTCCATAACCTTTCACTAGAATTATAAGTGTATTCTTAGATTTCAAGCAGTGTAATTAAAACCCAATTCTTTTATATATATATATATATATATCCAAAAAATTTAAAAATTTTAAATTATATATATATTAAAATTTTAAATCATAGGTGTCATTTTATTAATTTTAAAATTAAATTATTATAATATAAAAATTCATATATCTATCTATAAAATTTTATTAATTAAATTATATAATTTTAAATTTTAGTTACATACATTTTAAAATTACTAGAAAACAAAACTCGATTTCCGAATAAGAAAAAAAGAAGGCTAGGATTCATTCGACACTACTTTATATGCAATTGTTTTCCATATTTCTTCTGCTTTAATTTTTAAAAAATGATTGTCAATGATTGCTATAATGTAGTGATAAATGTGGTATTTCATATTTTTTTTATGAGATTGTGAAGAGTATAGAGAGATAAGAAGAAAGAATGATTTAATGTTGTATTGGTGTATTTAGAATGTCATGGGAAAGCTTATTTATAGGATTGTATGCAAGTGTAGTAGTGTAGTACAAGTGAAATAGTGGAAGTGTAGTACAAGTGAAATAGTGGAAGTGTGTCTGAGTGAAATAATACGGTGTGGTGCAAGTGAAGTAAATTCTGATATCAGAATATAGCTTAACATTGTCATGTGAACTTTCGAGAGGAATAGAAGCAATCAACTTGAGTTTGGAAACTAATTCTTGGAAATCTACCTGGTAGATGAGATTTGAGTGAAGATGTGTGTTTGATCTGTGGAGGATATTGATTTGAGACAAGCGGTGTCTTGAAGAACGTGTTTGGCAAGCAAAATGACAATCGATCTCGATATGTTTTGTTCGTTCATGAAATACATTATTGTGAGCAATCACGAATAGCAACTACGATTGTCACATGATATAGGATAGTTGCGATTGATTGGAGAACACCCATGCTCGACGAAGTAACCAATGAGACCAAAGAAGTTCTTGAGTGGTGTCGGCCAAGGCACGATATTCGGCTTCGATCTTGGATCGAAGTGAGAGATTGTTTCTTGCTTCGCAGATATAAGAGAGTTTCGAAAGAAAGCAATATCCGGTGGTAGAGCGACGATCGGTTGGGTCACTTGATCGGCGTGGTAGAGGCGGAAAGAAGAAGATTAGACTTGTAGGAGAAATGGAGACCGTGAAGCGAAACATAGGTGCCTTTAATGTGGCGAAGAATCACGAAGAACCTTGATATAATGGGTAGGCAGTGGAGCAGACATGAATTGACTAACCGGATGAAACAGGCGTAGTAAGCGTGTCGGGCCAGTGGTATGAGATAAACAAAGTGCGCCTCTTGGTTATGCGTATAATGTGGCATACGAGAGAATAGTACCGTCCCTAATGGAGTAAGTTTGACATTGGTTTCTAGAGGTGTTGATGCGGTTTACAATCGATGTGACCCGATTAAGAATATCGGAAAAGTACTTTTCTTGAGAGAGATAATATCCTTGAGAATCGGATGAGATTTCTAGGCCCCGAAGTAGTGGAGGCGACGAGGTCTTTCATTTCAAATTGATGACTCGAAGCGCTTGAGATCAATAATTCCATTAGAGTCGTTCAGGTTATGATCGTATCATCTACGTAAAGGAGTAGAAGTGTTACAGGTGGGAGTCTTCCGAATAAAGAGACAGTCATAAGAAGCCCGGAAGTGAAACCAAAGTCGGTAAGTGTGAGGCTGAATTTGGCAAACCAAGCTTTCGAGGAGCTTGTTTGAGAACCCGTAGAAAACCTGACGAAGTGCATACTTGATGAGGTGAATGAGTGTATCCGGGAGGAGGTTTCATATAAACTTCCTCGGTTATGTCTCCATTGAGAAAAGCATTTTTGACATCCATTTGAAACATGTTCCAATTTCGGAGCGGTATGACAATGATACTTGAACGGAGGTGAAGTCGAGCTACGGGTGCAAAAGTTTCTTCATAGTCGATTCCATATTCTGTGTAAAACCGCGACGGACAGGCTTTATATCGTTCCGCGAGACCCGTCGAATGAGTTTTGATTTTGAAGATCACTGACCAATCAAAGATTTATTAGATGGAAGATCAATAGAATCCCGTGTATGTGCTTTTGTTAATGCTGTAATTCATCTGTCGTAGCTTACTTCAATAAGGGTTAGAACTAGATTCTACATAGTTTTGGGGTTCGTGATGAGACAAAATAGTAGAGAAACATTGGTAATCACGAAGATGAAAAGGAAGACTACTTACACGACTAGACGAAGTGATGACTGCGGACAATCGGTGGTTGGTGCTTGAGAAGATGTTGTTATGGTAGGATCGGCGGAAGGAGCCGGACACATCGGGAGAAGCCGTAGTAGGCCGATGGTGAGGGTAATGGAGCAATGTTAGGAGGAAATAAATCAATAGTTGGGTCATTAAAAAATGAGAGTGAGGTAGGAGATGAGACGTGAAATGAAGAAATAGAGAAAACATTTTATGTTCCCGAAAAAATGACATGATGAGAGATCTGTGAATCGTTTAGAGATAGGGTCCCAGACAACGATAGCCTTTGTGTTACATTCCATGCCTAAGAAAAGCAAAGAGACGAAACGAGGTTCTAATTTATTGTGTTCATGAGGGTGAAGAAGAACAAAGCAGCCTGACAAACACTTTGAGTAGTTCATAAGATGGAGAAGTACTATAGAGGCTCGTTCATGGGGATTGATTGTGAATAATAGGCATGGGAACACGATTGATGGTATAAGCAGTAGTATTTGCTTCACTAGCGTTCGGGAATGAGAACTAGAAATGAGGAGAGTACTGAACGGTATTAAGAATATAATACGTGTTTCGCTCGGCTCTTCCATTTTGTTGAGATGTGCCGGAGAATGAGAATATTGAGAAAAGTCCCGTTTTGTCGAAGAAAATTTAAAAAATTTGTTTCTTTATATTCCATAGCATTATCGACTTTCTAAGCACTTTGATATTTTGAGAAAATTGGGTTTTAACCATTTGGGCAAAAATCATAATAAATTTTGGGTAATTAGGATCTATGTTTCATGAGAAAAATCCATGTGAATCTTGAATAATTATCAATAAAAATGACAAAATGACATCCCACGTAGTAGGATGTGGGGATGGACCAAACATCGGAGAATGAATTAAGTGAAAGGAGGCAGTAGAATCACTTTTATTAAAACATAAGAGTTGTTTTCCTAATTGACAAGGCAAACAATTTACATTATCGGAAATAGAAAGCAGTCCTAATTTACGAGAAGATGCTAGGGACGAAGCGTCACATGGGCGTATGACCTAGGGCGTACCATAGGTTGATAGGAGTGGTAGAAAATGACGGAAGTGTGAGGAGAAGTTGGGTAGATGAAGGTTGATAAGTTCAAATAATCGTCGACCTTACGGCTGTCGAGGATCTGTCATCTGTCTGTGGATCCTGCCTTGTGACAACCGGAAGAGGAAAAAGTAATAGTAAGACGAGTTCACGTAATTGACCTTGAGAGATAAGATTTAGAGTAAGGTTGGGAATATGAAAGGTGTCGAGAAAGTGATATAGAAGATGTGGAAACTTGTCCTGCTGACGTGCATATGTGAACCATTGTGATTTGAATTAAAGGTTTGGAGATGGAAGATTGTGTGGGAGAGAAGATGTGAGTATCATGAGTCATATGGTTCTGGCAGAATCAAAATACCATAAAGATTTACACGATGTGAGAAACAAGCGGTAGGAGAAGCATTACTAGATTGTGAGAGAACATGTTTAAGAAGACCTTGAGTTCTTGAGTAGAGAAAGTAAATTTGTCATGATTATCCTCGAGAAATGGCAGCGGTGATAGATGAGTTACTATTTTACACGAAGCATGTTGAGAGGGATTAGAGGAATCTTGAGAGGATTGAGAGGAATGTTGAGAGGATTCGAAAGCAATCTCTATTAAAGTGTCTGGACCGCTTCTTGTGACAATATATACATAGGAATGGGACATGTAAAAGCTTCATGATTGGGGTTGTGACGGTAGGTGCGGCCTTGATGTTTGAAGTCTCTTTAGAACCTCGCTTTGAGGCGATAAAAGGGTGGCAAGAACAAAATCGTATGATGAACTTTGAAAACCCCGTGAGTTTCTTCGGAGGAAGCTCGGTCTGAACCGGTATCTAAGGATGGAAAGGACTCAGATGGAGTAAGGAAGCCCGAACGAGGTTCAAATCGATCATGGAGAGCCATGAGAAAAATATGAACGTTGGTGATTACGGTAAGTTGCAAACATCTAAGCATCAATCTTGTTCGTCAAGTTGGTTCATAAAATGAGTTGATCCCCGAATAGTATGCATTTCGAGAGAGAAATTGGTTAATGGTTTGATCCACTTTGGCGTTTGGTATGAAGAGTTGTTAAAAGTTGATATTGGTTGGCTAAATCTGTTGTAGTAAGCGAGCCTCGAGAAATTCCCAAACTTCTTTGGCGGTGTCAAAGCCCCGAATTCTGTGAATGGAGGGTAAAGTGGTGTTACGGAACCGGGTAATAATTTGATGATGTTTACTCTCGATCTTCCAAGGCGATCGAAGCAAATAAGGAGTTGTTTTCGGTGGTTTCTTGGATGGGTATGTATCACCAATTATGAAAACGCCGTAGCTTGCGTCCTTTCAAGAAACTTTTCATTGCTTGTGCCCGAGGCTAGGTAGTTAGTATCATCGAGGGTGGTAGAGATTGGTTTTAGGATATCATTTCGGTCCATTTTAACGAAATAATGGAGGAGATATAAAGAAAATATATAGAGGCAGTATAAAGGAGATATCCTTAAAAATGAAAAGAGAGTTGAAAGCACAGGCAGAGGTTGAGGTGGCGGGTTGAGGAAGCCAGAGTTGAGGAGGCCCAGAGTTGGAGTAGAAGGTGGAGGTGAGCGGAGTTGGAGTGGCCGTTGAGGTGAGCGGGTTTAAGTGGTAGAGTTGAGGTGGCCGGGTTTGGAATAGTAGGAGTTGAGGTGGGCGGGTTTGGAGAGCGAGAAGCGAAATTTTGATAGAAATTTTAGAGGTATATGAGAGAGCTTTGATCTGTGTGAAGAGTATAGAGAGATAAGAAGAAAGAATGATTTAATGTTGTATTGGTGTATTTAGAATGTACGTAGAAGCACATTTATGGGATTATGTAAGTGTAGTATAAGTGTGATACGAGTGAAATGGTGGAGTGTAGTCTGAGTGAAATAGTGGAAGTGTAGTGCGAGTGAAATAGTGGAAGTGTGTACGAGTGTAGTCTGAGTGAAATAGTGGAAGTGTAGTACTGAGTGAAATAATCTGAGTGTGGTACAGTGAAGTAAATTCTGATACTCGAATATAAACATTATGATTTTCAAATCATCTGAATTTTAAAACTAAAAGTGATATATATATATCGAAAAAGCAAATTTCTAAGATGATAAAAGGATAAATAACAATATTTGAATATTTTTAAGATGGTAAAGTAATATTTGAATATTTTAAAAGTATTTTTTTTTACAACAATTCAACAATATATGATGGATAAATAGTATAACATATACAAACTCTACTAAATTTTCAGTTGCAAAAACTATAAAAAAAATACGTTAGAGAATGGACTTATTTTAAGTTATATATATATATATATTTGTAAGTTGCTATTTTATAGCTTCCACAGCAACCCGAAATTGTTTTAAAAATCCAAAATAGGGAAAAACGTGTTGATTTGAAAGTCTAAGTGACGTCACAAGACTTTCCAAAATTTTGAACAAACCTTTTTCTCTATCTCGGAGTCTGTATCTCTCACTATAAAAGCCAAGCGTTTCTCAGAGCGAAATCTCCAAGAAACTCAGTTCCTAGCAAGAAAGTAATCTCAAGTTTCAACAACAAAACAAGTAACCTCTTTGCTTTTTCCTCTGAAAAGTGAAAACCATGTACCAACAACAAACCTCGAGTTTGATACCCGTGTATACTCAACCACCCTTTTCAACGACACAGTGGAATTGGTTTCAGGACAAATTGTTTGAACGAGCTCTGGTCGTTTTCACAGAGGACGATCCTGATCGATGGAACCGAATTGCTCTATACATTCCTGAAAAGACACCGGAGGAGATTAAGATGCGTTATTTCACTTTGGTTCATGATGTGCATAAGATCGATTCTGGTTTGGTTGAAGTGCCTTGTTATCAAGATGATGACGACTCCGACGTCGATATGACTGATTGCTATTCGGCGAATCAGATCTCTTTTGGCTTGCAGTTCAAAGATAGTGAGCCTTATAGGAAGAAGGGAATGCCTTGGACTGAAGAGGAGCACAGGTATGATTTTTGAATTTTATTTTCGTTTTGTTTTTCTTCATTTATTGTTCGGTTCGGTTGAAAGGTGCAATGCACTACACATTGAGCGTTTTTAGGGTTTAGCTTAGAGTTTGTCCTTTTTCATTCTTGTCATTGTAACGAAGGATTGGGAATTTTGAATTCTACAATTTTGTTCTTTAAATTATAAAGATTCAATCTTTGCGAAAAAAAAAATTTCCTTATTTTATTTTCTTCATATGTTAGACTAAGATTATGATTTTCGCAATTATACATTTTATTTTTATTTTTGAAAATTTTATATGCATTTTTTTTCCTTGCCTGCCAACAGAGGATTTAATGAGGACTTTTAAGCGATTAAAACTTTTTTATTAAATTATAATGTTAAAAAAATGTATTGCTATTATAGAATATTTTATTGTTATTTTTATTTTGGAGGACAATTTGCCTTTATTAAAGGCTATATTGATAGCCATGTTAATTCTTAATTCTTAATTGTTAATTTTAAATTTCAAATTTTAGGTTTTTTCAAATGAAGTATGTTTGATTACTAATTTCTAATTCCTTTTTTTTTTTGAAACTCAATTTTGGAATTTCGTCAAATTTTAAATTTAAAAAAAGATTAGTTTTGGAATTCAATTTTTATTTTTTTATTTTTTTATCCTAAAACTTAATAATCGAACCATATTTGATCGTACTCAATCTTACTCAAAATAATTTCAGAGCCAAAAATTTAATGAAAATTTATGAAAAAATAAATTAAAATTGAATCTTAGAACTTAAAAAATTGAAAATTAAAAATTAGAAATTAGTTATCAAACAAGCATATCAAATTTTCAATTTCTATTTTTCAAAAGTGAAACTAAAAATTACTTAACAAACAACTTTTTTTTTTTAATAAAAATTTTGTAATTGAAAAATTAATTTCAAAATTAAGGAATTAGAAATTAAAAATTGAAATGGTTATTGTTCGGGATTGATCCGATTTATATAGAGAATTTAAAAAAAACTTAAAATATTTAGTTAAATGTGTGGATTCCATGAGATGCTTCTCTATTTATAGGACATTATACGTACAGATGTTGACTTCACAATAGATACACATATATGGTGTCAGACGGACACAATTGTTACAAAACAACATTTTATGTATCGAGCTTGACCTTAGGCTGAGCTTGTGGTCGACCCTATAGGGAAAGCGTCCCCTGGGATAGACCTCCTACTTTGATGATGCATTTAAAGTGTTCAAAATCAGATACGTCATTCATGGTATTGCTTCTCATGACTAGGTCATCTTTCAAAGGTGCGGTCTGATGGCACGAGCTTAGGTTGCTTGTTTTGCATCGAACCGACCTACAGGTCGGTCCTTAGTCTCGAGTGAGGCTACGAGTCCTAGTCTTTCGTCTCAGGCCAGGTTACAGGTCGGTCCATATGTCCAAATAGCTATCAAGTATGATTATTGGTAGAAATTAGAGTGGTTATGAGACATGTGATTAGAGACGAAGATTAAATGTTTTTGCTATAAATGTGGTATGAGTCATATCTAGTTATGCATATCCTTTCCCAATCTGTCTGTGTTGTGATCAGTTGATCAACAAAAAATAAATATGCACATTATATATCAAACTAATGTAGCTGTTTTTACTATGATAATATTAATGCACTGGATTGTTTTCTCATTCAGAAACAGTTTCACATGAATTAGTTATCAAACAAGCATATCAAATTTTCAATTTATATTTTTCAAGAGTGAAACTAAAAATTACATAACAAACAACTATAAAAAATTTGTAATTGAAAAATCAATTTCAAAATTAAGGAATTAGAAATTAAAAGTTGAAATGGTTATCAAGTATGACTATTGGTAGAAATTAAAGTGGTTATGAGACATGTGATTAGAGATGAAGATTATATGTTTTTGCTATAAATGTGGTATGAGTCTTATCTAGTTATGCATATCCTTTCCCATTCTGTCTGTGTTGTGATCAGTTGATCAACAAAAAATAAATAGGCACATTATATATCAAACTAATGCAGCTGTTTTTACTATGATAACATTAATGCACTGGATTTTTTTCTCATTCAGAAACAGTTTCACGGAACGAAATTGTACACGCTGAATCAGCTGTATTCTGATTGTTTCTGAAGCATATGATTAGAGATGAATATTTTTTTTTGCTAGAAATGTGAGATGAGCCTTATCTAGTTATGCATTTCCTTTCCCAATTTGTCTGTGTTGTGTTTAGTTGATCAATAAAAAAAAGCTAGGAAAAACCACAAAACTAATACCCTACAACTTATAACAACAAAAATAACACCTTTTAATACCAACTCATGTCTCTCTCAATTCAAGGTAAGGGATGCCATTTCTATTGTTACGAGTAAAACTATGAACATTATATATCAAACTAATGCAGCTGTTTTGTACCATTAGAAAAAAAGAACTAAAAACTAATGCACTGGATTGTTTTCTCATTCAGAAATAGTTCCACAGAAGAAAACCGTACACGCTGAATCAGCTGTATTCTGATTGTTTCTGAAAATATGAAAGTGTTGATTATATCTTTATAAAAGATCTTGATGTGCAAATCAGTGAAAATATGCCTTTTGATCCGTCTCTGTTATATCTGAGATGGTATTTGCCTGCAAGGTAATCAATTATTGATTACACACATCACTCCTTTTTGCCTGTCTTGAACAAAATAATCAGTTGAGTAATAAAATTGAAAAAGGACAAAAAATCTTTGTTATAAGATCCGAATTCAGCTAAATGCTGATATTATTTAACCTAACGCATGTTAATCGTTAGTCAGTGTGTCACCCTAAATCTGCAGATTGATTGTGCTCTCTTGGCAATCGCTTGCACCATTTCCTTCGTGTCAATAAATCCCATTGAATAGTCTTTTGCTTTTTTTTTTTTTTTGGGGGGGGGGGGGGGGGGGGCTCTATTAGTAAGAAACCCTTGACCTTCTTTTATACTTTCACCTTTGGTTCTGGTGTCTGACTTCCACTTTATCTTTATGTAACAGACTGTTTCTAATTGGACTGAAGCAATACAGTAAGGGCGATTGGAGGGGCATTTCGAGGAACTTAGTTAAGACAAGAACACCAACACAAATAGCAAGCCATGCACAGAAATTCTTTCTTCGACAAAAGTCAATTCAGAAAGAAAGGAAAAGATCGAGCATTCATGACATAACCACAGTTGATAGACGGACAGTTCCTTCCAACTGGAATTGGAATCTTCCGCCTGATGGTCCCGTTCAGCAGCCACGATTTCCTAACCTTGGTGGAGGGGAAGGTTCAGTGGGCTACGGTAACTTTGACTACACCATGTGACGATGCACCGTAGTTGCAGTGACATGCCTGCGTAGTATGTACATATATACATACTACATAGTGGAACGGCTTGCATTGATAATCTGTGAAGTTTTTGAGTACCTTTTTTAGTTGTTTTAGTTAATGGTTGTCTAGGAGCATTGTGAAGTTGATAGTGTAGTTACAAAGTTTGTCTAGAAATCTTTTTGTGAAGTTATCTAGAGTAGTTAGACAAACAGGTATCATAATCAATTACCTAGTTTTATAGCAATAGAAATTCTAACTCTTGATCATATTCATGTGCCCAGCTCTACCTGCAAGCGTAAATCAAATCACCATTGCATTTGCTTTTATTACTCCTTTGATTTTGTCTCTATTTGTATTCGTTCAGCTTATGGTTGTAGAATTATTTTTGTAAGTTTTAACATAGCCACCTCCTAACCATGTCCAAGTAGAGATGGAGGACAAATTGAACTAAGGAATTTCGTTGTTTATGGGTACGGTGACCCGAACATATTAAAAAAATAGTAATTTTGTTGAAAATTAGTGTTGAGAACGTCAAGGCCAAAGGCCAAGGCCTAGGCCTAACCAAATAAAAGAAGCTCTCTCAAAGTTGTATTGTTTCTTTCATATTTTCATTACAATTCTATAGCTATATATAAGGAGATTTACTCCTTGAATTACTATTTGAATTAAGCATTCCTTGATTTACTCATTGAATTAAGGATTCCTTGTTTTACTCATTGAATTAAGTATTCCTTGTTTTTCTCCTTGAATTAAGGATTCCTTGTTTTTCTCTTTGAATTAATCCTTAAATGAAGGATGATAACTCCTTGATTTACTCCTTAATTTATTCCTTAAATTAAGGTTCTTGATTTACTCCTTAAATTAAGAAGTTCACACTCCTTAATTTACTCCTTAAATTACTCATTAAATTACTCCTTAATTTTATCTCCAATAGAAGCTTTTTATCTTCTCTAGTGAAGAAGCTTTTTATCTTGACTTTAAAAAAGAGTTTTTTTTTTTTTAAGACTTGAAGATAAAGGTGGCAATTTTGCCAGCTTCTTCTTTTCCGACCCTGGATAGTGTCATAAGAGCTATGAAAGAATGAGATTTGGAACAAAACAGTCAAACAGGTTTGTTGGCCCTTTTACTTTAAGTATGAGATAAAACCCCAAAGTTTGTACCATTTTTCTGTTATGTGAGCTGAAAACAAATTATAAATGTCAGGCCACGAGTACTATGAGAATTTTTAAACTCTTCAAGCCCTTTGTTCATTACATTCATAAAAACGTAGGTCAAAGCCAAGTGTAGCAGCTGTAATTGGTTGTATGATGCCAATGATGCTTGGGATATGCTTTCTTTGCCCATCAATGGATTGCCTGTGGCATAAATATGATTATTGCCCAAGCTGCCAGGAAAAGGTACAATATTCTTATTCATTTCATATTTTTCTATGGTGACTATCCTAGCACATAGCAATAGCATTTGTGGTGCTGGGAGCTCTGATTTGAGATATAACTTGCTTCTGAACTTTTCTTGTTGCAGAGTAACAATGCATAACCATGTGATGCAGGAAGTGTGTATGAGAAAGACGGAATTATGTTGCAATAGGAACACCCTCCTAATCACCGTGGATTGCTCGATCAATTAATGAATCAAAAGCCCCTTGATTCCCTCAGGAATATCAAACAATTGCAAAAAAGAAAGAGTTTAGAACTCAATATTTCATTAAACATAATTTCACTTGCATGATTCATACCTTGCATATAAATAGGGGCTTAAACACTTATTTAAAAGAAATTGCAAAAATCATTTTAATACACTAATTGATGAAAAAAATAATCTTTCAAACTGGGGTGGAACCAAATTTGACTTACCTTAACTAGATTATTTAAAAATGCCAAAATATTCTATAACTATTAAATATCCTAAATTAAAGATTTGTACTTTTATTGTGTGACATGTATTTGACTAAATGAATCTTCCCCAATAATGTGATTATATTCTACCATTGGAGTCTAATATTTGCTTAATTCTTGCTTTCCTTTTTCTGTCAGTTCATCATTGCTTTCCTTTTTCCACCTTTGTCACTATGTCCTTTTGGTTTTCCATGCAGATCGATGATTTTGAGAAATCAGATCCCTGTGTTGTGATGGATCCTCCACACTGGACGCAGGAGAACTTCGCACTGCCTGCAAGTTATTAAACACGTACCTCACATTGTAACTGCTATATTCCACTTGTGTTCGCTGTTGCTTGTTTAACCCTTGACAAAATATGACATTGCTGGTACAATGTCCTAAAAAAGGCCTAATTTTTTGTCTTTGATACTAAACTATGAACAAAACATTGAACAATTTGTGGTCGAAGATTCAATGTTTTTAATAGTTAACGCTTTGCGTTCTTTAGCGGTTGCTTCCGTTAGAAGATTTAATAGAATGGACTTCAATTTCGATTGTCCTTCTGTGAAAAAAACGAAACAGTTGAAATGGAAATATGTACCTTTTATATAATAATTTGGTTACGGGATAGTCTTGACATGTGTAATCTAGTGGCATATTCTCTAATTGGACAGTTCTAAGAGCTGAGTTCTTGTTTCAAATCCTAGTTGGTGTATGAGTTATGTAGTTATTTAAAAATAATAATAATAATAATAATAATAATAATAATAATAATAATAATAATAATAATAATAATAATAATAATAATAATAATAATAATAATAATAATAATAATAATAATTTGGTTACAGGATAAGTAGGCATATGAAAGAAGAGGTCCAACATGAGAGATAAGAACATGTCTTGATAGCCAAGGAGATTGCCTGTATACCAAACAAGGAAGCAAGCAAGCTTCAATTTCTTTTTTCCAATCTAAATTGCTGTTTGCAAGTGTTTATGCTTATCTCTATATGATAGAAAGGTAGTGTCTTTTACTAGTCCCTTATTAGGGTACAGGCAAGTCATCCTTGGCTACAGAACAAAAGCCCTTCATCCTCATGTAAGACCATTCTTCCCAAGTTGCAATCTTAAGTCGTTTACCCAAGTTCATGTCAAATTTGGATATTGTTAGCTTGTATTTATGGTGAGTGATCAGGAACACTAATTGTTGGGGCATTAGATTCGGATCACTACCTAGATTGAGCATCCCTATGCATGATACAATCATGAAGGTGGTGGTTTGTTTGGAATATATTCTTGATTTTGCATGGTCGCTCATGTTCAAATGAACATCATGAAAATGAAGATAAGAGTTGGTTTTTCTCTCACTATCTCCATCTGTAAATAAATTTTCCAAAAAGGCAGTTGCTCATATGTCGCTCTGTCATTGCTCAGAGATTCTCTTCCAGGTCCTTCCCAAGGAGAAATTTTTTGGATACTCTAAGAGTACGTAATCCCTTAAAAAAATAAAAATAGATGTAAAATACAGGTACAAATAAGAGAATTATAAAATTAATAAGATATGAATAAGTTTGTGATATTGAGTCTATCTCTCTCGTTAGAAGTATTCTTGAAATATATAAACAAATTTTTTTCTAAAATCGATGTTAAAAATCATTTTAAAATATTTTTTATTTTAATAAAAAGGATAAAATTGTACTCAAATTTTGAGTTGTACATTAAAGTATCGTGCTAACATTAAAGGTTCCATTTTTTTTTAAATAATAAGAATTATATTCTTGTTATTTTGAGTTATGTATTTCTAATCCCTTATACTTTAATCTTTTAATTATGAAAAATGAATACTTTTATTACCATAAAAATACACTATATATTAAAATATTCATTTTTGATAATAATAAAAATAAATTTTCTTATTTCAAAAAATAACATCACTAAATATTATTCATTTTAATTTCCGAACTATTAATACTTTTTTCCGCTATAATTTCATAAATAAATAAATTATAAAACATACATCAATATATATATTTTTGTTACAATTGAATCATAAAATTAAAATCACCTTATTTTTATCGCTCTAACTTTTTAAGCATTTTTTACTCCCTTTACAACATTCAAATTTTCTTCATTTAAAATAAATAAAAATATTTCAATAAAATTTGATATTTTGACCAAACCTTGAAATATTCAAGACATGAACAATTAAAAATCGTTACCAAAAAATATCAAATATAATTCTAGACCTGAAAAATGGAACAAGATAATTAAAAAAAAATCTAAACATAACATAGCTTGCTAAAATATCACCCTAGAAGATCTAAGTAAAAATAAATAAAAGATCATTACATACAATTAAAAAAAAGGGAAGAAGAAGAAGAAATCTTCTTCTCAATTGATTTAAATTAAAATGAAAAATAAAATTGTGATTTAACCGAAAAACAATAAGGCTTAATCAAGTACATCCTACGGTCCTACCATTCTATCACCTTAGTTGAAATCTTAAATACTAGTTGAGAAGTACTTAAATATAATTTTCTGTGTATTTTGTTTTCGTTCAATTTATTCAGATTGAGTTTTAATTGCTCAAAAAAATAGAAGGAAAAAGATTGAGATGTAATGGAAAGTATTGGACTTTTATTTTATGGAGAGAATAAAATTATTTGAATTCTCATTCAAGTTGAAAATGAAAATACCATAAAGAGATAAAGACTGTATTTTCTTCTCCAATTATACTCTTCTTATTCTAATTCCAAATGTCGTCCCACTTGAAACCCATATGTCAATTGTATTTTTAGCACTCAGCAGTTGACAATCACATCCTTAATGGATAATAAAGCTTCATGGATATATCCAATGGTCAAATATGTCCGTTTTTTATTGATACCCTTTGACCTAACACGGTCACAGAAGCCTTGGTCTAATCAATTCTCATTTGAATTTCAACTCATGCTTAAAGCAATCCATTATATAGATACCAAGCTTCCTCTACAAAATGGAAGTATCTTGATCGGAGCTGTCGAACAATGGTTTGTTGTCAGTTTTATTTATTCTATTTACCATACAATTTTTTTTATATGCATTAATTTACGTACTAAAAAATAATTTGATACATATTAATAATTGATATAACAATTAGTTTAACTTCTTATATTTATACTTTAATTGTGTGCAAGTTTTTGACAGCACTTTCACGTCCTTTCTTGATTTGTTTTTATTTTAAGTGTGGGATTTGAAAATAATGGTGTATGTAGTACACAAGACATTAAAGAAAAGTTATTCTCGTATTTATCAATCATCTGTATAAAATATGAGATTGAGTGATGATTTGTTGAGAGATAAAATACTCATTGGTTAGTGAAAAAATGTTTTTTAATTCCATATCATAAATATGTTGAGTGTGGTTTTATATTTTGACATGTTGAATGATTTGCAAAACGTGATTTTTAGATGAGTTAATTAAAATTTGATTAAACACCAAAATATAGTTGAAACTAGTTATATATACATAAAATTTCTTTTACCCTAGGATTTATCACACTACTTTACTTATTGTTTTCTTTGTAACCACGTGATGTTGATTCCATGTTGTTTATTTGTAGCATGATGTGTGCTTGTTGTTAATTATCTATATATATATATATATGCTATAATGAAATATCTCCTTATTCATTTTTTTATATTTATTTGTTTGTTTATTTAATTGCCTTTCTTGTTTCCATTGCATGTAAGATTGGGTAAGTTCTAAAGTATTCGGATCACCTTATCTTGGTTGTGAACCAAGTCTCGAACTCTTTTATACTTATTTTTGCAATTTTTTTAATACATGTACTTATATTAAGAACAATGGAAGAATTAGGAGTGAAGGAGTGTAAACATATATCTTTTATTGTTTTCTTTTGTTTTATTAGTTTAGTGTGTCTTATGATTAGTATGTTTTAGCTGGCATAATTTTTTTTTGTTAATTCTTTGATTATTTATTGTATTCTTTAGATTAGTTAGTATCAATAAATAGCTTGAGATAATAATATGTTGTTTAAAATTATGATGGAGATTGATTTCATCTTGACCTTATTTTTAAGTGAATGCAACTTTATGATTATCTTGCTCAAAATTGACTTTCTATGATTTTAATAAATATGATGAGGATGCGGGAACTTTTTGTTAAGTTGATCAAGGAAAATGTTAAATATATTTTTTAAAAAATTATTAAAGTAATAGGATTAACCTTTTGTGAAATTGTCCTATCGTTAATATTGTTGCCCTTATAAAGACAACCCTTCTTAGTAAACCAATTTGAGCATACATGAGATAATTGCTTGTACCCATTCCTTATCCTTTGAAATAAACACAATTTTCATATCCTATAGTTCAAGAATATGTAGAGTTGCATAAAAAAAGAACGAAATTTATAAAAACACAAGAATAAGAATTAAGAATATAAATTGTGATATAATTGATTAAGTATCTAACACACACAAAACAACCTTTATATTAGTATGTATCCGATATTTAGTTTTTTTAAAGCAATAGTAGGATAAGTTAAAAAGAAATATAAAAAGGATTGTATAGTAAAAATAAAAAAAAAGAAAATAATGATGTTTGGGTCTAAAACAATGAAATCTGACCCTACATACTTGATCTTAAGATATTTTTATAGGT
The DNA here is from genome assembly GCA_033030585.1 of Hippophae rhamnoides. Taxonomy (NCBI): domain Eukaryota; kingdom Viridiplantae; phylum Streptophyta; class Magnoliopsida; order Rosales; family Elaeagnaceae; genus Hippophae; species Hippophae rhamnoides. The sequence continues at coordinate 46,422,870 of CM065429.1, read as the reverse complement.
CTCTTTTTCTCATTCCATAGCTCTTGAACTTTTGTTTTTCACATTTTTATTTATTTGATTGAACCAACAAACTTGGCCCATTACAACCAAATGAAAGATCTTTTAATTTTAGAGAATAATTTTTATGAGTAAATGTATAATTCTAAGTAAATGTATGATGTATCCAACTTAATTCTAAAAATATTATTAATGGGAAGGAATAATGATTTAAATAGTTTAAGTTAAATATGGTTTGACTATTGTTAATGAATGCTAGATCAGATGCACATTTTGATTATGGTTATTCTACGGTGGCAGAGTGAATGGATGAATAGAGGAAAAATCTAACACTCGTTAGAATTTGAGACCATAATTTTGTTAAGCCCTTCAAATAAAATACCAAAGAACTTAATTTGTTGGTAATAGTTTTCACTTTTTTTCTAAGACTAGCAAAGAGTATGCATGAGGGTGTTTGAATAGTGTTATATACACATTTGGTTGTATCAATTGACATTCATTTATGATTAATTGATTGATGTTCGATCAAGGATTAATCGAGGCCCTTCAAATAAAAAAATTGGAACCGACCTCACCACATGCTTGATCGATCAACCAATATCTCGATTGATTAAGCGCTTTGAGTTTACATTTTTATTGAGCTAAATCGATCCATTTAGGACTCCATCGATAGAGCCTTCTTGTAAGTACGTGGATTTGACATTATTTAGCTCTAAATTTTAATCATAACCATTGGATCTTGGAAAATAACACAAGGGAAAAAACCTACTCAAAGGTATAGTATATATTCAACATATTAGGTCAAGCCTCAACACATTATACAAGGGAGAGAGGAGAAAATAAAGATCACAATCTTAGGAAACTTTTAGAGAAGATTAGTGATTGTGGCTTCATTGGCTTTCCTCATTGTTCTTTATAAGCCCTTCTTTGTTCCTTTCTCTTAAGTTTTCATGGTTATGTTATTGATTCTTGTTATGGTAAGCTAAACTTTTAATTTGATTATGAGAAATTTTTAAGCTCTAGATTATGATTTGATTAATTATTTTTCATGATTTATATTTAGTTTCAAATCTTAAATTCTTGATGTTATTGATTCTATGTGTGACTTTCAAAATCATGTATGTTATGGATTAGAGAGTACAACTAGTTTATTACATGGATGTGTTCATTGCTAAATTATAAAGTTGGTACAAAATTGTTGATTCTTATGGTTGTAGTGGCTAATTGTGATTTTTATTGCAATTAGAATTAATCCCTTAAGTTAAATATTGTTAATAGATTCAATTTTACCTAGGTTAGTGAATACCTTTTGAGATTGTAATACAATGAATTAATTAATAACCAAATTGTTGGAATACAACGTAAAAGGAGGTATGAATTCTTAGGCAATATAACACTTCTAAAACTAAAGTTAAGAATTTAAGAAGAATTTTAAATTATGAATTTGATTTAAAACTTGATAAACTAATTTGGATCATAACATGATTAATTGAATTGTATGCTAGTGATACAGATAGTTCTATAGTCATACATCTCTTATTTTTTTATTCTTGTTACTTGTACACTTGCTATTTTATTATTTTATGTTCCTTTTTGCCTTTAACAAAATAATATTTCTTTATACCACAAGTTGAGGTACAACCATAATCAATGTGGAAGACGATTATTAGCTAAAAAAGTATGATCCATTTTTTCAACCTATAATTAACTATCACATAAAATATCATAACTTAGGATAAATAGACTTTTTTTTATAGCATCGACAAAAACCCTCATTTCTAACTTTAACGAACGTTTCTTTGCTCAAAAAATACATAATTATATTGATATTATTATTCATTACAAACATTAACAAAGAAATATTAGGGTAAAGAAAATATTGGACTAAAACCCTTAACTAAGCTATAAGAAGCTCATCTAGGTAAACAATGAGCAACCTTATTTAAATTTCTCGGAATCCAAGATGTATATATCAGATTAAGATTTTGCAGTAGAATTTTGGTTTGATTGATGACGTTCTACCCTATTAAATCTTTAGTTCTTTGTGTATGTGTTGGCTTCTCGTGTACAAAACACGAAATTTGTTTATTTTAATTAGTATATTTGTTTTTTTTTTGTGTAAGATTGGTTACAAAATATCAATAATGCACACATGCACATAGTTAGATACACTTTATATGCGAGCATATTTACAACACCATAAGCTTGGTTTTTGTAACATCCATGCTAGGTTAAGCGGCATGGTTTTCATCTAGTGAGCTGACGTTATCACTCGTGTTTTTAGTTTGGTTTGATTGTGTGTATTTATGAAAATTACTTGACAATTTTTGGATCGAAAAAATGTATTTTTTTGGTACCTTTCCAAACCCTTGGTAAGGTGGTTGGCGAGATCCATGGCAAGGATCGTGGTGAGGTAGTCAGCCCGTTGGTTAAATTCTATAAATATCCCTTCTCTTCTAGTTTCTCATTTAGAAAATATATAGTGGAGCTATGTCAAATTGACATATCATTTTCTATTTTTGAATCACTATTATCTTGAGAGTTATTTAGTATTAGTGATTTGTAACTATGTGAGAAAAATCATGCTCTTGGGTGATGAGTACTTGAGATGGTCTTTGCGAATAGGTTTTATGTGTGAGAGTTGATGAGCGAAAACCGGCATCGCCGATCCTGCCAATACTTTGGTTTTATATTTATAAAACTCTCGCAAGTGCACGAATCATTTCGTAGAAAATGATAAGTATACTCCCAAGGTCGATCTAAGGAAGGAATGTATGTGGTTTTTAATTTATTATTCAAACTTTTAAAAACGAAATTAAATCCTAAACATCCTGTCACGATATTTTGGGGTTTTTGTGTTTTTAATCTACTTACAGAAAATTAAACATAGATTCAATAAAAATTCATGCAAATTTTATCTTTTATAAATAGTGGAGTATTTATGGATATAATAACTAAGTTAATTATGCTTGCTCGTATTATTTAGGTTATTAAAGATATGAATTGATATTTATTGATTCTTCCTTTTTTGTATGAATACCACCTTTGGTGGGGTTAGATATTCTTTGTTAACTAAACAAATCAATTAACACCTATGGGTGGGGTTGATAACTAATTTGGTTAATTAAATTAATTCATTTTTCTAAGAGATTGAAAATGAACCATTTAAATGCCACCTTTGGTAGGGTTAGACAGTTTAAACTTTATTCAAGGTGTCCAAATTAAACCTAAGAATTTAGTTATCCGAGTACTAACTTTCAAGTTTTAAAACCACTACTGAAAACATGTTGTCAATACATTTTCAAATAATAATTCTTATAAAAACTTTTGAAATAGAGCTTCACTCTAACTACCGGGCGATTGTACCAACAAATAAAAGAGCACTACTCTAAATCAGACCGGATAACTAAACCTTAAAATCTAATTTTTAGATTTAAGTTTGTAATGAAAAATAATATATTTCTCTCTAACATTCTTAATATAAAATCTTGAATAAAAATAAAATCAATTCATTTTAGAGATTTTTACCTATTTAATATTTCGCAAGCATAAAAACGTTATTATTATATCATGTTTACAAATAGCTAGCACAGTTAAATTTAATCACAGACAAATTAAATATAACATGTAAGAATAAAGCATAAAAAATAACTGCAAAGAAAATAAAATCCTTACAAGATTGATGCCATTCCCGTTGCTAGAAAACCTCCAAACGGAATTTGCACTCCCATTTATTGAATCAAAAAGCTAATAAATTACAAAAACATAACTAGTTCTTCCCAAAAAGGGAAGAACTCTAAAACTAAGAGAAACTAGCTAAAACATAAGAAAAACTAAAAAAAAAACTAAAAACTAAGAAATGGAGAGAAAGAAAGAAGAGAGAAGTGTGTTTTGAGGTGTGTTTTGAAGTGAAGGGAAGGGGGTATTTATAGGTGAGGATGGAGAGAAAAAATGAGTAAAAAAATGTTAAAAAAATGTAAAAACGCGTAAGGGAAATGCTGAGGTCATTAATGACGTCAGCATGACGTCATGGGGGCGGCTGCACGTGAAAATGGGGGGAAATGGCGTCGGCGTGCACGGAGGCAGCTGGGCGTGGATGAACAGTACCCACGCGCGCAGCTCTGCGCGGATGAACAATACCAGCGTTGCTGGGCGCTGGCGCGCACAGGATGGGCTGCTCTGGGCGCGATTTTATCCTTTTTGACATTTTTGACCTTTTCGACCCATTTTGTCCAATTTTTCCATATTTGTTGACCTTGCCCCATTTATTTAGTAATATAATTGTGATGTATTGCTTCCAGTATTCCTCTTTGAGTCTTTAAGTTACGTTTTTAAGCAAAAATACCTGAAAAACAATAAAAATACCTGTGATTCCAAAAAAGACAAATTTATATAAATATATGATAAAACATATAAATATATATATTTTTAATCAATTAATGAGCATAAAATCATGGTAATTTTAGTGCTTTTTGAGCACTCATCAAGAGTCGACTAGTAGTTTCCATCATGCAACTTTTTTCTTATGTAGAACAACTTTGTGAGAATTGGTTGAGCTGAAGTTTAAACTTTGATTAGAAAGATTTTATTATTTTTTGCATGCTTTGAATTTTGAATATTGCATCTACTTTATAATATTGCCTATCTATGATTATTTATATTGCTACTATGATTATCAGTTAAGTGTTTATCTATCTATTATTTGAATGTTTGAAATGATCCCTTAAGGAGTCAGTATCTCCTTAACCCGATTGTGTATTGAGTCTTAGACTCTTTCAATGTTGTTCTACATACAAATTTGGTGTGAGTCTCTAAGGAGTCAATATCTCTTTACTCTGGTAATGAACCAGATGTTAGATTCTTTATTATGGTTGTAATGTAATTTATAATTGGATGCTATGAAAGTAAAAAAAAATCATCTACCAAAGATGTTCTCACATATGAGATTTTAAAGTGATCAAAAATCTTTTATAGCTTTATTGTATATATGATTGGTTCGCATGCTATATGATGTTTGTTTGTTTATGCATGCTGCTAGCCTAGACAAGAGTCTATAAGGCACGCTACCACTAATGTGTTTAGCACAGTTTGTTATTTCTTATTACTAGTTGTTTTTGTTATATGTTGAATTAATTATGTTGTCTTAAACTTCTGCTATGTGATTTGCTTAATTTATGTTTGTGAGGTCAACTTGGCTAAATTGGTATAGAGGATTAGTATCTCCAGCTCTCATCTAGGTCCCAATTATCTATTTAAGTTAGAAGAATAATTGACCTTCATACAATTGTTCCTACGTATGGGATTCTTCCTTTGATATCAAAGCGGATCCCCTCTTATTAGGCTTTACTTTCTAGGTGCTTGATCCTAAATCTTTATTTACACATACATACACCTTATTTGTTTGTGCCCATTGTCTCTAATGGAAAGGGTTATTGTTGCTTTGTGAGGTTGTTTATCTCTATAAACTTTTATTTTTTGAATGTTCCCTATTTTCTTATTCATGCATATATCTTTCTCACTACTTATTTGTCTTGCATAGTATGTTATTAGCCATATTTATTGCTATGTCCAATTGTTTGATCCTTTACTAATATTCTCCCCTAATATTTGTCTTGCATGAGCATCATATCACATGTTTTCATCTTATAGTGACAAAGTATTAGGATTATTATGTATGTATTCTTCTCATTCATATGTCATGTCATATAGAATGCATCTTACCTATTTCACTAGGTTCTTCTTTCCTGTACCTAGTGTGTTGAGTTTTGGTTCTTGATCGCCACACAAATTGTGTGTGCAATGAATACACAATAATACGTAACACAACAAGTAATATAATGATGAGAAAAAATTGTTCCCATGAAAATTATTTTATTAGAAACTAATATTTAAAACTAAAAAATAAAAATCAATTTTTTTGTGTTTTATTATTTTAATGAAGCAAAATTAAAATAACTAAAAGTAAATAGCAATAATTAATTAAATCAAATTTGGTAACTAAAAAGATATATGAGAAATTATCTAGGAATAATTAATCCCCCAAATATAATATCAATTAATTACATGCTCAATTGAATCTAACCTAACATGTATTTCTCTCTCAAGTGAAATACACATCATATAATAATTAATTTAATCACACTCTCATGCCAATTAAATATCATACTACTCATTAAGTTTATCAATTCTGGATCACATACATAAGAACCATATATCTCTACCTAGAAACTATGCATGTTATTTAATCAAGAAAAATAATTAAATAATTCTCTCAAATCTATTTAATTGTCTCTATAGATAAATGATTGGCCAAACAATTAAGAGTATAAAAATCAGATTAAATAATATAATTAAATTAAATTAATAATTAGAGTAAAATATTAGATCATCATATGGTGAAAATTGGGTTCATAAGATCCCTAGATTAATAAATTAACTACACATAATTGTGTTCATAAAGCTCATATTTTTCATAAAGAAAGACATAAAAATTGATAAAGAAAAGAATAGAAGAACAAATACAATTAATCTTTTGAATTGTACTATTAATCTCATCTTGAATCTCCAGCAAAATTGTGTTCCCTCTTGAATTTTTTTCTCTTTTTAACTCTAAAAATTGACCAAAATTATGCTAATGATGGCCCTTTTGGGTTTATGGGGTTATTAGGAGCTTAAATATAGCTTAGGTGCAATTTGGATAATCAGATCAGCTTCAGATAAAGGGCTGAGATCAAAACAAGAAAAACTGAGTGTGCTAGCCAATCATAGTGCAACATATGGCATCCAAAATTTACTAGGAAAATCATAGAACGATGCGTGGCAAGGGAGACTGATCAGAGTCAACACTCACTGAGTTAGCACCATGCGATACGACGTGATTTGCAAAAAAAGATGGAATGGTGCACCGATGGAATGCATCGAGAAATCAAGTGGCTACACGTGGTAGTACGGGTTGATCGATCTCCAAACTCGAATTGAACATCATGCTGACACGTGGCACGCGGTTCGTCTTCCTCACATGAAGCGTGATGTGATTCGATGTCCCTGATTGCATGGCATTTGTAGCTTGCCTAATCATCTCCTCTGCTTGCATGGCAAGTCATGTGGTAGCTCTTGATTGGCCTTGCGTTAAAATTTTAGAAAAATTTTAGAAAAATCCCAAAATTTCCAAAAATTATATTTATCCCTTTTCACTAAAAATTTTATATTTTAATATTTTTAGCCTTAAAAACACTATTTATTGAATAAAGTAAGTAAATATTAAGTAGAAAAGTGCAATAATGACTACTTTCATAGAGTCATCACACCCCCAAACTTAATTCTTTACTTGTACTCAAGTAAAGCCAAGTATACGTTTTTTTCCTGATGATCTCCTTTGAGGCCATCTTTTTCATCTCACTTGTTTGCTGTTGTTGTGTTTTGTGAGATTGATTGTTTCTTTCTCATACTAACTTATTTCTCTTGTGGGAGTTTGTGAACTACATTTATCTTAACTTGCTTAGTATTCTTCTCTACTTTTATATTTCATGTGTTCTACTATGTGTAGATGCTTGAGTTTTGGGGGAGTTTTGAGAGTGTAGGATGTATAATATGTTTATTGCCTAACATACTCACATTTAGGGAAGTTTTGTCTTTTTTCTTGCATCCTCGATGTTTGTTCTATTCATGAGCTTATGATATACTATATGTTCTTATGTTGCTTCCTTCTTCGTAACATCACTTTGTATGAACCATGTATAAATAGGACTATTAGCATGACATGTAACATGCATAAAACGTATTCTATTATTTCATATGTCATATTTTTGCTTAAATTATTTGTTCTAAGGTTGCTAGTTGATTTTGATTTATCTGATATATTTGTTAAATCATCTAGTTAGGATTGTTCATTATTGAATCTGCTCTATAACATACATTTGCATTTGTGTTATTGTGCTAACTTTTAGGTGCCAATTGTACGAGTTTGATTAACTCGTGTGACTTAAGTTCATCAGAACGTTAGTACGGATCTAAACACCTTTTTTATAGAAACTATGATGAAAGCAACATTTTATAAGTAGATTATTTGGGGGTATTACCTTGATAGGCAGTTTGATTCAAGCCTTGTAATTAGACCTTAATTTTCATAATGAATAGTTAGGCGAGGTCCGTTAGATCAGTGATTTTTCTCTTAGGTTATTAGTATGACCTAGGTCGTTTCCACCTAAAAATCTTGTGTGTTAATCTTTATATATCTATATTACTTTATTTACAAGCGATTGATCTGACCATTCTGCAGATTTTTAATTTGTTATACTTTCGTTGATTATCTTTTCATAACCCACTTTAGCTAACACAATTTGTAACTAAACAAAACTTTTTCTCTCAATAGAGCGGGTCAGTAGATACACTTAGTGTGCCTAGGACCATTTTATAGATCATTTAATAAAGGGTTCTTCCACTACCCATGCACCTTTGATGGATCTAATTATCCATATTGGAAGGCTCACATGAGAGCCTTTCTACGATCTATAGATAAGAGTATCTAGAACTCTATACTTTATGGGTAGGAACCACTATGGATACCAAGGATAATGTAGTCACTCCTAAACCTATGAACGAATGAACCAATCAAGATAAAACTACTAGCAACTAGAATTAGAAAGGTATTAATGCTATTTTTAATGTTATGTCTACTAATGAGTTTCATCGTATTCTCATGTTGATACTGCTAAGCATAGTTGGGATAATTTAGAGGTTGTCCATGAAGAAACCATACAAGTTAAACGAACTGAACTTTGCAGAATAAGAAGTTAATTTGAAAATCTTAAAATGAAAGAAGATAAAACTTTCTCTGAATTTTATATTATATTATGTGATACTATTAACATTTCTGCCAATTTTGGAGAGAAAATTGATGATTTTAAGATAGTTCAAAAGATTCTTTGCTCATTATTAGATCTCTTTCATGCAAAGGTCACAACCATTGATGAAAGCAAGGATGTAGACACCATCAAAATAGAGTAACTAGTTGATCCACTTCAAACCTTTAAGAGAAGCTTTCAAAAACCTTTAAAGAACAAAGGTATTGCTTTCAAAAATGTTATGGTAAAAGATAGTGACAATGATGATGAAGAACTAGTACTTTTAACCACAGATTGAACAAAATCCTCAACAAAAAGAATCCTCAAAACAAAGATAAATCAAGTTGTCAAAAGAATCAGAATCTCAGTGAACTTAAATCGGTGAGTTCTAATGGTAAAAAATCTAAACCCACTCAACTTCAATATTTTAAATGTATGAATTTTGATCACTTCGCGATTGACCATGCAAACAAGAAGAACCAAACTAGAAGTGCTTTCAACGTTACACTTACTAACGATGAAAGTGATAATGAAAATCCAATCCAATTGAATTAGACAACTATTTAGCATTTACTACAAATGTATGTAAACAATTCAATAAGTCTAACATTGATTCAGATGATGAGAAAAATGATACTGAATTTTTACTTAACAAATTTAATGTCACTAGTATTAATGAAATATTCGTATATTATGTAAGATGCAAAAGAGAAGTAACTAAACCAAATGACAAACTTAAATCCTTGAAATAAATTCCTCAATTATAGAAAAAGAAAAAAATTGAACTATCTGAACATGCTAATGTTTTGAATTCAAGTCTTGCATATGTTAAACAAGAAAATAAGAATCTTATATAAGCACTTGGACAATCAAAGGAAGTAGTAAGAAGATTAACAATTGAAGTTGAAAAAAGTTCTGGATTATGGAAAGCCATTTGGAGACAAGAGAAGGCTAGGACATATAGACAAGCACACTACAACATCCTATTCAAAATCAACTAAATTTGTCAAACCTTCAAAGATATCCTCTTCACATGATACACGTGATATTGGTTATAAGGATGGGAGCTCAACTCTTCCAACATCAAAAACCACATCTATAAGGCATTCTAACCATACCCTTTATATTACCCATTATACATAAAGACAGCTACACCTATGATCGAGAAATATATTAAGTTTATCCCTCTCTATCATCATTGAGGTAGGAAAGGTCATATTAAGTCCAAGTATAGATTTTTGATAAATGCTCTTAAATATAATAATACTTTTCATGTTTCACATAATATGGCTCATAACCATCATCCATCTATACATATTGTATCATATTCTAGGATGAATGGAAATTATGGTAACATGTTCAAAAATCCTACTAGAAAGCATGAAGTTGTTGGCTCAAAGATACAAGTACAATTCGATGCATTTTATTCTAGGACTAATTATCATTATCTTACCATGCATATTTTATCTTCATTTAAGATGAATGAAAAATCTAAAGGTAAATCCAAAAATATGCCAATAACAACTAAGGTAGTTGATTTTCGACCCAAAGATATAAAAAAACAAAAATTCAAGAAAGTTTGAATTAAAAAATATTAGCTCTTTCCGATCACTTGACCGTCGTTCTTTACTATTTCACCAAGATACTTTTATCTAAGTGTTTAATTGACCTTACGTGAACATCTTTTGTTTATTTGTTTATTTGTTTATTTTTATTAATGTTTCTTTAGTTAAAAAAGGGATAAAAATAATAAAAACAAAAGGAAAATAGATTACTTTAATACTAACATGAACATTACATACTACCCTTTTACTTTTGACTACGTCTTTAACATCTGGATACTATGACTTATACACTTATCCCATGCATCTAGTGGTGGATGAAAACATGATCATATTCACACTCACTGAAAACATATATATGTCATGCATGAATTTATAATTGATTATGTGAGTATTTAGGAATTTTGATAACCTGGACTACTAGAATTGTGTTTGAGCTATCTCTTACACTTTATAAAATGCTATTATAAAGAGACAGTTTTGAGATGACTACCTAATGTGATGTGTGAAAATCATCATTATAGGTTTTTAGCGCATGCATATTTCCTTACCATATTAAAGAAAAAAAATATAAAAGTAATTACATGTATAAAAAGAAAGAGTCATAAATGGTTATATAAAAAGAAATTAGTAACCAATCCTTTGCAAAAAAAAAAATACAAGTGGGGAATACAAAACAAAAAAAATAGTGATTAAAGTTCTCTTAGTTAATAAAATTTTATTTTTTGTAAGTTTGAATTCAATCGCAATTCTTTCATGATTGGTGATATTTTTCTATAAATTTTTCGTAACTAATCATGAATGGACTAATTGACATACTAATATTGTTACAAAACTCAACTCACTGATGACTATGGATATGACACCATATGTGTGATATGACACCATATGTGTGATCATGTTTGTGAGTATAGCTTACATAAATTTATGTTGTTAATAACTAGTCATACCTTGAATACAAATTAATTTTTCTAATGTATATATAATGTTGTAGTTATATTTAGATTAATCTACTATCCTCTGCTAAAAAGAAATCTTTTCATCTTTATTTCATATTTGATTCATTTGTATGTTTTTATGTCTAGTTTGTGTTTATTTATTTGTATGACAAAAAAAAGATAGAAGAATTGGTATAAAAATTTTTGAACTTTAATTGAAACATAAAAAGAGGAGTATAGTTTATTTAGGGAGAAATTTTTATTTTTTAATTACTTGGAATTTTTTTGAGATATTTCACATGGGAGAGTTGTTTTTTAAATTTCTATCATTTGTTTAATTCTTTTTTGAACATTCTTTCCTTTTCTATTGTTAGAACCACTAAACTATTGCAAACAATGAATCCTTCGGGACAAGAATGGAGCATATATATATCATGCTTACTTTTCCAAATCCAACGAAACCTTCTAATATGAACATTGAGTACAATACCCATTAAAGAATCTTCATCCCCTACTAGATCAATGGTTGAAGCCCCATTTCGACGATCATACCAAGTAAAAGTCTTACCCTTTAAGACATTTATATCACAATTTCCTGTAATTGAATTATGATGAGGCTTAAAGATCGCAGTTAAGGGTGTCCAAGTTTTCTTCTCTGTTTCATCAGGAACGAGCTTTTCAGAAATCTCATTCAAGCTCGATCGAGTAAATGCGTTCTTCTCATGTTAACAACATATTTCAGGTTTCAACAGTTAAAAAATAAGGAAAATATACCATTATAATTAGGTCACTCCAAACTCGATTTTTATTTTCTTTTAACATTTTTACCAAAGAAATTAATCCAAGGAAAAAACAATTATAGGTGGGTTTGAAATGGAATTACCTTAAAAAGATTGTTAAGGGAGTGAAGGAGACAAAACTGTAGGCTTTGTCTTTCGTGATAGATTTGGGTTTTCTCGGTTACCATGGTCTTATTTCTCAATTTCAATGCTTACAAAGAAACCCAAATAGTGAAAAGTTGAATCTCAAATACTCTAGAGATTGTTGTGGTTCCAATTAGTTTAGGGATTCTGGTTTAGAAGGACATGAATCGAAGAATCGAGAAGCTCAAAGTAGCAAAAAATGCTAAGTCCGTAGTTTTGGTGCATGCTTGCTTCCGAGCTGATGGACTAGGCAGCTCGATTTAAGAAACCCGGTAAGGGACTGGACTGAGAAGATTAGTGGGAACGCTAGACAGACGGTGGCTGACTGAAAGGGACTGGAAGACGATGGCATTGAAAAGCTTAAGGTTCTCGAACTTGTGAAATCGAAATAATGGAAACACAAACTAACCCAAAGTACTATATATTAAAAAAATACAAACGCTAGACAGACGGTCGGTAACTGAAAGGGACTGGACGACGACAGCATTGGAAAGCCCAAGGGTCTCGAACTTGTGAAATGTGTTTTCTAAGATCGAAATAATGGAGACACAAACTAACCTTAAGTACCGTATATTAAAAAATATATTCTTTTATAGCCGTCCAGAAAAAAAAAAATATCATATTTGTTTTTTACTTTGTAGTCTTAAATGTTTTATATAGTTGCAATGCACCCATTTAAGATGCTGCATAAGTGTCCCAAGAGTCCAAGAATATTGGACTTCTTCTTTAGGGCAAAATATACCGGCGACAAGCTAAAATTGGAAAAGTGATATCTCTCATGTGCAAACAAATTATGATACACAATAAAAGAAGGTGCAATAAGCAAGTGTGTGACATCAGTCCAAAAAATACTATATATTTCGACCTAGTCAAGCGGGATGAAGAAGGTGTAACATGTACCAAGTATGTGGCAATTGTTTAAAAAAGTGGTGTAAGTTTTGCCCTAATCACCAAAGGTGCAACAAGCACCAAATGTGTAGTAATAGCCTCGAAAAATGGTGTAAGTTTCAACCTGATCATATAGGTTTAAAAAACGTATAACAAGTACTAAATGTGTGACATCATCCCAAAAAAGATGTACATTTTAGCCTGATCATAGGTTCAAGAAACTGCAACAAGTAAAGTGTATAGCACTAACATGAAAAAGGTGTAAGTTTTGACCTAGCCACACAATCTAAAGAAGGTACAATAAGCATCAATTGGATGGAACTAGCCTAAAATGGGGTACATTTTAGCTTGGTTACTTATATTTAAGAGAATAGCAACAAGCATCAAGTGTGTGGCACCAATCCAAAAACTAGGTAGTCTTGGCCTGGTTCCATAGGTTAAAAAATACCACAATTTAAAAAAGGTACAACAAATAAAAAGTATGTAATATTAATAAAAAAAAATGGGTACGCTTCACCCTAGTGCCATAGGTTAAAAGATAATGCAACATGCACCAAGTGACACTAGCGTGAAAACGAGGTAGATTTTGGGCTAGCATCACGAACAAACAATACAATCAAGTTGTATGAAGCATGCAAAAGTAGAAAAAAGTATAAAGGAAAATTAAACATTTAAGAAAATAATTATTCAACCCAAAATAAAGCTGGGATAAACAACAACCATAAAAACCCAATGAAAACAAACATTTTTCCCATTGTATTAATCGTTGATCTATCACTACTACCAAAAGGGTATTTAAGTCATTATGTAGAGTCAATTTTTTTTTCAAAAACGGACTTATAATGAATTTAAAGTCAGTTTGGTATAGAACCGACGCTATTCACGTAGGACGTAACGTCGGTTGATGTGGAGAACCGATGTTACATGTGTGGATAGCGTCGGTTCGCTACGTAGCGAACCGACGCTACGTCCTACGTATATTTTTTAAATTAAAAAATGCATGGAGTTTACAATTGAAATTTTTTTAAGTCAATTATTATTTTATTTGACTCTTTAAAATTTGACTCTTTAAAATTTAAGTTGGATATATAAATATAGTATAATTTTTTCTTTTTGTTTTAGACAATTGATTTTTAAAATTATATAATTTTGTGTATTTGTTTGGATTTTATATACGTACGTATAATATATCTTTATTTAATATTTTTGTGTATTTGTTTTGGATATTATTTTAAAATTATTTTTTTTTCTTTTTCTATAGTACATATATATATATATATATAAGAGGTTAAATAAAATAATAAATTACAAAAAAAAAATCAATTTTAATTTGCGTGGTTAGCATTGGTTGACGGGACGAACCGACGCTAGCCATGTGTGTAGCATCGATTGACGGGATGAACCAACGCTACACACGTAATATTACCGTTCTGTGCTATCTTCTTCCCAAAAAAAATTTAGATTTTCAGATTTCTTCCCCCTTCTCCCAAAATCGAGCTCTCCCACACTCTTTTTTAATTTTTCGCCACCTCCGACCACCATTTTTGACACCGTTTAGTGGGTTATATTCCTCTTCTCATTATCTTTTAGATCTACTATTTTTTTAGCGAAATGCTCAAAAACATTTATACCCATTTTTTCACTTATTCTCACTTACAAAATACCATTTTCTTCTTCATTTACTTCATTTCGTCACTTCATAACATTCTTGTAAGTATTTCTATTAATTTTGCAGCTTATTATTCAGTTTGTTTTATTTTTTGTATAAATTTTTGGTTTATGTATGTTTTTTATTATGCTTGTTATTATATGTTTGACTTATTTTCTATGGAAATAATATCTGAATGTTGTGGGTTTGTATTACATTTGTAAAATGATTAAAATGATAATTGTTTTGTATTATGTATGTTTTGATATATATTCTAATAATTAGGGAATTTATATATAATAATACTTGAAATATATTCATTGGATACATAATTAATTAATATGCTATAAATTTATTTATATATAAATAATTATATTTTATTAAGTAAAAGTATTACATTTGCAAAATGATTAAAATGATAATTTTTTTGTATTATGTATGTTTTGATATATATTCTAATAATTAGGGAATTTATATATAATAATACTTGAAATATATTCATTAGATATATAATTAATTAATATGCTTAATTAATACCATTAATAAAAAATGGACAAATCTTAGATGTCAAAGTGTAGAACTGAGCAGGACTATATTTCTGGAGTTGAAAGTTTCATGAAATTTGCTTGTAGAAATAGTAATACTGGAACTAGTATGATTCGATGCCCATGTGTTAAATGTAAAAATGAGCGATTTCATGAACTTGACGAGGTTAAGTATCACCTTATCCGTAATAGTATTCTTTTGAGCTATAAATGTTGGTATTATCATGGAGAAAATATTGATAATACTCATGGGGAAGAGATAAATAAGAATGTGAGTGGATTATATACACCTTATCATAATGTACAGATAGAAAATATGTTTCATGGTATTGAATATGAATTACACGAGAATGATCCCGAAACCTTTAAAAAACTTATAGAAGATGCCGAAAAACTGTAGTATCCAAAATGCAAAAAATACACTAAAATTTTGGGATTGGTTCATTTGTACAATGTGAAGGCAAAACATGGTTTTTCTGACAAGGGATTCACAGAATTACTAAATCTACTAGTCGATATGTTTCCTGAGGGTATTGAATTACCATCTTCAATGTATGAAGTGAAGAAATCTCTTAGTCAATTTGGCATGGAATATCATAAGATTCATGCTTGTCCAAATGATTGCATTCTTTATAGAAAAGAATATGAGACATTAGATGATTGTCCGATGTGTAAAGAATCGAGATGGAAGCATGGTACACATGAGACAACACATAAGAAAGGCGTGCCTGCAAAGGTTCTTTGGTACTTTCCTCCGATTCCTCGCTTTCAAAGGTTGTTCAATAGTAAAGATACATCAAAGATGTTGACTTGGCATTCAAATAATCAATCTGATGATGGGGTGCTATGTTATCCTTGTGATTCTCCAAATTGGAAAGTAGTAGATAATTTATCTCCTCAATTTTCATCTGATCCGCTCAATCTTCGTCTTGCTATTGTTGCTGATAGAATTAATCCACATAGTTCCCTTAGTAGTAGATATAGCTATTGACTAGTAATTATGGTAACATACAACCTTCCTCTCTGGTTGTGTATGAAAAGAAAATTCATGATGTTAACATTATTGATCTTAGGACCGAAACAACCTGGTGTTAATATTGATGTATATTTGTAGCCTCTGATAGATGATTTAAAGACGTTGTGGAATGATGGTGTAAATGTTTACGTTGCATATAAAGAAGAACACATTAACTTGAAGGGGGTCCTTTTATGGACAATTAATGATTTTCCTACCTATGGAAACTTATCAGGACATGCAACAAAGGGTTACAAGGGATGCCCTATATGTAGTGATGGAATTTCTGCAACTTATCTTGTTCTCGGACAAAAAGATGTCTTATAGAAGACATAGAAGATTTTTGCCATCTGGACACAAGTTTAGATACCAAAAGAAACCGTTTGATGGTGAAGAAGATCATAATCATGCAACCCGACCTTTGCGAGGTGTTGAGATATTAAGGAAATTGAATGGTATGACATTAAATGATATGGAAAGATGAAAAAAAAACTCACTAAGGTAGGGAAATGAAAGAGGTCAACTAATGAAATGGGTGAAAATGAAAAAGAGTTTGAACTGACTTACCATGGTTGTTGGAATAAAAAATCAATATTTTGGGAATTACCTTATTGGAAAGACCTACACATTCGTCACATCTTAGATGTCATGCACATTGAGAAAAATGTATGTGAGAGCTTGATTGGTACTTTACTTAATATACCTGGAAAAACAAAGGATGGAATTAAAGCAAGACTGGATTTAAAGAAACTAGGCATACGACCTGAATTGGAACCAATGGTGGAAAATGATAAGAATCGAACATACTTACCACCAGTATCATATACAATGTCAACAAAAGAGAAGGATGTGTTTTATAAATGTTTAGGGTGTGAAAGTTCCTGATGGTTACTCATCCAACTTAAGAAATTTTGTGTCTATCACCGATAAGAAACTTTATGGATTGAAATCACATGATTGCCATATCTTAATGCAACATTTATTACCAGTTGCTATTAGATCAATTCTTCCAAAACATGTTCGATTATCAATAATTTGGCTTTTTTCATTCTTCAATACAATATGCAAGAAATCTATATCAATTGGTGAGTTAAATTCTTTACAAAAAGATGTTGTAAAGACTTTGTGTCTAATTGAAAAATATTTTCCTCCTTCTTTCTTCGATATAATGATTCATTTGTGTGTTCATTTAGTTTGAGAGGTTCAATTGTGTGGTCCTACTTACTTAAGGTGGATGTATCCTTTTGAGAGATATATGCAAGTCTTTAAAGGATATGTAAATAATAGAAATCGACCGGAAGGATGCATGGTGAAACGCTACATTGCTGAAGAGGCTATTGAGTTTTGTTCTGAATACTTTAGTGGTTGCACTGAAATTGGGAATCCTATGCACAAGTTGTTCTTAGAAGGTCACATGATCCAAGTAGGTAACCTTATGCTTGGTGGAAGTAAGAAATTTTTTATTGATCGCACTCGATGGGAAAAAGCACACCGAATCATTTTGGTAAATAATAATGAGGCACAACCGTACATAGAGTAAGTGATGTTCAACCTTTCCATTTATGCAAAAATCATTTTTTATTTAACTATTAATGATGATATATACTTCATATATATTTAATAACATTACAAGATGCATTTAAACTTATTGAAGATCGATCTTCGTTATAAAAAAGGAGGAGAAAAATGGTTGTATGATGAACATAAGCGAGAGCTTATTAATTGGTTTCGCAGCCATGTAAGTGTCACAAACAAAAATTCATGCATGTATGTTCCTAGATCTATTCAATGTTTTAAAACTTTGCTCTAAACACATTTCATGTTTTTGTATACATAGATTCGAAATGAACTCAAGAAACTCAATCATAAAATATCAGAAAGTTTACAATGGCTTGCACATGGGCCAAAATTCGATGTCAAATCATTTTATAGTTTCAAAATAAATGGATCGAGGTTTACGACTCAAGCTAGGGACAAAGTTTGAGTAAATCAAAATAGTGGTATGAAGATGGTTGCACAAACTATGAAATTTTCCAGTTCAAAAGATGTTAATCCTGTACTTTTTGATAGAACATATTATGGTATAATACAAGAGATTTGGGAATTGGATTATGAGGTTTTCCATGAAACAGTTTTCTTGTGTGATTGGGTCGAAGATGTTATTAATATTGGATATAAAATAGATAATTTTGGATTTACACTTGTAAATTTATCCAAGATAAGTGATGAGCGAAAACCGGCATCGCCGATTCTCGCAAATACTTTGGTTTTAATATTTGTAAAACTCTCGCAAGTGCACGAATCATTTCGTAGAAAATGATAAGTATACTCCCAAGGTCGATCTAAGGAAGGAATGTATATGGTTCTTAATTTATTATTCAAACTTTTAAAAACGAAATTAAATCCTAAACATCCTGTCACGATAGTTTGGTTTTTGTGTTCCTAATCTAATAACATAAAATAAACATATATACAGATTAATTAAATATAATAATAAAATAAACATAGATACAAATTCAATAAATAAATATAAATACAGATTCAATAAATATTCATGCAAATTTTATCATTTATATTAGTGGAGTATTTATGAATATAATAACTAAATTAATTATGCTTGCTCATATTATCTAGGTTATTAAAGATATAAATTGATATTTTATTGATTCTCTCTTTTTTGTATGAATACCACTCGTAGGGTTAGATATTCTTTGTTAACTAAACAAATCAATTAACACCTAATGGGTGGGGTTGATAACTAATTTGGTTAATTAAATTAATTCCTTTTTCTAAGAGATTGAAAATGAACTATTTAAATGCCACCTTTGGTGGGTTAGACAGCTTTTTAAACTTTATTCAAGGTGTCCAAATTAAACCCAAGAATTTAGTTATCCGAGTACTAACTTTCAAGTTTTAAAACCACTATTGAAAACATGTTGTCAATACATTTTCACATAATAATTTATAAAAACTTTTGAAATAGAGCTTCACTCTAACTACCTATGATTGTACCAACAAATAAAAGAGCACTACTCCAAATTAGATCGATAACTAAACCTTAAAATCTAATTTTCAGATTTAAGTTTGTAATGAAAAATAATATATTTCTCTCTAACATTCTTAATATAAAATCTTGAATAAAAAATAAAATCAATTCATTTTAGAAATTTTCACCTATTTAATATTTCGCATAAGCATAACAACGTTATTATTATATCATGATTATAAATTTAGCAATACGCTTAAATTTAATCACGACAAATTAAATATAACATGTAAGAATAAAGCATAAAAATAACTCAGAAAAAGAAAATAAAATCCTTAAAGTAACTTCGACGCTATTCCCCGTTGCTAGAAAACCTCCAAGCGGAATTTGCACTTTCATTTATTGAATCAAAAATCTAAATTATTACAAAACATTACAAGTTCCTCTCAAAAGAGAAGAACTCTAAACCTAAGAGAATTGAACTAAAAACTAAGAGAAAAACTAAGAAAAGCTTAGAAACTAAGAAAGAAACTAAGAAAAACTCAAAAACTAAGAAATGAGAGAAAGAAAGAAGAGAGAATGCTGGTTTTGAGGTGTGTTTTTAGGTGAAGGGAAGGGGGGTATTTATAGATGAGGATGGAGAGAAAAAATAGAGAAAAAAATGTTAAAAAATGTAAAAACGCTGGATATGATTGCCGACGTCATTGATGACGCCGCATGACAGGGCGGCCGACAAGACGCGCGGATGAACAGTGTCACGGATGAACAAAGTACAGGCGCAGCTTTGGGGCGGAGTCAGCGCCACGCGGCATGGCCAAGCGACGCGTTTTTCTCCTTTTTGACATTTTTGACCTTTTCGACCCATTTTGTCCAGCTTTTTCCATATTTGTCGACCTTTACGCATTTATTTATTGATATTTTTGTGATGTATTGCTTCAAGTATTCCTCTTCGAGTCTTTAAATTGCGTTTTTAAGCCAAAATACCTCGAAAAACAATAAAAATACCTGATTCCAAAAAAAAAAGACAAATTTATATAAATATATGATAAAACATATAAATATATATATTTTTAATCAATTAATGTGCATAAAATCATGGTTATTTTAGTGCTTTTTGAGCACTCATCACAACCCCTAACTGCCTTCGCTAGTCCCTTAGCAAGAGGTGATAAAAACTAAAAATTAAACTATCCTAAATCACTTTCGTGGATTGAAACGGTTGCATTTAGCCCATGAACAAGCTTCTTTCCTTAAACCCCTAGGTTGCCCTAAGTGGACGAGTTTGAGTCTCGTGAGGGTTTTTCAAGAATGATACCCACAAACATTGTACTAAATGTAAAAACAAAAGAAACAATAAAAACAAACAACTTAAAAATTAAATTTACAACAAAATCACAAATTATCAACATCTCACAAAAATGTCTCATACTTTTTAATCTCCTTTAAGATCATAATTAAAATCTCAAGCATAAGTTATTTTAATCTCTTTAAACAATCATGATTTATTATAATAATTAGTCGAAAATCATTTTCATATTTCATATCAAAAATGTATCAATTTAATTTCACCCAATTTGTCATGAATCGACTGCCGACTCTATTCCTCACAAGTCAATACTCTCAAAACACCGAATCCTATGGGTTCAAACACTCATACTAATTTATATGCGAAAGAGTTGATGTATAGAAATGAACTAATATGTTCAGCATATGTATAAAGAATAAAGGCTCAAAGTGTTATTTTAACATTGATCTCATGAAAGGAATCAAATGTATAAATTATAAAGATATCATATATAAAAATTATTTTCATGCATAAATCAAACTCATTAAGAAAGAATTTCAAGATATATGCCTTTCACAAATGAAGAGAGTGCAATGACTTTTTAGGGAATTATTTCCTATATCCTTCTTTTGTAATTAGCCTTTACTCACAACTTTCAGGCAATGTGGGTTATAGTATGTAGATTATACTATATATTCTTTATCTCTATTTTTTTCTCAAGATATTTCTCAATATATGTATTTTAGAGAAGTCAACCCATTTACATTGTACATATTTTGGATTTTGGTGAGTTGGTTAATTTTGTGGCTTTTTCTTCTGCTTGATCTTGGTTTAGGTAACCCCGTATATGTCTTTTGTTTTTGTAGTAGTCATGCATAAATGAGATATAAGCATATACTATGAATTTCTACTCAAATCATTTAATCTAAGCAAAAATAATAAAAAAATATATATGATACTCTATTAAGATGAGAAAAAAATTCATACATTCAATGCTAATACCTATAGAGATCATCTAAAAATTTGAAGAAATAAGAAATGTGTTGGAGTAGAAAAAAATATATATTTCACTCAATAAAGGAAATTAGGCTCAAATTATATCTCACAAAGGTAGTCTCCACTAAAAAAATTCATAAACACCGATTGGGTTTAATATAATTTCCACATCTTATCAAGAAATACTAGTTATGACAAAAACTAACTAATTATCAAAAATAATTACAAAATATTTCATGATATGTTTTCAAAAATTAATCTAACAAGACAAAAGACTTAACTATTTACTTAAATTTGATTTAAAGAAAAGATAAATTTTTGTTAATTTTTTTTTATTCCAAAAAATTACTAAATCACACAAAATAGAAATAAAACCAAACACACAAAAAATGAAAAAGTAAATTTTTTTTTATTTTTAAATTGTTAAAACTTTTTTTAATTAAGCATGGTAACTTTTCACCACCCCAACCTAGAACTTACATTGTCCTCAATGTAACAACCGTAAATTAAAGATAAAGAGAAAAGAGAAGAAAGATTACCTATTTCTTGAGAAAGTGCAAGTAGTAATGGAAAATGCAGTGCATCCATCATATTCATCATTAAAGTGTATACGACAGATGCATTTGTGAACTTCTAACATTTCAACAAATATTTTTAGTTTTAACAATTTAAAAATTATTCACATGTAATTAAATAAATGAAACAAATAAAAGAAAATTACCTAAAATGATGGGTTGCCTCCCATCCAAACCGCTTAGTTTAACGCCTTAGCAAGACGTAACTGGGATTGCATTTTAAGTAAACTCAATGTCCCCTCATCATCGAAGTCAATCAAACCTATAGGTAAGACAAGGTTGTCTACCTATACTTTTTCTACGCCTCTATTGATTTTCATATTTCTTTATGTACTTCAAACTAGGGGCATACTTTGAAAGTTATGTATAACCCACATCTAGGTACAAATCAAATAATTAAGGCATAAAAACACAATTGTACCTAGATTAAACAAAGCAACTAACTCCTTAGATTGTAATTAAAACTTTAAAATTTTGGAGATAGTTCAGAAATTTTTGTTTTTTTTTGTTTTTGTTTTTGTTTTTAAGAAAAAAAAAAAAACATAATCAAGATAACCAAGAAAGGTTCTCCCAGAAAGAATGAAAAAGGCTCCTTAAAAACCATCCTCTGTATTAACAACGTTCTCAGAAAGACTAAGACAGCAAGCTTAAGAACTAGTCTCCTGTACGTAACTACTTCCTGTATTTAACCCCTTAGATCTTTACTTTTCATGTTATTAAGTTAAATTAAATAAAAATTTAAGTTAATGAAAATCTAAGTTAATTAAGTTTAAAGAAAAGGTTAATTAAGTTAAGTGAATTAAAAAATCTAAGTTAATTAAGTTAAGTTAAAAAAAATCTAAGTTAATTAAGTTGGTAAAAAAAAAAAGTTAATTAAGTTAAGTAAAGTAAAAAAAAAAAAAATCTAAGTTAATTAAGTTAAGTGAAGTAAAAAAAATCTAAGTTAATTAAGTTAAAAAAATCTAAGTTAATTATGTTGGTAAAAAAAAAAGTTAATTAAGTTAAGTAAAGTAAAAAAAAAATCTAAGTTAATTAAGTTAGTAAAAAAAACTAAGTTAAGTAAGTTAAATAAAAATCAAGAAGAAGAAAAAAAAATTGCTAAAGAAAGAAAAAAAAATAATAAAATAAAATAAAATTGAAAAAGGTAAAAGAAAATAAAAAAAATAAAATTACGATTTAAAATAAATAAAAAAAATAGTAAAAACTAAACTCAAAAAAATTAAAATTTTGGTTTTTTTTTATTTTTTTTTATTTTTTTATTTGTTTTATTTTTTTTTCTTCGAAATTTCAAATTCCAAAATTATTTTACTATTAACACTATATTTATTAAACAATTTAAAATTGGAATTTTTTTTATTTTTATTTTTATTTTTTTTTATTTTTACTATTTATGAATGGTAACTTTATTTTACTATTTACAATGTTTTTTTTTAACCTAAAATTTTTGAACTTTTTTTTTTTACTATTCATGAACGGTAATTTTTTTTTTCAAATTTTAAATTTCTAAATTAATTTATTATTCACGGTAAAATTTTTATTTAAAAATATTATTTTTTTTTAATTTTTTTTTTACTATTCATGAACGGTAAAAACTTTTTACTTCAAATTTCAAATTTCTAAATTATTGTACTATTCACGCTACAAAATTTTTTTTTAAATTTTTAATTTTTTTTAATTTTTTTAATTTTTTTTTAAATTTTTTTAAATTTTATTTTTTTAAATTTTTTTATTTAAAATTTATATAAAAAAAATTTTTATTTTTTATTTTTTTTTATTATTTCTTATGAAATTTGAAATTTGATTAAATTTGTTTTATTTTTTTTTTTAAAATCATAATTATTTACAACACAAAAATATTTTTAAAATTTTGATAAATAAATTAAAAAACGCTTATTCTTCACTAAGCAACTACTAAAAACTTGATGGCGATGAATCGGCATCACATTCTCGCAAATACTTTGGTTTTAATATTTGTAAACTCTCGCAAGTGACTTAATCATTTCGTAGAAAATGATAAGATACTCCTGCCGCCGATCTACGAAGGAATGTATACGTTTTAATTTATTATTCAAACTTTTAAAACGAAATTAAATCCTAAACATCCTCACGATAGTTTGGTTCTTGTGTTCCTAATCTAATAACATAAAATAAACATATATACACATTAATTAAATATAATAAAAAAAATAAACATACATACAAACTCAATAAATAAAAATAAATACAGACTCAATAAATACTCATGCAAATTTTATCATTTATATTAGTGGAGTATTTATGGATATAATAACTAAATTAATTATGCTTCGCTTCATATTATCTAAAGTTATTAAAGATATAAATCGATATTTTATTGATTCTCTTTTTGTATTTAATACCACCTTTGGTGCTAGATATTCTTTCGTTAACTAAACAAATCAATTAACACCTACAGCGGGGCTTGATAACTAATTTGGTTAATTAAATTAATTCCTTTTCTAAGAGATTGAAAATGAACTATTTAAATGCCACCTTTGAAGGGTTAGATGCTTTAAACTTTATTCGGGCCATTCAAATTAAACCCAAGAATTTAGTTATCCGAGTACTAACTTTCAAGTTTTAAAACCACTATTGAAAACAAGTTGTCAATACATTTTTACATAATAATTCTTATAAAAACTTTTGAAATGTAGCTTCACTCTAACTACCGATTTGCATCAACAAATAAAAGAAAGACTACTCCAAATTAGACCGATAACTAAACCTTAAAATCTAATTTTCGTGATTTAAGTTTGTAATGAAAAATAATATATTTCTCTCTAACATTCTTAATATAAAATCTTGAATAAAAATAAAATCAATTCATTTTTAAAATTTTCACCTATTTAATATTTCGCAAAGATATAACAACGTTATTATTATATCATGATTATAAATAGCTAGCACGCTTAAATTTAATCACAGCATAAATTAAATATAACATACGTAAGAATAAAGCATAAAATAATCAGAAGAAAATAAAATCCTTACGTAACTTCGACGCTATTCCCGCTTGCTAGAAAACCTCCGTTTAATTTGCACTTTCATTTATTGAATCAAAAATCTAAATTATTACAAAAACATTACAAGTTCCTCTCAAAAAGAAAGAACTCTAAACCTAAGAGAATTGAACTAAAAACTAAGAGAAAAACTAAGAAAAGCTTAGAAACTAAGAAAGAAACTAAGAAAAACTCAAAAACTAAGAAATGAGAGAAAGAAAGAAGAGAGAAGTGTGGTTTTGAGGTGTGTTTTTAGGTGAAGCGGAATGGGGGTATTTATAGGTGAGGATGGAGAGAAAAATAGAGAAAAAAATGTTAAAAAAATGTAAAAACGCGACAGGATCACGACGTCATTGATGACGTCGCATGACAAAGGGCGGCTACGCACAAGACGCGAAGGATGAACAAAGTGTCACGGATGAACAAAGGTCAGTGCGCAGCTTGGGGCGAGTTGATTGGGCGCGGCTACGTGCGGCGACGACGCGTTTTTCTCCTTTTTGACATTTTTGACCTTTTTCGACCCATTTTGTCCAGTTTTTCCATATTTGTCGACCTTTACGCATTTATTTATTGATATTTTTGTGATGTATTGCTTCAAGTATTCCTCTTTGAGTCTTTAAATTGCGTTTTTAAGCCAAAATACCTGAAAAACAATAAAAATACCCGTGATTTCGAAAAAGACAAATTTATATAAATATATGATAAAACATATAAATATATATATTTTTAATCAATTAATGTGCATAAAATCATGGTTATTTTAGTGCTTTTTGAGCACTCATCAATAAGTCACATTGATGATCCTTTCACGTTAGCACTTCATGCAAAACAAGTATTTTACGTGAGCGATAAAATTGACACAAGATGGTATGTTGTGTTAACGCCTCCACAAAAAGAGTTTTACCATTGTGATGTTTTAGAAGATAACGACCCTATGCTTGATACATTAACCAATATTAGTAATTTCTCAAATAAATTGCCTAATGTATGTGATGATCTAGTTGATGATGATGATTCTTCGTCATGGGCTCGAAGTGATTGTGAAGGAATATATGTATACGATCAACAACCTAATTAAACATAATGTATGTTCTATATTGTTGCAATAACTCTTATATATATATATATGTATGTATATGTATGTTCCTAAAATTGTCAATTAATTTATATTTCTTCATTGTTTGTAGATATTTCATGGATTCTTGGGTAACAAAGCTTGTAGATTCAAATGATCCATTGGGGTATTTGAAAAGAAGGGGTTGAGCGAATATACCTGATGCTCCACTTAACCTAGATGATAGAATACTTGTTCTATTTGATGCTACTGGTAATCCAATAGGGAAAATGGCCAACAATTGAAATCCTCTATTGGTCGACTTGCAAAGTCCAGTATACCAATCAATATAAATGATTGGTCTCAAGTTGACGAAGTAGAAAAGTTCAAAATATGGATAACAATTTGTGTAAGTCTCTTACATTTTATAATAAATTACATACATTATATCTTTTTTGTATTATATCTAATCTTTTGTACTATGTTTTTACAAAATTGTTACAAAGTCGATGACAGTTGAAAACTTAAGTGTTATAAGATTACAAATAAGGCGTGAAAGGAATACAAGACTTTCAGATTGGCAAGAAATTATGTGTTTCCATATTTGGAACCACTTGATGAGGTAGAGCTCTACAAAATTCCTGAAGGACACCCCTGGATTACACCTCAAGTTTGGAAAGACTTTGTGGATTATAGACGTTCAGATGAATTTCAAATTATTAGGAAAGAACATCATAATATACAAATGCATAACATTTTTCCTAACCGTTCTAGGAGATCTTCAAATCCAGAAGTTAGATATAGAATGGTATTATTAATTTGTGTTAATTTATAAATATTTTTATATTTATTTTCCTCAATTTAATATCATGTCATTGTTAATAAATTTTTCATAATTTATGTAGGAAGTTGAATTGGGTAGACCTGTTACCCAAACTAAATTGTACATAGAAACAAAGACTCCTAAAACAAAGAATTCAATACCAATGACTAAGCGAGGAGAAGAACAAATAAATAAGTTGGTTAGTAATTTCAGTTGATAAAAAGTCTTAATGATTTTTAATAATTGATGTAATAATGAATGATATGTTTGTGTGCTTTATTATTTGTAGAGATCTGTTTAAGAACAAATATCTAGGGGTGAAATAATCGAAGAGCCTAGGAGAGATTCTCTGTATCATGCATTCGGACGCGACCATCCTGGTCGTGTTAGGGGAGGTAGCCAATATGATGATTATATGGAGTATTTTAACATTTCAAAACAAAAGCCTTAGACGGCCAGTAAGGAGAAGTACACTAAAATTGAAGAAGAACTCAAGTCCTTTAAGGCCTCAGTGTTAAGTGAGATTTTCACTCTAAAAGAATATCAATCACAACACATGTCAGGCATGACATCATTCTACAACCAGGGCATGCCACCATCCATGCCAGGTATGCAACCATCCATGCTAGGCATACAACCATCCATGCCAACCATGCAACCATCCATGCCAATCATGCCACCATCCATGCCATCCATGCCACCCATGCAATCTCATTGCACTCAAACTACATCCAGTATGGGATACAGTTATCCTATTGGTCCTCCCTATATGCCAAGAATGCATATGCAAGCAAGTAGTGGTTCATTTTCTCCAATGCAATCTGCGTATTCTTACCATCAATCAAACCACGATGAACGTTTTGGTGAGAATGTACATCCAATAGATACCCCACATGGGAGTCCTCCTCTATTTGATGAATCATATGTGGTAAGATTTTAATTTCTAGTGTATATAATCTATTATTTTAATTTCTCATTATATGTTTTATTTTTTATATATAACATGCACTTAAATTTTTTACAGAATATGAAATGTTTGTTGAAATATCCTTCGTCAACAAACTTTTTTGCTATTGGAACAGTACATCAATTAAGCGATGATCGGATGATTCATAATCAATATTTTCCTAATCATTGGCGAATAGTAATTGATCAATCATTGCTTCATAATTGTCCACTACCTGTGCCTTCTGATGCTACCACAATCCAAGAGGCAGTTGGACAGTATGTGGCTTGGCCGTTGATTAAAGTTGTTCTAAATTTTGACGTGGTACTGTTTTTTAACTTCAAAGATAACACTTGTTTACTACTATTATTTTAGTATATCTTTTATTGTTACTAACATACATAATGTGTTTTTTTAGTCTATTATACTAGAACTCTTAAATGCAGCACATTTAATAGATACAAAGCAAGTATCTCGTGCTAAATCTATGTCTAGTGGCCAATCATCGCGCACGAAGTCATTCAAGAAGAAGCCTTGGAAAAAGCATAGTTATGATTATGCTTTAAACTTCAGCAGAAATCTTGGCACTTTGATGACTATTGTTGGGAGGGCATCTAGCATAAATGATGGATGGACTGTGCCACTTCCTATAGCAATTTCTGGTGTAGACCTCGGCCAAACTTATATATCAATCGAGTGCATATTGCAACTATTTGAATATCAAATGATCAATTTAAGTATAATTCAAGTATGTACAAGGTAATCTATTTATTTTTCTTTCATTTATGTAGAACATATATAATTATATTTATATTATCTATTATATATATATCTTTTATATAGGGCGTGCTATTATCGACTTCAACATAAACACTCATCACATTTAGCAATGTTCTATGATTCTTCATATGTCAATCAATATCAAGATAAGGATGTTAGCATCAGAGCTAAACAATTATGTGATGGGGAATTAACACTTAACAGAAATCAAACCATTAAGGTTTGAACAAGGCCAAGATCATTAAATGTTGGTAATCATTGTTCTGTTCAATAATCATGCTTGGTACTGTGACTCAGCTTCCATAGAATTGAGTAAAGACAAAAGTAGTTGTTCAAATGTAAGAGTTATAGCTAGATATTAGTTTCTTCTATTATTTTTTGTAATATTTAATAAAAACGAACCGTTTTAAACCTTGATAGGGCATGGAAGTTGTAAAACAAGTTTAGGAGCATTGCTCTTAAAAAATATCATAAGCTTATATGGACAAAAGTTATGGTATGTACAAGTGAATATTAATAATTTTATTAATTTTACAATTGAATAATAAAGATGTTCGAATATGAAAAATCATGTACATTTGTTTTTTGTAGGTTCCACAACAAAATAATGGAGTGATGTGTGATTATTATGTCATGAAGTTTATGAGCGAAATCATCACAAATATCAAAATTCCAACTGATGATGTGGTAATATCTTTTACCCATATACAGAATTTGTTTTAACATATTTGAATTATTTTTTGTAAATACATGAAATTACGTTCTTATTTTGATTTTAAATACATGTAGTTCTTTAGTTGGAACAAGACGGGCTACGACCATCAAATTTTTTATGATTTACGAGAGGAATGGGCAGAACACATGGTTCAAATTATATCATCACAAGAAGAATCAGGAGAAGATTCTGATGATCTTGAATAGCATATGACAACATAACGATAAATTAATTAATGATTTAATTTCTCTATTCCTATGTCTGAAGTCCCTTTTTTGATGGATGTTTACGTGCTCATGTATGCAGGGGAGTGAATTTTATATGGATCAACTGTTTTTTGTCCAGTTTCCTTATCACAATATTGGTGATTCTAAGCCAACCAAGCTTGTTCGTATAATCCAATTACATTTTGATGACATTATTTTATTTGTAATTTAAGTTAACTATATGTATTGTATATACATTATTTGTTTTTGTAATAAATTTAATTATCAAGTAATTAATTATATTTAAATTTTTAATTATTTATATTATTATTTATATTTTGGTCTTTTAATATATTTAATATTGAATGAATATTGAATACAGGATTGAGTGAAAAATGAGAATAAAATAAAATCATAAAATATAAAGTCGGTTCATGTGATGAATCGACTTTATATTTTAAATCATTCAATTTGAAATCGGTTCGTTTAAAGACCATTTTTGTAGTAGTGTATACACCAAGGGAGGCATTGCCCATTCAGGTTCCTGTATTCATGGTTTCCTCGGGAGAAGGGATTGGGAGTTCAGGTTGTTGTGCATTAGGGGGCTTGTATTGGGTGAGCTATTCCAAAGTGGCATCTAGATCATATGCATGAGCAATCTAAGGTTGCTTAACACCCTGTTAGCACCTTCAAAAAAATTTGATTGTAACATCCTCAACGAGCTACTTATTAGTTTTCTCAAGTCTAGTCAATTTCTCAACCAGTTTCTCAACCTATTTCTTCTTAACATAGTAACCCTTTTTAGGTCTACTCATTTTACGACAAACATATCGAGTTTGATGGACTATGATTAGATCTTTAGCGAAATCTCTTTCAACTTGGTAATAGCTTTATCATATTTGGACTCATGCTCAGATGACTAAGAAATTTCTTGAATTCTTTTTTTGCATGGACAACATATATGATCATAGTCTATAAAAGAGAGAGTCAACGACACTATAACAAAAAAATAGGTTATTATGATGGTTATTAACTGTCACAATGAATTAATTTTGAGGATTACTGCTTCATCAAGTAACCATTACTTTTCTAATTGTTAGAACAAGTTTTGCCTATTATAACGACTAATAACCATAACAATAGCAATTTTGTAACCATTCAAAATTATTTTAGAAATTTTAATAACTAATACAATATCTTTTAATAACTAACATAATTTTTATTTATAACTATCATAATACAATATTATTTAGCTCATCCCACCTTTCTTGCTTATGAACTTAGCCCATTACAAGGTGTTAATAAAATTTCAAGTGTTAATAAAACTTTCACATGTGAGCATTCACACCAACTTTTTTTTATTGTTACTATAATAAAAATATTTAAATTATTAATTTTGTTTTTATAATTAATAACATTTTATGATTATTATTATTATTGAAATAATCCACGACCCAATTAACTATTACGATAAAGATACACAAACTTCTAAATAACTCGATCCTAACTCATAAGAAACAAAATAATAAAACACTTAAACACTTCACACAAGAGAAACACAAAAAATATAATATTAAAAATATATTATTTTTATAACAAACATTGTATATTGAGTAGAAAACAAGTAAATAATAAATGTTTTCTAATCAAAGTTTAAGTTTATAGTATGTTCAAACATACATACCTTAATCTTGAATTGTGCTAACATAATATTAGATCATGCATAATAATTGATATAATAATGTAAACTCATATAGAGATTATATCTATATAGTAACATACTTAAGTAACCACTTAGCAATAAATAATTTATTAAACAATAAACAAGTTACGACACTAATAGACAATAAAACCATTATTACCTCTATCAGTCAAGACCTCTATCAAAACTGCAATTGCTGCTTTCGCAATTGTTTGTTTCAACACTCGAACCCACTTTTCCTCCACAGACAACACCACCCAATGTAGTGTGATTGGTAACATATAATAAGTAACTAGAAGTGTATCAACACATAACCTTATGGGATACACAGTCCATTACAAATATCAAATCGTGAATAAGAGACACACAGTCAAATAACGTACTCTCACACATATCGATTTGATAACTAACCACAAAATAACCCATTCTTAAATGTAAGCTCTCCAAAATAATTTCAAAAATAGATTTAAATCCCAGTGTGAATTTTGAAATAGTTTCTACTCTTAAACGATGGGTAAGAAATAAGAGAGATAAGGGAGTACTTATAACATTCGGAATTGCCACCTCTCTAAGGGTAGTGGTGAGCTTGGTGACGAGGTGCCAAAAATATATATTTTTTAGTTTTTGAAAAATCTGAGTAAAATCCACAACTACCCGTACCCAAAACAAAACATAAACATGTGATAATATACCTAGCGTGCACACTACGAAAACCAATTCTATAGTATGTGTAAACATGCTTATATACAAAGTGTTCCTAACTATGTGCAAATGTGTATTAGTGATCCATAGTAACCAACATCACAAGAAGAGGACAAAACATTGAGAAATAAAACATACAACATGTTTTGTAAACTTAAGCCAATACGAAGACACAAGTACAACATGATGCACAATTATTATTATTATTATTATTATTATTATTATTATTATTATTATATAAAATTACAATATAATAACATATTTGATTGTGCCTATTAGGGATGGATGTTTTTACTGTGAAAACTAAAACAATGATTATTTGTAAAAATACGATGATTTTTTTTTCAAAAATAACCATAATTGATAAGAGTGGAGCGAGATGGTTATTATAATACTAAAACTATGGTTAACCAAAATCGAATATATATTAATATTATATATATATATATATATATATATATATAATTGTATAAAAAATATACTTTTAATAATAAAATACACAATACTCGAAATAATTAGATTAAATTTTATTTATTTTTATTTTTTATATTTTTTATTTTACTTAGATATGTGATAAATAATTGAAAGATGAATATTAATATTATTTTAAATAATGTATTAAAGTATGAATTATATGAACATTTAATATTTTTAAGCTAAATATATTTTTAAATAAATTTTTAAAAAAATAAGAAACGCGTAAAAAAACTATTAATCATTCTTAACCTATAATTATTAATAAAATATAACTGAATTTAATACAAGATAATAATCACTATTAATGTAATTTTTCCCACCATTCCATGCTAATTCCTAATGACACTCCTACTTTTATAGGTCGTGCTATGTAACACTAGTTGGGTGTTTTCATACTTAGTTGTATGTTAAATACGTGGAGTACATTTAATATTATAAGAAGAATTTATAACATTTTGATATGTAAGTAGTTTTGAGTAATGTAATTAAGATAAAAAGTATTTTTTATTTTTTATTTTTATCGAGTAATGTTATATAACACGAGCAAGATATGCGGTAAATATACGAAGTGAGTTTAATATAACAAATAGAGAATTTATAAAATTTTAACAATTAAATAAGGGAAAAATATATCTTAAGTCTCGCAAGTTAGGTTAATAATATACTTTAATCCAATATCTTTTAAATAGTACCTTAGAATTAATTTTGAAATTTAGTACACTATCACTCCCATCTTCACTGTTTTTATTTACTTTCAACAAATAAAGCATAAGATTTTTTTATACATCGTGCCTTTTAACTATTTAAAAATAATTGTCTGACATTATTAAAATTTGAACCCTTAAAATTTTGTTGGGTTTTGATGGAATAGACCAAAAAAATTTGGAATATCACTCGAGATATTAGATAATATTAAAACTCATACAAAACTTACTGTACACAATACACACATGCTTCATCAAAGCAAATTTGGGAAAATACAAAGGGATGAATGGCTTTTTATCTTCTATGAAGACGTCGATGAGTTAATTTTTTTTATATATACTTTTTTTTTTCCTTTCTCTACTTTTATGCTTTCAGTTAGTGGCTTATTTTTATTTATTTTTAAATTTATATTATTTATTAATTGATTAAAATACCCACAAATGATTTTCTTAATTTCATAATCTCCTACATAAGTCACTAGTGTTTATTTTAATAAAAACTAAACTAGATTGATAATATATTATTTTTAAAAGATAATGAATTTTTAAAATACCACTTAAAAATATATTAACATACCATTCACAAAAATTAATATATTAATTTAACACTTTCAATAATATCAAGTAATATAATTAAGATAAAAGTTATTTTCATTTTTATCCTCCTTACTTACTAGCGTGGCGATTTTGATTGTTATATGTCATCAGTTTTACCGATTTACGGGATGAGGCAGCATCCCCGTCAAAGTGTACTATAGGTAAGGAATATTCAGATAAGATTTTCACGTACTATCATTCAAATAAGAATAACTTCTCCTAGTTTATGACATTGTCTATTTATAAATTATTATTATTAGAATAATATTTTATTAAAATAAACTTTTTATTTTATTTTCATGAATATATTATTTAATCTTTTAATTTAAAATATATATTTAAACTTTTATCTATAAAAATATATTTTTAAGTTTCTTTATTCGTAAAAAATATATTAAATAAGCGTAAAATTAACTTTTTATTTATCCTTCTCTATCACATTTTTTACAAATATATAAACTTTAAAAATACATTTTTTTACAAACATATAGACTTAAAATGAGGTAATATTAATAATATCTCAAGTTTTGAAATAATATCACAAATATTCTTAAAATTTTAAAAATATCACAAATATTTTTAAACTTCACGTAAATTAAAGTTAACATAAATGAATAATAATTTTTTATGCATACAAATAATAAAAAATCAAGAAATAATAGGAAATAAAAACTATAAATAAAAACATTGTAGATCTCAAGATGTTTCTCATAAAAAATTGTAATTAATAAAAAGAAAGATTAAATCTAAAAAAAATGAGATGCATTCAAAGATTTACTATTCTCA
The DNA here is from genome assembly GCA_033030585.1 of Hippophae rhamnoides. Lineage (NCBI taxonomy): Eukaryota > Viridiplantae > Streptophyta > Magnoliopsida > Rosales > Elaeagnaceae > Hippophae > Hippophae rhamnoides. The sequence goes on along the minus strand of CM065429.1, from coordinate 46,388,160 downwards.
AAAATAAGGAAAATATTTTTAAGGAAAGATATAGTTTATTATAGAATAAGTAACAAAAAAAATAGCATTAATATTGAATATGCTTTTACGAAGGCATAACATACAATTAATTAATAAAGAAATCATTATGGGCAAACTATCAAAAATCCCTTCAAAAGAATAAAAAATATTAAAAACATCTATTTAAAAGGAATCCAAATATTAATAAAAGCACACTTTAAAAAATCTACAAAAGTTAGCAATTTTTTCTCCAATAATGCCTTTCAGAATTGCCAAGATCTTATAACTACTAACTTGCAAATCAACTTCTCCACAAATGCAATCAAATAAATAGGACATTCATTACCCATTTGCATGAAGAAAAAGACAAAATTTAATCCCATCTTTGAAAAAATCAAAGCCAGGTTAGACATATGGAAATCCAAATGACTTTCACAGGTAGGCAAACACATATTAATCACTCTATTTTACCAACAACTGATTATGCTATCGGAACAGTCTTGGGACAAATAATGGATAAGTGTTTGCATGTCATCTACTATGCTAACAAAATACTCAATGATGCCCAATGGTTTTCAATATATTTTGGTTGATATGGATTATGTATCCAAGTAGGTAGAAGTTATCCCCACTAAAACCAATGATGCTAATGTTGTTGTTAAATTCTTGAAGGATTTAATATTCAGTAGGTTCAGAACGCCTAGAGCTATAATAAGTGATGGAGGTAGCCATTTTTGTAACAAGATCTTTGATGGAGTACTAAACAAGTACAACATCACACATAAAGTAGCTACTCCATATCATCCTCAAACTTCTGGTTTAGTGGAAGTAATTAATAGGCAAATTAAGGGAATATTGGAACGCACTGTGCGCCCTTTAAGAAAGGATTGGGCATTTAAGCTAAATGATGCCTTATGGGCATACCGCAATGCTTACAAAACACCTATTGAGATGAGCCCTTACCGGTTAATCTTTGGGAAAGTATGCCACCTTTCAGTTGAACTCGAACATAAGGCTTACTGGCCAATTAAAGAGTTAAACATGGATTTAGATAAAGTAGGAGAAAAACGGTTACTCCATCTTAATGAGTTGGAAGAAATTAGGAACGGAGCCTATGAGAATGCCAAATTAGACAAAGGGCATACTAAGCGCTATCATGACAAGAGACTAGTTCCTAAGACTATTCACCCTGGAATGAAAGTTCTTTTATTTAACTCTCGTTTGAGATTGTTTCCAGGAAAGCTAAGATCAAGATGGGATGGATCATTCAAAATAGTTCAAGTATTTGAACATGGAGTAGTAGAACTATTGGATTCCAAGACACAAAAAACATTCAAAGTCAATGGGCATCGTGTGAAGCCTTATTTAGAAGAACCAAACAACATTGCTGAAATGGATTGCATTTGGCTGAGTAACCCTTAGCACCATAAAGTTACGTCTTACTAAGACGTTAAACTAAGCGCTGGATGGGAGGCAACCCATCATTTTAGGTAATTTTCTTTTATTTATTTAATTTCTATTATTTATTTTAGTTTAATTACATGTGAATAATTTTAAAATTGTTAAAACTAAAAATATTTGTTGAGATGTTAGAAGTTCACAACGATCTGTCTGTGTGAACTTTAATGATGAATATGATGGATGCACCTGTATTTCTCCATTACTACTTGCACATTCTCAAGAAATAGGTAATCTTTCCTCTCTTTTCTCTTTATCTTTAATTTACAGTTGTTACATTGAGGACAATGTAAGTTCTAGGTTGGGGTTGATGAAAAGTTACCATGCTTAATTTAAAAAAAAGATTTAACAATTTAAAAATAAAAAATAATAATATTTTTTTCTTTTTTTATGTTAATATTTTCATTTTTTGTGTTTGGTTTTATTTTTGTTTTGTGTGATTTAGTAATTTTTGGAATTTAAAAAAAATCTCTTACAAAAATTTATCATTTCTTTAAATCAAATTTAAGTAAACAGTTAAGTCTTTTATACTGTTAGATTAATTTTTGAAAACATATCATGAAATATTTTGTTATTATTTTTGGTAATTAGTTAGTTTTTTGTCATAATTAGTATTTCTTGATAAGATGTAAAAATTATATTAAACCCAAAATCGGTGTTTATGATTTTTTTTAGTGAAGATTACCTTTATGAGATATAATTTGAGCCTAATTTCCCTTATTCAGATTGAAATATATATTTTTTCTACTCTAAACACATTTTTTATTTCTTAAAATTTTTAGATGATCTCTATAGTTATTAGCATTGAATGTATGAATTTTTTCTCATCTTAATAGAGTATCGTATATATTTTTTTATTATTGCTTAGATTAAATGATTTGAGTAGAAATTGATAGTATATGCTTTTATCTCATTCATGCATGACTGCTACAAAAAAAAAGAGATATATCTAGGGTTACCTAAATTAAATCAAACAGAAAAGCCACAAAATTAACCACTTACCAAAATCCTAAAAAAATGTACAATATGTACATGGGTTGACTCTCTAAAAAAATGATATATATTGAAAAGTATCTTCAGAAAAAAATAAAGAGATAAAGAATATATAGTATAATCTACATACTATGACCCACATTACCAAAAAACATTGTGAGTAAAGGCTAATTACAAAAGAAAGATATAGGAAGTAATTCCCTAAAAAGTCATTGAACTTTCTTCATTTGTAAAAGACATATATCTTGAAATTCTTTCTTAATGAGTTTGATTTATGCATGAAAATAATTTTTATATATGATATCTTTATAATTTATACATTTGATTCCTTTCATGATATCAACGTCAAAATAACACTTTGACCCATAGGATTCAGTGTTTTGAGAGTATTGACTAGTGAGGAATAGAGTCGAAGCGAATTCGGATTCCAGACACTGAAATTGGGTGAAATTAAATTGATACATTTTTTATATGAAATATGAAAATGATTTTCGACTAATTATTATAATAAATCATGATTGTTTAAAGAGATTAAAATAACTTATGCTTGAGATTTTAATTATGATCTTAAAGGAGATTAAAAAGTATGAGACATTTTTGTGATATGTTATTTTCTTTTATTCTTAAAAGTTAATTTTTGATTTTGTTGTAATTTTTGTTTTTAAGTTGATTATTTTTATTATTTCTTTTAAATTTTTACATTTAGTTTAATGTTTGTGGGTATCATTACTAAAAACCCTCACGAGACTCAAACGAGCTCCACTAGGGTAACCTAAGGGTTTAAAGGCTTGTTGCATAGGCTAAATGCAATCGTGTCAATCCACGGAAGTGATTTAGGATAGTTTAATTTTTAGTTTTTATCGCTTCTCTTTATAGCAAGAAGCTGGTTGGAGATGTGATGAGTGCTCAAAAACACTAAAATTACCATGATTTTATGCACATTAATTGATTAAAATATATATATATATATATATATATATATATATATGATTTTATCATATATTTATATAAATCTCTCTTTTCGGAATCACAGGTATTTTTATTATTTTTAGGTATTTTTTCTTAAAAACGTAACTTAAAGACTCAAAGAGGAATACTAGAGGCAATACATCACAAATATATTCATAAATAAATGAGAAAAAGTCAACAAATATGGAAAAATTGGACAAAAAGTTCAAAAATGTCAAAACGGGGAAATCATGCACGCAGCCGCCCAGCCGCGCCGAGCAACGCACACGTGGTGCCAGCACAACGCCCAGTCCGCACGCACCAACTCTCCATTCCGCGTGCTCCGCCGCACCCCACCTACCCGTTGACGTCAGTTGACGTTATCATCACCTACTATGCGTTTCCTCCATTTTTAATCATTTTTTCACCCATTTTTTATTCATTTCCTCACCTATAAATACCCTCATTCTCTTCATAACAAACCATACCTAAAAACAAATCTTCTTCTCTCTTTCTTTCTCTCATTTCTTAGTTTTTCTAAGTTTTTCTTAGTTTTTAGTTTTTCTTAGTTAGTTTTTCTTAGTTTTTCTATGTTTTTGTAATTTATTTGTTTTTTGATTCAATAAATGGAAGTGCAAATTCCTTTTGGAGGTTTTCCAGCAACAGAGTTAGCATCAAAGTACTGTAAGGATTTTATTTTCTTTGTAGTTATTTTTTATGCTTTATTCTTATATGTTATATTTAATTTGTCTGTGATTAAATTTAACTTTGCTGACTATTTGTAAACATGATATAATAATAACGTTGTTATACTTGTGAAATATTATTTAGGTAAAAATCTCTAAAATGAATTGATTTTATTTTTATTCAAGATTTTATATTAAAAATGTTAGAGAGAAATATATTATTTTTCATTACAAACTTAAATCTAAAAATTAGATTTTAATGTTTAGTTATCGAGTCTAATTTAGAGTAGTGCTCTTTTATTTGTTGGTACAATGACCCGGTAGTTAGAGTGAAGCTATATTTCAAAAGTTTTTATAAGAATTATTATCTGAAAATGTATTGACAACATGTTTTTAGTAGTGGTTTTAAAACTTGAAAGTTAGTACTCGGATAATTAAATTCTTAGGTTTAATTTGGACACCTTGAATAAAGTTTAAACTGTCTAACCCCACCAAAGTTGGCATTTAAATGGTTCATTTTCAATCTCTTAGAAAAAAGGAATTAATTTAATTAACCAAATTAGTTATCAACCCCACCAATAGGTGTTAATTGATTTGTTTAGTTAACAAAGAATATTTAAGCCCACCAAAGGTGGTATTGATATAAAAAAGAGAGGATCAATAAATATCAATTTATATCTTTAATAACCTAAATAATATTAGGAACCATAATTAACTTAGTTATTATATCCATAAATACTCTACTATTATAAATGATAAAATTTGCATAAATGTTTATTGAATCCATATCTATGTTTATTTTTATGTTCTTAGATTAGAAACACAAAAACCCAAATATCGTGACAAGATGTTTAGGATTTAATTTCATTTTTAAAAGTTTGAATAATAAATTAAAAACCACATATATTCCTTCCTTAGATCGACCTTAGGAGTATACTTATCATTTTTGTACGAAATGATTCGTGCACTTGCGAGAGTTTTATAAATATAAAACCAAAGTATTGGTAGGATTGGTGATACCGGTTTTGCTCATCACCCATGCAACTTTATATATAAGTCTCTATAGTAATGGCTAGGTATGAGCTTCATATGTATCACTAATTTCATCTATTCATATGACCGAATAAGTCTTTCACCATTCCTTCACCTATTGACCACCAATTGATCCTACCATATACTAGCATAATCTGTAAATTGTATGGCTATTAGCTTTACTTTCTTCTCCTTAGAGTAATTATGACAATCAAATACATGCTTAACCTTTCTTTCCCACTCCAAATTTAACTCTGAATAATTCTTTCCTTGAAAAGGCAAAATTGTCATCTTTATACTTCTTATAGCAATCTTCTTTGAAGTTAGTCTTTTTGCTCCATTTATAACTTTTTCTCTCATCCACATAAAAATCGGCTTCTTTTTCCTCAAACTCATGTCTTTTATGTCTTCTTTTATATGATTCAGAACCGGAATAGGATTCTAAATCATTAAACCTCGCATTCAACCTCTTAAATTGGTCTTGAACAGATTTGATGAAGAATTTCAACTCAACCTCTTATGGTTCTCCTCCTTCCTTACTCATGTTGTCAACTTGTAAAATAAAATGAGATAACCCATACACTCCCTCACGTGTTTTCTCTCAAATAAGATTGTTATCACTCTCTCTCTTTTAACACTTTTTTTTCTCCTTTTTTACACTATTTTTTGTTTTTTTACCACTCAAAGTTCACCCCAATCTCCTTTGTGTTCTTAAGAAAATCAAAGAATCTAACTAATCTCATGAAGTAACCATTTTATTGGTGACGATATCAAAATTTAGAGTTCTAAAAACTTAATAAAAAAGTATGACAAAAAGAAAGTCCAAAGAGGACTCTAAAGAAAGAAAGTCCAAAGAGGACTCTAAAGAAAGAGAGTGTAAATAGGACTCTAAAGAAATGCTTTTGAACAAAGAGGACTCTAAATAAAGACTCTTGATCAACTATGATTCCTTTTTTTAATCAGTCTTGGGTAGAAAGAACAAAATAAAGGGAAAACCAATTTCAATAAGAATAAGAAAACTCAACAAAAAAATAAGAATTAGATTCTTGAATAATCTACTACTTAATTCTCCTTTTCTTCTGCTTTTTTTCTATTTTTTTTTGTTTTGACTATTGCTGCTTTTGTAGTGAATAGAAAATTCACAAAAACAAATTCGCAACCCTAATGAACAAGAACCGAAAACAACGCAAAAACGTGCGACAAATTTATAACCCTTTGGTTAGTGGTGTAAACGGTGGAATTTGGGCTCGAAAATTGTAAGAATATAGGGAAATCCCAATATTGATTATGGAAATCGAAATGAGCTTCAATTTGATATATTATAATAACTCCGATTTATCTTTCTTTCTTTTTTGAAACTATGAACAACAACTTTCTTCTTCTTCTTCTTCTTTTTTTGAAGAACAAAGATAGATTGAATACAAAGATAAAGAACAAGAAAAAGCTATGAAGAATTCAAAAAAACTATAAAACAAAATCCAAAGTCATAAACAATGACAACAAAATTGAAAGAAAACACAAGACTCAAAGGACTGATTTTTTTTTTGTAACTCAAGAATGCAAAAACGGATTAAAATAAAACAAGATGATTTATTTTTTGAAATCAAGAATTCAAAATGAAGATAGATAATTTGTTTTCAACAACCAATGCTCTGATACCAAATGATACAGACCCTCTAGGCGAACAATCATAGGAACCCACAAAGTCAAAGAATAAGAACGATTGAATTGCTAAGAACCTATAGAAAATGAGAAGTCAAATTTAAGCATCCAATCAAGAACATAAGAAGGCAAAGCAAAAGCTTTCTAAAATATACTTTTCATTAGTTATATTCGTTGTTGCCTCCAAATTATATAGATCTTCTTCTTTATAAGAAAGAAACCCTAAAAGGAAAAGCACTATATGAAATGGACCTAATGGGCCTATTTAGTTGTGAATTTGGCCTAATCCATCCTTAAAAAAATAAAAGACTTGAAAGAAAAAACCCACAATTCACTAAAACAAACATTGATAAACATAAAGGCCCATAATTAACTAAAACAAAAAAATTCTTTCTAAATTAATCCTTGCATCCAATTTAATATTTAAATCTATCCCTTGTGTAGGATCTTGAGAATATTTGTAGGATCTTGAGAATCTTTAGAATATTTGTAACCATCAACTTAGTTAGTACCTTAATGTCCATTAGTATGTATGATAGAAACTTAGAAGATACTATTATACATACAAATCATGCATAACAACATTGAAAGAGTCCAAGACTTGATATATAATTAGGTTAAAGAGGTACTAACTTCTTAAACATATAACTCAAACATGCAAATCACATAGATATAAACACATGATAGATAAACACCTCTGTAGTACATATATTGAACACAAGCAATACAATAAAGCAATAGATATAGATTTCAATAAATGAAAAGTAGGTGATAAAGAAAAAAATATAAGCTTTCCAAGTAGAGTTTAAACTTCAATATGTAATAACATGCACTTTTAACTAGCCACACAATCGAGCAAGTCTAACACTAAATATAATGAAGTAAACCCATATAGAAACCCTATCTATATGGTAACATCCTTAGGTTACTTAAGGCAACAACTCATCAGCAAACAATCCATTGAACAATAAACAATTAAACTTTGAGAGAAATAGAACCATCATTACCTTTATCAGCCAAAAACTCTGTCCTAACTACTTATTCCTACTTTCACAATGACCTGATTTGACACATCACTCTCCTTCAAAGCCCATACCACTCATAGTGGTGTGATCAGTAACCAAAGAACAATAACATATAAAGTGAATAAGAAAATGTTGCACGAAGGAAACCGCCAACCAACACAAGACTCAACACATAGAACCCACTTGCAAACACCATATGGAGTACTCACCACTTACAAGTATGGTTTTACTTATAGTGTCACGAATCACTAATACTAAGAAACATACAAGATATTAGTGATTCGAAAATAGAAAGATAAGATGTCAATTTGATAGAACTTTGTTGCCTCTTTCTGGATACCAAATAAGAAGAAATAAATGAGCATTTATAGAACTCAAAATTGCCACCTCGCCACCACGTAGGGAAAACTTTGTGGCGAGGTAGTAAAAAGTCTCATTTTTTTGTTCCAAAAATTGTTAAGTATTTTCATAAATACCCTTACCCGAAATGAACCAAAAACACAAGTGACAATATCGGCTCATTTTCACACTCACTCGTCAAAAACCAACACTCCACTTAGCAAGCACACTATGAAAACCAACCTCATGATATGTGTAAATATGATTTCATACAAAATGTTCATAACTATATGTGCGTGTGCATTACTCATCTATAGTAACCAACGTTACACAAAAGAGGACAAATACACTAAGTAAGAATAAAATAGACACCGTGTTTTACACACAAGAAGCCAACAAATAGACACAAGAATAATGAGACTTACATTCTGCCCCTTTGGCTTTCCACGTAAAACACTACAACACTAAATACAAAAGCTCATCAAACATGAGATGATCATGAAGATTTGCCAAAGTTGTTTGTTCCTATGAATAACACAACGAAACACACCAAAATTCAAAAGATACACCTACTCCAAGTGTATCCATCTTGAGTGCTCCATCCAGCTTCATGAATCAACAAATCCAATCCTTCATCGCAAGGAGCTAAGCACACATGATACAAACACATACCACATGAACATATCATGCAAAAACACCATGTAGTATATCCAAATACTATTATGTTACCCCTACACTGGTACACATTAATAGTCTATCCAAATACTATTGTGTTACCCTTACATAGGTACACGCAATAGGCTAAGTACAGTTAATATGTAGCACAAACCAACATAATTTACATGCAATACAAATATGCAAACTACCTAATCTATATGCAACACACATATGCAAACTACCCTTGAACATATGCAACACCCTGCCTAAGTGTATGCACATAAGATAAATGTAATGTAATGCAAACTACACTTACCATCCCATGCAACAAATAACATGTTAACAAGCACACACAATGCCTAAACAAACATAAGCTGCATACTTTTTTTCTCCCACTTTTTGATATAGAAAGTCAAACCAAGCACACAAAAGTATGCAATATACCACACCTCTATATGAAGGAGAGAAGTCAAATAAAAATGCAATAATCCTAATACTTATACAACACAATAAAGTAGATTAAAGCAAACACAACAAGGAGCAACACATGCAGGCAAGCAAGAAATGCAAAGAATAACATGTAGACAATAGCAAGGTAAAAACATGTAACAAACAGCAACTTAGATGCAAAAACAAACCAAGAGTAACACAGATAGAAAACATCACCCTAATGCGATACATATCACAAAACCCATATCTATACGTGATGTGGGAGAGCATAAGGGGCTTTGCAATGTGCATACAACACATCGATAGAACGGGCGGTCAAACAACAATGACATATAAATGTGTCAATGAATTAGAAAAAAGATATTGACTAGAAGTCCAACTATCGTCCAAGTTGGCACACTATTAACAACTCAACAATCTTCCCCTAAATATCAACGTCACTTAAATGTGTCAGCATATTCCTAAGAAGGAGTTGACTAAGAGTCTAGCTATCTTCTAAGTTGACACACTCCTAGCGGTTCAACTATCTTTCCCCAACAACACTTAGGTGCATTCAAGTATGAAACCTCACCCCATACTATGCACACACACATATGGAAAGACCTCATAGCCTACCAAAGAAAATATGCATCATGCATTCCAATGAAAAATATCAAGCAATCAACTGTAAGCAATAAACATGCAATAACTCAATACAAGGGATGTATATAAATACATAGGAAGACATGTGAAATAAGAGATTGTAAATAATGCATACAACAAATCATGCTAATAGTCGTATTTATGCATGATTCATATAAAATGATGTAAAGAAGAAGAGGGAATCACAAGAACACAACATAATATAATGATGAGCAAAACCGGCATCGTCGATCCCACCAATACTTTGGTTTTATGTTTATAAAACTCTCGCAAGTGCACGAATCATTTCGTAGAAAAATTATATGTATACTCCCAAAGTCGATCGAAGGAAGGAATATATGTGATTTTTAATTTATTATTCAAACTTTTAAAAAAGAAATTAAATCCTAAACATCTTGTCACGATATTTGGGTTTTTGTGTTTCTAATCTAAGAACATAAAAATAAACATAGATACAGATACAGATTCAATAAATATTGATGCAAATTTTATCATTTATAATAGTGGAGTATTTATGGATATAATAACTAAGTTAATTATGGTTGCTCATATTATTTAGGTTATTAAAGATATAAATTGATATTTATTGATCCTCTCTTTTTTGTATGAATACCACATTTGGTGGGGTTAGATATTCTTTGTTAACTAAACAAATCAATTAACACTTATGGGTGGGGTTGATAACTAATTTGGTTAATTAAATTAATTCCTTTTTCTAAGAGATTTAAAATGAACCATTTAAATTTCACCTTTGGTGGGGTTAAACAGTTTAAACTTTATTCAAGGTGTCCAAATTAAACCTAAGAATTTAGTTATCCGAATACTAACTTTCAAGTTTTAAACCCACTACTAAAAACATGTTGTCAATATATTTTCAGATAATAATTCTTATAAAAACTTTTGAAATAGAGCTTCACTCTAACTACCGGGCGATTGTACCAACAAATAAAAGAGCACTACTCTAAATTAGACCAGATAACTAAACCTTAAAATCTAATTTTCAGATTTAAGTTTGTAATGAAAAATAATATATTTCTCTCTAACATTCTTAATATAAAATCTTGAATAAAAATAAAATCAATTCATTTTAGAGATTTTTACCTATTTAATATTTCGCAAGCATAACAACGTTATTATTATATCATTTTTACAAACAGCCAGCAAAGTTAAATTTAATCACAGATAAATTAAATATAACATGTAAGAATAAAGCATAAAAAATAATTTTATAGAAAATAAAATCCTTAGAGTACTTTGATGCTATTCCAGTTGCTGGAAAACCTTCAAACGGAATTTGTATTCCCATTTATTGAATCAAAAAACAAATAAATTACAAAAACATAACTAGTTCTTCTCAAAAAGAGAAGAACTCTAAAACTTAGAAAAACTAAAAAAACAAAGAAAAGAGAGAAGAGAATGCGTTTTTAGGTGAGGAGAGGAAGAAAAAGTGGGTGAAAAAATGATAAAAAATGGTGGAAACACAGAGTAGTGAATGATGACATCATGTTGACGTGGGGGCAGCGGCGCACGCGGATTTGGGCAGATGGATGCAGCGGTGCGCACGGACTAGGCGCAGATGGACGTTGGCATGCGCGGATTGGCGCCGTCTTTGTACGGCACGCGCGTTAACTGCGTGGTCAAGTGACTCGATGCACAATTTCCTCATTTTTGACATTTTTGACATTTTTGACCCATTTTGTCCAATTTTACAATATTTGTTGACCTTTCCTCATTTAATTATGAATATATTTGTGATGTATTGCCTCCATTATTCCTTTTTGAGTCTTTAAACTACGTTTTTAAGCAAAAATACCTGAAAAACAATAAGAATACCCATGATTCCGAAAAGACAGATTTATATAAATATATGATAAAATCATATAAATATATATATTTTTAATCAATTAATGTGCATAAAATCATGGTAATTTTAGTACTTTTTGAGCACTCATCACAACCCCCAACTAGCTTCTTGCTAGTCCCTTAGCAAGAGAAGCGATAAAAACTAAAAATTAAACTATCCTAAATCACTTTCGTGGATTGACACGGTTGCATTTAGCCTATGCAACAAGCCTTTAAACCCCTAGGTTGCCCAAGTGGACGAGTTTGAGTTTCATGAGGGTTTTCAGCAATGATACCCATAAACATTGAACTAAATGTAAAAATTAAAAGAAATAATAAAAACAATCAACTTAAAAACTAAAATTACAACAAAATCAAAAATTCACTTTTAAGAATAACAGAAAATAAAATATAACAAAAATATCTCATACTTTTTAATCTCCTTTAAGATCATAATTAAAATCTCAAGCATAAGTTATTTTAATCTCCTTAAACAATCATGATTTATTATAATAATTAGTCAAAAATTATTTTCATATTTCATATAAAAAATGTATCAATTTAATTTCATCCAATTTCAGTGTCTAGAATCTGAATTCGCTTCGACTCTATTCCTCACTAGTCAATACTCTCAAAACACTGAATCCTATGGGTTCAAACACTCATATTAATTTATATGCGAAAGAGTTGATGTATATAAATGAACTAATATGTTTGCATATGTATAAAGAATAAAAGCTCAAAGTGTTATTTTGATGTTGATCTCATGAAATGAATCGAATGTATAAATTATAAAGATATCATATATAAAAATTATTTTCATGCATAAATCAAACTTATTAAGAAAGAATTGCAAGATATATGCCTTTTTACAAATGAAAAAGTTCAATGACTTTTTAGGGAATTACTTCCTATATCTTTCTTTTGTAATTAGCCTTTACTCACAACTTTGTAGGCAATGTGGGTCAAAGTATGTAGACTATACTATATACTATTTATCTCTCTATTTTTTCTGAAGATACTTTTCAATATATATCATTTTTTTAGAGAGTCTACCCATATACAGATTGTGCATTTTTTAGGATTTTGGTGAGTGATTAATTTTGTGGCTTTTCTGTTTGATTTGGTTTAGGTAACTCCAGATATATCTTTTTTTTTTGTAGCAGTCATGCATAAATGAGATAAAAGCATATATTATCAATTTCTACTCAAATCATTTTATCTAAGCAAAAATAATAATAAAAATATACGACACTTTATTAAGATGAGAAAAAATTCATACATTCAATGCTAATACCTATAGAGATCATTTAAAAATTTGAAGAAATAAGAAATGTGTTTGGAGTAGAAAAAAATATATATTTCACTCTAAATAAGGGAAATTAGGCTCAAATTATATCTCATAAAGGTAGTCTCCACTAAAAAAAATCATAAACACCGATTTTGGGTTTAATATAATTTCTACATCTTATCAAGAAATACTAGTTATAACAAAAACTAACTAATTATCAAAAACAATTACAAAATATTTCATGATATGTTTTCAAAAATTAATCTAACAAGTCAAAAGACTTAACTATTTACTTAAATTTGATTTAAAGAAATGATAAATATTTGTGAGAAATTTTTTTTTAATTCCAAAAATTACTAAATCACACAAAACAAAAATAAAACCAAACACAAAAAAATGAAAATGTGATCATAAAAAAGAAAAAAAATTATTATTTTTTTTTATTTTTTTATTTTTAAATTGTTAAATCATTTTTTTTCTAATTAAGCATGGTAACTTTTCACCACCCCCAACTTAGAACTTACATTGTCCTCAATGTAACAACTGTAAATTAAAGATAAAGAGAAAAGAGAAGAAAAATTACCTATTTCCTAAGAATGTGCAAGTAGTAATGGAGAAATGCATCCATCATATTCATCATTAAAGTGTACATTAACAGATCGATGTGAACTTCTAACATCTCAGCAAATATTTTTAGTTTTAACAATTTAAAAATTATTCACATGTAATTAAACTAAAATAAACAATAAAAATTAAATAAATAAAATTACCTAAAATGATGGGTTACCTCCCATCCAGCGCTTAGTTTAATGTCTTAGCAAGACGTAACTTGGGGATTTCTTTTTCAGTAAACTCAATGTCCCCACATCATTGAGTCAATCAAACCTATAAGTAAGGCAAGGTTGTCTACCTATACTTTTTCAATCATGTCCTATTGATTTTCAAAAAAAAATTTCCTGTAGTTAAAACTAGGGCATGCTTGACGGTTTTAGATAACCCACACCTGCAAATCAAATAATTAAGGCATCAAAACACAATTGTACCTAGATCAAACAAAGCAACTAACTCTTTAGATTAAAACTTGAAAATTTTGGAGATAGTCTCAGAATTTATTTATTATTATTATTATTTTGAATTTTTTTTTATTCCTTATTTTTTTTAAGTTAAAATAACATAATCAGTATTAATCAAGAGTGTGCAAAAGAAAATAAAGATATTATTCAAAGATAAAATTAATTGAAAAAAACTTCTAAGAAATCGATTTCACCTAATCCACCTATGCTTTACTCATTTAGTTAATTGAATTTAATTCTCTCTGTTTGTTAGCAATCTCCAAAATATCCAAAAGCTTCTTTCGATAGTCAATTGAAAATAATCTTGTTCATTAATTTACACAAGAATATACAATTTAATTAAGCAAGAAATCATTAAGACCAGTGACTTTTAAAACTACACAGGCACATACAAATCTTTAAATATTTATATTCACCTATGTTGAAATATTTCAGATCTATCCTATAATTCTCTATTTCGATAGTAAATCACAATATTAAAATTATTTAATTAATGACGAGTTAATTAAAAGCATTAAATTCAAAATAAATCAGACAAATATGAAGATAAATAATTCAAATTAACATAAAAAATCAAGTATAATTTAGAATTAAATTATATCTTTTTTTTAGAATAAAGATAAATTAATTTATACTAAAAATTAAATTAAACATAAACAAATTCACCGTAATTTTTTTACAAGAATCGAAAGAAAATTGATTCGCAAAAAAATTTGTTTTTTTCTTTCTCTTTCAGCGCTGCTTTTTCTATTTATTTTTTTGTTTCCTCTCGCGGCAGCTCCTGCGTTCCTGCTGCTGTTCCTTTTTTTATTTTTACTTTTTATTTCCCTGGCGGCAGTTGTTCTCCTTTCTCTTCATTCTATGTATATATATACACATATATACATATATATACATATATACATATATATATATATATATATATCTTCTGCTTTAAATTTATTCAATAAAATTTAAATAATAATAATGAAATTTAAATTTAATAAAAAATAAATAAAATTATATTAAAATTAAAGTTAAGAAGTAATAAATTATATTAAATTATGTCAAATTATACAAGTCATCAAACACCCTAAAACTTAACACTTTGTTTGTCCTAAAACAAAAAATAAAATAAAATAAAAGACAATTGCAGGCAGTGTTAACAAGATCTCACAAAGAACTATCATCACTCACCAAGCCATGATTTAAATTTAGATTTCATCACTAATAACTTACTCTTTTTACATCGAAGATAGCAAGAAAATCAATCAAAATTCAACAATTTGTTAAGTAAGAGTTAAACATCTACTTCAACCTAAATCTAAGTCTTTGAATGTGTGTGTGAAATAGTCAATTTAACTCTAAACCACCCGCAAATTTTTGATAAAAGTAGAATAACTAAAATTAGAAGAATTCTCTCAAAACTTAACTTAATAAGTCCAATTTTCAGAAATTCTTTCCACTAACGTAATCAAATACCAAAACCAGATATCAAAAGGTCTTTAATGAAGGTTGTAATGATAGGCCATAAGGTGAGGGCTAAGAAAGAAATTGACATATATAATCAAAGAAAATTGGGAAAATACTTGGTAGAAAGAAACAATAAAAAGAATATAGATAGAATTCACACTGAAGCACTTTCTCGATAATATGTTTATACTGATGACAATATTGTTGCCATACTCAATAAGTGGAGTACTCTTTTTTTTCTTTTTCTTGTTTTTTTGTGTGTGGTTGCCTTGACACTCATAGTCTTTACTAATTTCAACCATTTTTATCCTTTTTCGATTCTTGTCTTCCACTTTCTTTCTTTTTCCTTTGATCAAATAGAGCAAACAAAATGTGAATTATTTAATTTGAACTAACTTTCTCTTTAAATGCAAAGTTTCAACAAAATATTTTCTCAAAATTTAAGATAAGTTAATGGTTTTTCAAGCTTAGAATGGAAATGATTTATGTAGTTAAAAGAACAAATAAGGCTCATGTAAAATAAGGCTCAAATGGGTTGACTATAGGAATACACTATACAATGATGGTATGATAATTAAGATGGTGGGAAAACTTTTTGGTTGTGAAAAAAAATTACCTAAATCATTTCTCTAATATTTGGTATTAATTAGGATTTTGCCTCAAGGATCGATCAACGGATTCTAGAGTAAAGCAAGATTAAACTTTTCCAAACTCAGTTAATTCAACTCCTTCTTTTCATAGGCAAAATTGATAGAGAAAAATTTACTATGTACTCAATTATTTTCAAGGACAAAGATTTAAATCAAAGTACCCATAAAACTCTCACTAACATAATAGCAGATTTTGAAATTTTTCTCAAAACCATCCTCAATCACAAATTTCAGGGTCAAAACGAATTCAATCATACTCAAATACATGCTTGATAAGAGAATTCAACAACTCAAGACTATAGAAGTTGACACCCCAAACTTAAACTAAACAATGTCCTCATTGTAATTTAAAAGTGAGACAGATAGAAGAAATGAAAGAAACTTCCTTGGTTTTATGGCAGATCTGCATTAGTTTGTAATTTTTAGCTTCTTATTCCTACAAAATAAACTAGCATCAAAGTCCAAATTATACAAATAAAACAAAATTAAAAGAACAAAAGAAAGTTTTATAGGCTACCTCCCATAAGTGCTTGTTTTATAGTCTACAACTAGACTTTTCAATCTTCATCAATCAGGATTTCGAAAAGGAATAAATGCACGATTTCTCTCCACTTGTTCTCCATAATAGTGCTTCAATCTATGACCGTTAACTTTGAATATATTCTCTATCTTGTCCTTCAATTCTATTGTTAAAAAGTGGATACTTTGTCAATTGTATAAGGACATGTCCATCTTGATCTTAACTTACTCAAGAAGAGTTTTAGTCGTGAAGTGAAAAGCAAAACTTGTTGTCCTAGAGAAAACTCACACCCAAGTGTCTATTTGTCATGCCACTTCTTTGTGCATTCTTTGTAGATCTTTGCATTTTCATAAGCATCGTTCTGGAACTCATCCATCTCATTCAATTGAAGAAGTTAATTTTCCTCTTCTTTAGGTGTAAGTGATGCCACAACAATCACTAGAAAGGTGTAATCATCACCCAAGGACGTATAGCAAAGATGATCAGGCAATTGCTTTAACTCTGGAGTTATAGTTTGTTGTACTTTTTCTATAGAGATTACACAATTCGTCTTTGCAACCATTAGCTCTAACCTCTCCATTTATGTGCTAAATGATGTACCATGCTGCAATGATTGTTCTAGGTGATCATTTGGTATATCTTCTTGGAAGGTTTCTACTTCACATTGTTCAATGATATATACTCGAAAGCAAGTGATTAGATTTTCTAGAAATCTCATCACTTTGTAGGTGTTGAATGTAACCTCTTCCTTGTTCACTCTCAATGTTAACTCACCCTTTTGAACAAGCCCTTCTCGTAGCCAAGAATGGTAGGCCAAGAATTAATGAGACATATTGGTCTTCATCCATATCTAATAGCACAAAATCAGTAGGAAAAATGAATTTATCCACCTTTATCAATACATCTTCTATTATTCCTGGATACTTGATGGATCGGCCTACTAGTTACAAAGAAATTGTTGTTTGTTTCATCTCTCCAAGTCCCAATTTCTTATAAACAGACAGTCGCATAAGATTAATGCTAGCACCAAGATCACATAAAACTTTCTCAAAAAATGAATTTCCAATAGTGCAAGGCAAAGTGAAACTCCCTGGATTTTTTAATTTTTGAGGCAATTTCTTTTGAAGAATGGAACTACATTTTTCAAAAAGCTTCAATGTTTCAAAATCTTCCAACCTTCTCTTATTGAAAATGATATCCTTTAGAAATTTGGCATAATTTGACATCTGTTCCAAATCATCTACAAAAGGAATATTTATGTGAATTTTCTCAAAAATATCCAAAAAATTAGAAAATTGCTTATCTAATTTTTGTTTTTGAAAGCGTTGAAGATAAGGAAGTGGAGTAGAAAGAATAGGAGGATTGTCAGGATATGAAATTGATGGAGGCATGTTAGTCTCTCTTAGTGTATCGTCAACAATCTCTTATTCTTCTACTTTATGATTGTTGTGGCCATTGTTTGGAGCTATAGGGGTGGACTCGGTTTCCTTTGATGGTGACCTCTTAATTTCTCTTCCACGCCTAAGTGTAATGGCATTGCATTTTTCCTTTGGATTCACTTCTGTATTGCTAGGAAAAGTTCCTCTTTGTTGAGCATTGATGGTTGTGGCTAGTTGCCCTATTTGCACTTCAAGATTTTTCATAGTGGTTTCCATATTGTTAAAATGAGTCTCAATGTTATCTATCCATGAATCATTCTTTTTAAACCTTGCTTTAGTCTCCTCAACAAAAGAAACATGGAATCCTCAAGTGACATCTTCTTCTCGCTCGGTTGACTATCAAACCCTAGAGGAGGTTGTAACACATTATTTGTGTTTCCCTAAGACAAATTTTCATGATTTCGAAGACCTGGATGGTAGTAATATGGCATAGGATCCCCACGATAATTATAGTTCCGATTTTTGATATATTGAACCTACTCTTGACTCGATTCATTCATCGGAATTGTCATACTTGAAGTTGCAACACATTCTGCACTTTGTGGTATTCTTTGAGCTGTCAAGGCAGAAATCCGATGAGATAGAGAAGCTACTTGAGCTAAAATGGCAGCAAACGGTTCCAATTCATGAATCCTGACCACTTTCTTAACCATAGATCTTTCAATTGGCCATTGATAGTTATTTGAGGCCATTTCTTCCAAAAGATAAGTAGCACCTTCAGGTGTTTTTGACATCAAAGTTCCACTAGAAACAGCATCAACTATAGTTCTAGTTTGCCCATTTAACCCATTATAGAACATCTAAATTTGTAACCAATCTGACAATCTATGTTGAGGGCAATGCCGAATCATATCTTTATATCTTTCCCATGTTTCATAGAGTGTCTCAAAATCATTTTGTCTGAATTGACCAATCTCATTCCTGAGTTGGGCTATTTTTGTAGGTGGGGAGAATTTAGCAAGAAACTTTTCGGCCATGTCCTGCCAACTAGTGATGCTTCCCGGTTATAAATATTGTAGCCAACCTCTAACTTTGTCCCTCAATGAAAAAAGAAATAATCTTAGTCTAATAGTGTCTTCAGTAACATCATTCATCTTTGCAGTGTCACAAATCTCCAAAAACATCGCCAAATGAATATTGGGATCATCAAGTGATGATCCGCTAAATTGGGCTTGTTGCATCATGCTGATCAATACAGGTTTGAGCTCAAAATTATTGGCATTAATGGTTTGGCATCTTGCACCTGAGTAGTTGTCATTAACAATTGGCCTTACATAATCCATCAAGGTGTGTGGCTGTGCATTATGTTCACCTTCATCCATGGCTAGTACTTTTTTCTTTCTTCGTGATCTAAATGTTCTTTCAGTCTCCAAATCAAAAGGAATAATGTTTCCAGTTCTAGCACGGCACATCCAACGTCAAAAAAACACCTAGAGAAAAAAATTTAAATTAAAAATAAAAAATAAAAATAAAATATAATTCTAAATTAAAACTAGGATTACTATGTATCGATATTGGCAAAAATAAGAAAAAAATCAATCCCCGGCAACGGCACCAAAAACTTAATTAGTGCAAAATTGTAAGTGCACAGTATCGTAGTTTTATAATAAAGTGATAAATAGAGTATCGTCCTCAGGGATTGGTAACTTACTTTTGACAAATACCAAAATTATGTTAATCTCAATTTTATCTAGAAAATTCACTCAGGTTGTTGTAATTAAAATTTAAAATAAAATTAATTTAAAGAAAAATGCGCAAAAGAAAATAAAGATATTATTGAAAGATCAAATTAATTGGAAGTAAACTTCTAGGAAATCGATTTCACCTAATCTCTCCCTATGCTTTACCCATTTAGTTAATTTAATTTAATTCTCTCTGTTTGTTAGCAATCTCCAAAAATATCCAAAAGTCTCTTTCGATAGTCAATTGAAAATACTCTTGTTCATTAATTTACACAAGAATATGCAATTTAATTAAGCAAGAAATCATTAAGACCAATGACTTTTAAAATTACACAGGTACATACAAGTCTTTCGATCTCTATATTTACCTATGTTGAAATATTTCAGATCTATCTTATAATTCTCTCTTTCGATAGTAAATCACAAGACTAAAATCATTTAATTAATGACGAGTTAATTAAAAGCATTAAATTCAGAATAAATTAGACAAACATGAAGATAAATAAATCAAATTAACATAGAAAATCAAGTATAATTTGGAATTAAATTACATTTTTTTCTAAAATAAAGATAAATTAATTCATGCTAAAATTAAATTAAATATAAACTAATTCACCATAAATTTATGAGAGGAATTGAAAAAAAATTGACTCGCAAAGAGAATTTGTTTTCATATATTCTTCTGCGTTTTTCTTTCTCTTTCTCATTTTCAGCGCTACTTTTTCTATTTATGTTTTTTTGTTTCCTCTCGCGGCGACTCCTACATTCCTGCTACTGTTCCTTTTTTTATTTTTACTTTTTATTTCCCTCGCGGCCGCTGTTCTCCTTTCTCTTTATTCCATATATATATATTAAACCCTATCCCTCAATCCTTTTGATATATATCCGCAGCTGTAGGGGTGTCCACTGGTCTGATCAGGTTCAATTTTGGAAAAAAAAAACTGAACCGAACCGTTTGAAATGGTTTTAATTAATACAAACGGATTGGACCGTTTGATTTATAAAACTGTTTGATCCGATCCGGTCCGGTTTAGTTTCCTGTTTGGTTCGGTTTTTGGATAGAAATAATGTGAAAATTTTAAAATATTTATTAAACTGTTCTGGTCTGGTTCGACCAAACCGTTTGAAAAACAGTTTTAATAAATACAAACCGGACCGGACTGTTTGATTTGTAAAACTGTTCGATCCGGTCCGGTCCAATTTTACGGTTTGGTCCAATCCGAGTCGATTTATGGACACCCCTACTGAGCTGTGCTCCTTTATATATATATATATATATATATATATATATATATCCTACTACTTTTTGATTTCATATATATATATATATATATATATATATTAAAAAAATTAATTTAAATATATCTTCATTTACATTTGAAGATTTGCTTCTAAAATTTTAAATATTCATTATATTTAAATCTTCAATAAAATTTAAATAATAATAATGAAGTTAAATTTAATGAAAAATAAATGAAATTATACTAAAGTTAAAGTTGAGGAGTGATAAATTATGTCAAATTATGCAAGTAAACGTACCTTTGTTAATCCAACGATAGATAAGTTCATGTCTATGACACCAATACCCTTAAACATGGGTTTTATTCTCTTTACTTCTCAAATTTCAACCAATGAAGTTATAAGAATAATACATAAAATCAGAAGATTGAGAGATACTTCCTTAACATGCTTATTATCTTTACCATTTTTTTTCTTTCTTCCTCCTTTTTTTAAAAAAAAATGAATCTCAACACTTCATTTTTCTTTTTTATTTTCTCCATCTTTCAACCACTCCCTTTTTTTATAAAATTTCATTTTCAACCTTCCTTTTCTTCACTTTTTTCTTTAAAATTGAAACTAAGAGGGTAATGAGGACATTCTCAGAGCAAACAAACTCAACAAAAGATGCAAAAGGTCAGAGAGAATACTCATTTTAGCTAAGCCAGTGTTTAGATGCAAATAAAAGAAAGCATAATATAATGGCTTAAAGAAGGGATAGTAAGGATAAGAAATCATTGATGGCAAGAAAAAATCAAATGAATCAAAGATGTCCTAAATTCTCTTTCTATCCAAGTAGCACCTAGGATTTTACCTTGATAGACACTAAAAGTCAGTTCTAGAGCTTGTTAGAGTCATATAAATAATCAAAGTATAAATCCACACTAACCTCTCAAAATATCCATATAAATTTATAGAGTTATGGCATATGCATAAGAAATTTTTTTTTTCAAATTCAACACAAAAATTCAGCCATATAAAGACTCAATGAAAACACATGTCATAAAATCCACATTTCAAATCAAGTCAAATGCATGCCACTCATATAATATCATTGATCCCTCAAAAAAGTTCATTTCTCATGCAAAAGTTAGGGGGGCAGAAAAACATGAAGAACAATCTTAAAAAGAGAGAGAAATGAGAAAAGGAGAATGAAAAACGACCAAAGAAAAATATCCCTCCTTTTATTAGTATTTATTATTATTTTTAAAAGCAATAAAGGAAGATAAGTATAGTTTATAGACACAGATAAGAAACACAACAACGAAAAGGTGAGATGACAAAGATGGCCTTAAAGGAGATTATAGGCCAAAAAGGATGTGCATCAAGAGATATCATCAGCATAAATCATACAGTGTTACCTCTAGAGAGAGAAAAGGCAACAAATTGTACACAGATGCCTCAAAAGAGATTATTGGCAATACTCATATCATCACTAGTCAAGAGATGGAAATAAATTGACTAATTAATGAGTAACCCCTAGGAGAGAAGATACAAGGGATGCTACAAAACTTCTAAGTAGGTGAGAAAGACTCAGGTTCCAATATAGAGACAAAAGACATGCTTAGACAGGGTCAACACCTCAAGCACTAGGAATGCCAACTAAGCACACAAGTTTAGTCATAAAAATGCTTGTAAGTCAAGACTCCTAAAGATAGCTAAGTAATATTTTTGATATATAGATGAATGATGCAAACCCAAACAAGCACAATACAAAGAAACACTTATGTAAATAAGCTTGTAATAAAACCTCAGTTTTTTGAAAAAATACATCTAAAGTACAAGAGAAGAAAAAGGCATGCAAACAATGACAAAAATCAACATGAGACTAACAGAGAACCATTGCACAACATACTAAGTAGAAAAAGCACATAGTGAAATAAGTAGGATGCATTATATATGACATGGCATATAAATGATCAAACTATAGAAAGAAAATCCTAAAAGTTTAACACTACATGATGAAAACATGTTACATAATGTTCTTACAAATAGCCACAAAAAAGTATGTAGTAAGTATGGAAAACACACAAAAAGAGCATGTCAAAGTAATTGGAATGAGAGAATATTAATAAAGGATCAAACAGACAAGCATAGTAATAAGTAGGATAATTAACATACTATGGAAGATGAAGAAGCAAAGAGAGAGAAAGGGATATGTATGAACAAGAAAAGAAGAAACATGCAAACAATAAACATTCATTAAGATAACAATCTCATAAAGCAACAATAGCTCACACCAATGGAGATAAATGGCACAAACATACAAAGTGCGTGTATGTGTAAATAGAGCTCTAAGATCGAGTATCCAAGTGGTTAAGCCTAAATGTATAGGAACAATTATACAAAGATTAATTGTTCTTTCAACTCAAATAAGTAATTAGGACGTAAATGAGGGGTGGAGATTCCAAACCATGTAATCTTTTCCCAACCTCTATATTAATTAGGCCAAGCAAGTCTCACAAATGTGAATTAAGCAATTTACACAGTAGAAATATAAATCAACACGCTCAATTCAATGCATAACTAAAACATTCTATAGATACGAGAACAATATCTATAGTAAACACACTAGTGACAATATGCCTCATAGGCTCTTATCCAAACTAGCAACACACATATGCATAACAAATAACTAACAACATGTGAGATATGAATGCATACATAATAAACAAAGGATTTCCAATCACTTCAAGACGTTATATGTGTGAACATATTCTATAAATAATGATTGTACTCTCACAACATGAAATCAATCTAAACATAGTAAACCAATTAAAGAGTTTGACACTTAGAGTGCACTTGGGTAAGAAGATATAGACTTCTTAGAGATTCATAAAAAACTCACATGCATATAACATACATAAGTAGTATAAGTTAATTAAGGAGTAGTAGATTTATTTAATTATAACATAAATAATTATTAGAAAGTTACAGGCGTGCTTCATAGAAAGAAAAGAAAGCATGTGACAACTTGTAATTAACACACCTTCTAATCAAAGTATGCATCTAGTATATTAAAGCATATATGATAGAAACTTAGAAGATGCTATCATATATACTGACCATTCATAGTTACATTGAAGGAGTCCAAGATCTAACACATAATTAAGTTATGGAGATACTTACTCCTTAAGGACATAACTCAAACATGCAAATCATATAGATATAAACACATGACAGATAAAAACCTCTACAATACATATACTCAAATATAGGTAGTATAATAAAGTAACATATATAGATTTCAATAAATAAAAAGCAGTTGATAAAGAAAAACTAGAAGCTTTCTTATAATCAGAGTTTAAACTTTAGTACGTAGGACCATACACCCTTTAAACTTTGTATACTAACCACATATTCGAGCAAGCATAACACCCAATATATTGAGGTAAACCTACATAGAAATACCATCTATGTGGTAACATCTTCAAGACTCTTAAGGCAACCATTTGGCAGCAAACAATTCATTAAACAATAAAATATTTACACTTTGAGAGAAATAAAACCAACAATACCTCTATAAATCGAGACCTCTATCCTAACTGCCTATTTCTGCTCTTATATATGAGTTTCACAATGACTTGGTTTGATACACAAACTTGGCTCTCCTCCAAAGCCCATACCATCCACAGTGATATGATTAGTAACCAAAGATCAATAAAGTGTAAAGTAAATTAGAAAATGTTACACAAAGGCAACCAGTAACTGACACACTAATCAACATATAGAACCTACTTGCAAACACCACCTTGAGATCTTACCACTCACAACCACAATTTTGTTCACACAGTTACAAATCACTAATACCAAGCAACACACATGGTACTAGTGATCCAAAAATTGAACGACGATATGTCAATTTGATAGAGCTTCGCTGCTTCTTTTCTAGATACAAAATAAGAGGAAATTAGGGTATATTTATATAACTCAAATTGCCACCTCGCCATAACTGGTGGAAAGGTCCCTGGAAAGCTAGGTGACAAGGTGGAAAAATGTCACATTTTATGTTTCAAAAATTACTAAGTACTTTCCACAAATACCCACACCTAACACGAATCAAAAACATACGTGATAATGTCAAGTCTCTTGCATGATCGCTCACTAAAAAGCAACACTATATTTAGTATGCACAGTATTAAAACCAACCCCATGGTATGCATAAACATGCTTGTATAAAAAGTGTTCCTAACTATATGCATGTATGTATTACTAATCTACAGTAACCAATATTACACAAAGGAGGATAAATAAACTAAGTAAGAATAAAACAAACACCATATTTTACACATAAGAAAGAAACAAATAGATATAAGAACAATGAAACTTACACATTTATAAACCTAAATTAGAAAGGGGATTGGGCTTTCCTAAAATAGAAGATTTTGACAAAGCAATGTTATCCAAAGAATCCTGGGAACTGGTTATCCAATCAAAGAAACTTTGGGTCCAAGTCTTTAGTCAAAAATATCTTAAAAATAGTTCTATCCTTAATACTATTCAAAAATCAAATGATTCAAGTATATGGAAAGGTTTACTTTGTACTCAAGAACTACTTTAAGAAGGAAGTTGTTGGAAGGTTTGAAAATGAGAGATCAATTTTTGGCTTGATCCTTGGATACCTGGTTTCCCCTACAAAAGCTACCTCAATCACTATTTATTAAAATAACCTATGATCCACATCTACAAAAGGTAACCTCTATCTTTGATTCTTGTGTTTGGAATAATTATTAGTACTGGATATTTTTAAAAGGAAGAGACTATTTGGATAAGGTATTACATCCTACATGATCAAGCTAAAACCTTCTAATCCTTTTATTAATGACCAAATTCATTGGTATGGCTAAGGTAAAAAAAATTTACAGTTAAAGGGGCTTATGGAGTTCTTATATAAAACAAATTCAAATGAATCATTCTAGCTTATGGAGGAAAATTTAGAAAGCCTCCATTCATGAAAGACACAAAATCATGCTTTGGAAAATTGCCAATAACTATTTATGCCCTAAAAGGAAGTTAAGTGTTTGCGTGACATTTGTAAATCTCAATTTTATGCTTTTTTGGAAAGAAATTGAAGATGTGGAGCACCTACTCATAAGTTGTGAAATTCTTAAACCCTAGTGGTTCATTTGCAAATGGAATATTCTTTGGAAGTTCACTAAAAAATTGGATATTAAATCCAACATCTCTTTCATTCTAAGCCTTCCAAACAACTCGTTAACTTTAAGAATAGATAAAAAATCATTTACTTTCACTGTAGTTATTATGATAGAGCATATTTGGTGGTTGTTAAATGATGTAATTCATAACAACAAGGTAATAGACCATCAATTTCAAGCCAATTGAGTTCTTACAAGAGTGAAGAAGTTTTCTCAATTACTACACAATACAAGCCAGTAAAAAGATACTCCTTATACTGATGATTATCATCTTATTCCAACACATCGGAGACTACCTCTATAAAACGTGATTAAAATTAATTTTGATCTTGCATGGTTACAAAACAAAGCAATTCTGGGTTTTGTAGTAACAAATAATTTTGGAAGAATACTAAACTATTGGATTGATTACTCCACAATACTATCTAGTGAAGAGGCAGAAGCTATTACCCTCCAAAATGTAATTCAACATGATCTACTCCGGGAAAAAAACTACAATATATATTAAGGGGGATGCTAAAATAGTTATTGACGCTTTTAATTCTGAACACTAGAACACTGTGGACTTGAATACTAAACATATCCTTCAAGATGCTTTAAAGTTACTATATGAGTTATCTATGCTTTCAGTGAGATGGATACCTTGAGAACTCAACATACAAGTTCACAATTTCATAAATTGGGGGAGAAGTACACAAGTGGCAAGCAACATCCCTTTAACCTCTTTACTAGTTACCATATCTTAGCTCCATGTAAGAGTACATAACTAGAATAGATTTGTCTATTCTTCCTTGTAGCAAAAAAAACATATTTTAGAGAAGAAATAAATACACTAATAATATAAGCACTCCTAAACAATAAAATAAGAAATAAGAAATATGCTTTATTAGGAATAGTCTATGTAAACCTAGAATACTAGAAATTAAAATTCATAATATAGTTTAGGTTTGCCGTTAATATTAATGATAAGAACTTAAATTAAGTGTTAAGATTAGCTTATGAATTTGAAAAAAAATAATTTGATGAAAGAAATAATTCATCCATTTTCAATAAATTACATAGTAAGATATTCATTAATAAATAACTGTAATAGTTTAATATATGGATAAAATGAATTCTTAGAAATAGAAAAAACTTTTCAATAAATTGGACAAATAATAAAACCATAAATGTCAACATATTTTAAAATACTAGAAGAATATAACTTAGATGTTAAAGAAAAACCTTAGATATCAAGAAGAAAAAATAATGTGGTAATAAATAGTAATGTATCAATGTTTATGTTTATAAATCCTGAAAAAAAACCTCTAACAAAGAAATAGAGGTTATAAATCTAAAACAAGAAGTTAAAATAATGAAAGCATAAGTCCATGATATAATATTAGGAAGAAATTGATACTACTCACTACTACAAAATGTAGCATTTAAGTCGATATGTAAAGTCAATTTTTGGTGAAAACCGACTTATAATGAATTTAAAGTCGGTTCGGTGAAAAATTGACACTACGTATAGAGTCGATTGACATGTTGAACCGACGCTACACGATGACGTAGAGTCGGTTCTAATTGTCAACCGACGCTACACATGTGGATAGCGTTGGTTGACATGTAGGATCGATGCTACATCCTAGTGTAGCATCAGTTTAACATGTCAACTGACGCTATACATAGAGTCGGTCTACGTGTTGAACCGACGCTACATCTAGGACATAGCATCAGTCCTACGTATCAACCAACACTATCCATATATGTAGCATCGGTTCAACACATCATCCAACGCTATCCATGTGGATTTTTCCTTTTCTCTTCTTTCTTCTCCATCAGACACAACATTTTTAATTTGCAGCACCCAAAAACCCAAAACCAAGCTTCACCTCATCCACTCTTTATCATTTTTTGGCCACCTACGACCACCATTTTTAGATTCGTTTAGTGGGTTTTCTTCCTCTCCAAATTATCTTCCAGATCCCTTATATTTTTGAGTGAAATAATCAAATTTTTAATACCCATTTTCTCACTTACAAAACACCACTTTTTTCTTCATTTCCTGCATTTTGTCACTTCATTTATTCTTGTAATATTTCTATTAATCCTATGCACTTATTATTCACTTTGTTTTATTTTGTGTATATTATGTATATAAATTTTTGTATTATGTAGGTTTTGTATAAATATTTCGTAATAAAATAAATTTATATATATTTATGACTGTGATTTATGGTTGGTGTTTAATTTATTTATTTATGTTAATATGAAATGGGAAAGACATGAGTCAACAATTTGATGCACATTAAAATATGTATGATTTGAAGTAGTGTAGTTATTTTTTTAAAAAAATAATCATCACAAAATTGTTATATAAATTCTGTTTTATATCTTAAATTTTAAATCAACTCAAATGATGTGGTATATTATTATTAGTAATTACAATCAATCTCATATAATTATAATTATATGTATATATTTGTTATGTTTGGTTTTTATGTATTTATTTTTATATGATGTTTTGGTGTATATTCTAATAATTAGGGAAGAGAATGCATATATAATAATACCTGAAATATATTGATTGGATACATATTTAATATGCTTAATGCCATTAATAAAAAAATGGACAAATCTTGGATGTAAAAGTGTAGAATTGAGCATAACTACATTTCTGGAGTTGAAAGTTTCTTGTAAAAATTGTAATAATGAAATTAGTATGATTCGATGTCCGTGTATTAAATATAAAAATGAGCTATTTCATGATGTTGACGAGGTTAAGTATCACCTTATTCGTAGGGATATTCTTTTGAGTTATAAAAGTTAGTATTATCATGGAGAAAATATTGATAATACTCATGGAAAACCATATGTGTAAATCTCTTTTATTTTATAACTAATTATATATATTATATCTTTTTATATTGTATCTCATCTTTTGTAATGTGTTTTTATATAATTGTTATAAAGTCCCTGACACTTGGAAGAGCAAGTGTTGTAAGATTGCTAATAAGGCGTGGAAGGAATACAAAACTTCCAGATTGACTAAAAATTATGTGTTTTCATATTGTGAACCACTTGATGAAGTAGAACTATACAAAATCCTTGAAAGACACCCTTGGATTACACCTCAAGTTTGGAAAGACTTCAGATATTATAGGCATATAGATGAATTTCAAATTATTATGGAAGAAAATCATAATATACAAATGCACAATATTCTTCCTAACCGTACTAGGAAGTCTTCATATACTGAAGTTAGATATAAAATGGTATTATTAATTTTTGTTATTTTATAAATATTTTTATATTTATTTTTCTCAAATTTAAGTTGATGTCATGGTTAATAAATTTATTTAATTTATGTAGGAAGTTGAATTGGGTAGACTAGTTACCCGATCTGAATTGTACATTGAAATAAAGACAAAAAAAGAATTCAAGATCAATGACTAAGCGAGGAGAAGAACAACTAAATAAGTTGGTTACTAATTTAACTTGATACAAAGTCCTTATGATTTTTGCTAATTAATGTAATAATGCAAAGATTTTTAGGATGTTTAAGGTATACTAGAGCATACATCAAGAAACTTACAGAAATGCAAAAAACTTTTACATACAAAAATACAAACAAATCATGTTTGAAAATAGATAGAAAACAACATACTTTTTACATGGATAAGGTAAGAGCATAGGTAAAAATTTTACCAACTTTACATCATTCAAGTCCAAATGATAATATGATAATTGAAATATATGCTTCATATGAATATTAGGGAGCAATTTTTAAAGCAAAAGTAGATGAAATAAATAAACTTCTTTGAAGATATACATCAATATATTTTTATAGTCTAAAATGAATACTTAGTTGTCAAAAAAAGCTATTAAGAAATTAGCAATATATTTAATAAGTTTCATATTTATCATCGGAATTGATAACAAGAATTTTGGTTATTCTTTAAGAACTAATATTACAAGTAATTATAAACAAGGAGTATTAGTCAAATGGCAACAATGGTTTAATCACTACAATTTTGATATCGAACATCTTCCAGGAAATAAGAATAGCTTAGTAGATATAAGAGAATTCTCACCTTTAACTATTTTTGTTCTTGTAGGAATGAAAATCTTGATATCAAGATCAAGATAAAGAAAAAGAAGATAAAAATCATTTAGAAACAACTCGAGGCTTTATACATAGAGAAGTCTCTTTAGAAGACAAGAATTAAATAGGAAGAACATAATAGTTCAAAACTAACACTAGAGTCCAAAAAAGCTAAAGAGGATTCCACTTGAGAGTTTAAGGAAGGTAAAACTTCTAAAGAAAGAATAAAAAATGAGAACGAAAAATCTAACACTGCAAAAGAGAATAACACTTTTGAAAAGAAAAATAAAAGGCTCAATTGGGCTGAAAAGGTAGAAAAAAAAGATCAAAAAAAGACTTATGTAGTTTATAATGGTTCAAACCCAAGAATTTATAACGAATAGCTTGAAGTAACTAAACTTATTATCAAATTTAGTGGAATAACTCATAGAGCTTTCATTAATAGAAAATAAGCTAAAGGCAATTATGTTAAATATAGAGTACCAAAATTAATAACTCCTAAAGATATAGTTAAAAATCAATTGATCATATTACAACAATAATCATTGATACTAAGTATGTTGAAGACCTTAGATAAGATAGTACGATCACCAATACTATTGAAAGAAACACTTCTCAGAAAGACAGTAAAAAGGTACAAACCTGTCTGTAGAGATTTTCAACACTAATAAAGAAGTTACAAAACCAAGGACAATTCTAAAAAAGGAATTCAAAACAGATGATCTATGTATCCTAAAAGGATAGATACTAAGTCAAATTTATCATAAACTCAGAAAAATTGGGAATTATTTTGAAGCCAAAGTAAATTACTCGACTAATAAGGTTATAATCACTTTCCATTACAATATGTACTTCACTGAAAAAGATGGTGAGAAAATATTTAAGTTTGAAACAAATTTTAACAGTAATAATATGAAAATTTGTCAAGAAATAAGAAATATATTTTATTTTTACGCCAAGAAAACCTTTAAGAATCACATATGCAATTACTGCATTAGAGATCGAGAAGATAAAAATGTGTCATTATCTATGTCACCCAAAAAACTATTGGTAGAAAACAAAAAATAGGAATAAAGATGTAGAACCCACATCTTCAATCGACAGATCATGCCAAGGGAATGAAAGGCTTAGGTTCAAAAGTCAAAAACAGAAAGTTAGGTGAATTATTGATGTAGGGATAAAAGATTATTTTTTTCAATTGTAAAGAGGAATTCATTTTCCTATAAAAGGAATCCTCAATTCCATTAGTTAGACACAGCTTTAGAAATAGCAACATTTTTACTCAAAAAAGTATTCATCTATCAACTATGTATCTAGAAATAATGAATGGTTAAGAATCTCTTCAAAGTTCTTAGTTGGTTTTTAGAATTATAACAATTATTAATATTATAAATAAAATGGAGCATAATCACTTTATTTTTATTTTCTAGTAAGCTTAATTTGGACACCATACTATATACGGATGCAAAGGCTTCACCATTACTAAGAAGGTATTAAGGTTTAAACAAACTGAAACATATTAGGCATAACAAAAGAAGATGAACAATGAAAGGAAATATCGTGATGGATCTACTAAAATTAGGTATAATAATTATAATTTTAAGTCAATTAAAAATCTTGAATAATTAAATATTTTTTTATAACATTTATAAAACTAATAAATAAGAAAATGAATACAATGAAACTAGCCACAAGTTTGTATGATAATAAACATAAGAAAATTATAAAAATAAAGCAATATTTTGATAAGAAACTTAAAGGTTTACCATTAAATAATAATCTAGATGAAATAACAATTAACGTTATAGAACATTTAGCCACAAGCATAAGAAAATTTAAAAATAAAACAATATTTTAATAAAAAAGTTAAATATTTTTCTTTAAATAATAATCTGTAAGAAATAACAACTAGTATTATAAAACATCTAACCACAATTTGGTATCAAAGTTATAAGGAAAAAAATACATCATTGGATGTAAAGTTGACGACATTAACTATTCAAGAACATTTTTGACATTAACTCAAATGTCGAGGGCATTAAAGCTTTTTTTATAAAAGTTATGGGCATACATGAAAATATGCTAAAAATTAGAACATCGGTGATATTTTTCCCATTTAGAACACCTTTTATAAGCTCGAGGACTAATCGTCTAAGAAAATGGATCAATTCGACTCTCTACCTTTTTATTAATAATAATTTTATTCAATAATATTAACATTTAATACTAAAGACAAAAAAATATTTTATGTATTTTATTATAATAATAATAAAAATTATTATGAAAATATTACTTTAAAGAAAATGAGAAATTTTTATATAAAATCATGCACATATATAATATACTTAATTTTTATTTAAAATTTGACTTTTTATATAAAAACAATTTATTTAAAAAATAATAAAAATAAAACTCTTAAAATTTATAACCATAAAAATAGCACCCTTTATGTTCATCTTATATATTTTTCTTATTAAAAAAATATGACATATTATATTATTTTGAATATTGTATAATTAAACACCGTTCAAATTGAACACGACTATTTAGATCTATTCAATGTTTAACATCATCCAATTAGATTATATTCAATATTATTAAGTTATCTTTGTTGTTATAAGTTATAAGGATGTTATTTCGTAATTTCTTAAATTTATTTTAATTAATATACAAATAATATTATTTTTTAGCAAGAATGAATAACTTTAAAATATTAAAATACGTTATTTACACACTAATTCATCTTATATAAAATAAATTCTTACAATATTATATCTTTTTAAACTCCCATCATTTGTAAGTATCCTGGTAATTTAAGATGATAATTTTATAAAAATTAAATTAATAAATATATCATTAAATTATTTTAAAAATTATGGGTCTAAAAGTATTTGAGTCTTATAATTATAATTTTTATACATTTTCATTTGGTAATTATTGAAATGAACTCATTTATTCTTATAATTTAAAACTTTAAATAGTTAAGTTAAAAATTTCAAGAATTAAGATTTATATAATAATAAAATAAAAATTATATATTTTATTAATAAAAAATTTAAAAATAAAGAAAAAAGTATCACTAGATTTTGCCCATTCACTTTTTCCTTCCATTCTCTTATCGTTATTCTATTAATAAAAATTAAAATTAAAATTAAAAAAACAAAAAGAGAAAGAGTGATCAAGAAAAAACAAGTGAGAGGAAAAATGATATGGAGAGAAAGATTAAATAAGAGATAAATGGAGAGAGATAGAAGGAGAGTTAGAAGAAGATTGAGAAAAATAGATCCGGTGAGGGTTTGGTTTTCTTATTAATAAAATATATAATTATTATTTTTAACTTAATTAATTATAATTTTAAATTATACAATTAAATAAATTCATGTATATAATTAAAAGTATATAAAATTTATAATTATATGAACCAATGAACATTATACCCGAACTTACAAATATACCTATTAGAGAATCATTTGTAATGTTGTTATATGTAGTGCATGAATACTGGTGTAACCGATTGTAAATGCTGTTAGGTCCCAACCCTGATATGGCAGTGAGTTAGACACAATTGTTATACTTAGTAGCTGCACTTGTACTGCAACATTACGTTTTGTAATTGTTATCTGTAAGGATTATAAGTGTTGGTTATTTTCGTAGATAAAATGTTTATCTGTAAAGAAAAGCTAAACAAATGTTCGAGTTCCAGATAATTATACTTCAGGTATATCTTTTATAAATATGACACATAAGATTACATTCATACATTTAATAACACATGCTCATGAATCTAAAATTATTTTTTGTGTTTAAGTATTTATTTAAACTTAAATAAATCTACGAAATTACTAATTAAATATTTTTTTAGATGTATTAAGACTTTTAAAAGAAATGATTATTATTATTATGTATTTATATACACAGGATTAAGACTTTTCTAATCAATCTACGACAAATTTCAAAAAATCCAAATATGATATTATTAGGTTTTAATGATTACCTATATATGTTGGAATAAATATGTGAAAAACTATGTAAGAACAATATTACCGATAACCTGAAATGAACTGCTTGGGTTGAGTCGCGGACTAGGTCGCTCTTTTTAAGACGTTTCGCGGCTCTGCCCAAACTTGTGCAAGCAAACACAAATTTCGCTGCCCCCAGGATAAAACAGACCTGTAATCTTTTTCCGTCCTCTAACTTCACCGTGACCGATGAAGTCCTAATACTACACCTCTCAAATATTTACGTTTGCTTTAAATGAGAAAATAATTCTAATTTTCTTTTCTTTTGATTTTGCTATGAAAAACCGTAGAACCGCTTTTTTTTGAGTTGTTAAGTTATATTCTAAATCGGTGGCTATTGCCCCTTTTTACAAGTGGAAAAAATATGTGTAACGGTCATATAATTATGAAAATAACGGACACATAATTATTAAAATAACGGCCATAAAAGTAACGGTCACATAATTATGAGAATAACGGGTTATAAAATTTACAACACATAATTATGAAAATAATCTGGCCATAAAAGAATCTGGCCACATAATTATAAGAATAACGGTTATAAAATTAATGGCCACATAATTATGAAAATGACAGTTACATAATTTATGAAATAATGGTCATAAAATAATAAAAAAATATTTTTTTTATTTAAATTCATTTCCAACAATTTTTAAGGATCAATTTGAAGCAAGTTTATAAAAACAGTATAGGAACAATATTACCGATAACTTGAAAGTAACTGCTTGGGTTGAGTCGCGGACTAGGTCGCTCTCTTTAAGACGTTTCACGACTCTGCCCAATTTGTGCAAGCAAACACAAATTTCGCTATCCCCAGGATAAAATAGCGCACAATCTTAATCTCTGTCTCAGAACTTCACTGCACTGATGAAGACTGGAATGCTACACCTGAAAATTTGTTGCTCGGAAAACTAAAAAGAAAAAGAACTTAGAAATTGTAGAGAGAATTTTTTCGTAGGGAGATGATTGTTGATTGTTGTGTTTCAAATGAGAGCTGAAGCCCTCCTTTTATAGATTTTAGAAACCATGTGGCAATTATGAATAAAACGGTAATGTCTGGGAATTAAGAGCGTAACGGCAATTGTGAGTAATGAAGAGTAACGGATAACGGATATATTTTTTATGAGTAAATACGAGCAACGACTCTTTTTCTGAATAAAGAAAACAAACGGCCATATTCTTAATAAAAGAAAATACCACCTCACCTCACACACACGCACTCGAACTCGAACTCGAACTCGGAATCGGACTCGGCTCGACTCGGCACGGCCGGTCGGTCAGTCGGATGGACGGAGGCGGCGGCGGCGCGCGCGTGCGCGTGTGTGGTATCACATTTGCCTAGGTCCTCTCCCCTTCCACAAAAGTGGGTGCCCCTTGGGGCCCAATCCCAATAGCCAACTCTTCACTATTTAAACCTCTTTAAAATAATGTAAAAAAGCAATGTGGGACAAGGTACATTTCCCAACAAAAGTTTTTAATTAAATTTCATCTTTTCCAACAATCCCCACTTGAATTTTATATAAAAATAATTTTTCATCGAGCAACCGATCAATTAAAATTATAAGATTGTGCATAAGCGAAAAGGTGTCTATCGACTTGAACCTTTGCATAGTGTTGATGCTTTAAAATATACTAGAGTAACTCGTAGTTTTGAACTCTATCTCTAACAATCATCACACACACAACCTTCCCAAGGTGTAGTTCGAAAAAGCCCGTGCTTTACGGCCATACACGTGTATCCCAAAGATAGTGAACGCTCAAGTAAATTTTGCCCCGAAAAATTTTCATAGGAAGCGGCCACACTTCCACATTCACATAGGTGAGTCTATCAAGAGTACTCGTAGCTACGTACTCCACTCCATATGCAGTATAAAAACTCATTACAGGTTTAACAAATAACTCATCCTTTTCTATCGCTTCAGACTTCATGCTTTCTAACAATATAGAATGAGATTTGATTAATAGCATGATACATCTCATATCACTTCATGACTTGTTATTACCCTTTGAACTTATTTCTTGGGATCTCCACCATAAGTTGGGTTACCATCGTAATGACTCTTCATTCTAAGTGGCATTAATCCCATTCCTTTCGAGGTTTTGAAAACCTTCTCTCGGTAATCCTTTGCGTCAAAGGATCTACCAAATTTTCATCGAACGTACATGATCCACTTCTTCGCTCCCGTTGAGAGAAATTCTCTAACAAGACTATGCTTACGACGTGACTGGCTGCCTCTACCATTGTAGTAACGGTTCTAAATCTTTGCAATAGTGCGGTACTTATCGTCAGGATCAAGACAGCTTGGTACTGCCTTTTCCCATAAAGGGATCTCACCTAACAAACTTCTTAGCCAAATCTTACTTCTTCACTAGCGCTGGCTAATGCTATCATTTCGTACTCCATTGTAGATTGAGCCAATATTGTTCTGCTTTCTTAGACTTCCAGAAATGCCTCCACTCCGCTATGTTAAAAATATAGCCACTAGTTGCTTTGGAGTCTTCGATAAAGTGTTCCAATCAGACGTCGTATCCTTCTAAAACAACGGAAACTTTTTATAATGTAATCCAAGGTTCATAGTTCTCTTAATGTATCTCATAACCCTTTCAATAGCATTCCAATGCTCTATACTAGGTCTCCATCGGTAAACCTACATAAGAGTCCCACAACATAAGCTATGTCCGGTCTAAGGTGCAATCGTAGCGTAACGTAAGCTACCAATGATGCTCGCATACTCGGTTTGTCTAACACCGTCTCCTGTTCTTGAACAACTTTACACTAGGATCATAAGTAGTACATGCAGGTTTACGCTAAAGTAATTATATTTCTTTAAGATCTTCTCAATGTAGTGAGATTGATCTGAGAAATTCCCTTTTCGTACCTAGTTATTTTTATACCAAGGATTACACTCGCTTCTCCAAGATCTTTCATATCAAAATTAGCTCTTAACAACATTTTGACATTATTCACAACATAAATATTTGATCCAAAAAATAAGCATGTCATCCACATATAAACATATAATAAGTGCAAATATTATCTTCTAATTTATAATAAATGCATTTGTCACTTTTATTTATTTTGAATCCATGTGAGATAACTAGATTATCAAATTTTTCATGCCATTGCTTAGGTGCTTGCTTTTAGACCATAAAGAGATTTATCTAATTTACAAACTTTATTTTCTTGACCTAGGATAACAAAACCTTCAAAGTTGATCCATATAAATTTATTCTTCTAAATCACCATTTAAGAAAGCGCTTTTAACATCCATTTGATGTACTACTAAATCATGGATAGCAATGAGAGAGAAAAGTACACGTATGGAAGTTATTCGTGTAATCAGAAAAGGTATCAAAGAAATCTACATTTTCCCTTTGCCTATATCCTTAACTAAAAGACGAGCTTTATATTTTTCAATAGTACCATCGTGTTTTAATTTCTTTTTTAGTATCCATTTACATCCAATGGTTTTGCAAACCGTGGAGGTAAGTCAACTAAATGCCAAGTCTTATTATGCTCAAGTGAGTCCATTTCATCATTTATGGCTTCTTCCCATAAGTTGGCATCTAAAGAAGATAATGCTTCTTTAATAGTTCGGGATCTTCCTCTAAGGTATAAGCATGTAAAAATCCGGACTCCAAAATCCTTAAGGGTTCGAGCTCGTTTACTTCTTCTAATTTAGAGTGTTTAATTCTTGCTTGTTCACTAGTTCTAGTTATAGGTAAACTACTAGAAGACGAGCCCCACTTATTCTTAAATTTAAAGTGGAAACCTATATTCATGTAAGTCGAAGATCATTTGATTCTATAACTACGATCTTTTAAGTTATAGAATTTATAAGCTTTACTATTCACAGCGTATCCAATGAATACACATTCATATGCTCTACTAGCAAGTTTATTTCTTTTAGGATCAGGGATTCTAACATAGGCTAAACAACCCCAAGTTTTAAAATAAGTTAAATTTGGTTTCTTATTTTTCAAAATTTCATAGGGTGAAATTTTATTTGTAGATTTAGGCACTCTATTTAGCACATAGCAGACAGTTAATAAAATTTCTACTCACCAATGGAGGCAAAGACTAGAGTTTAATAAAATTACAAATAACCGATTCAAGAAAAGTTCTATTTTTTTCTTTCGGCTTTGCCATTCATTTCCAGGAGAATAAGGTGCAGTTTTTTCATGAACGATTCCATGAGTTTTATAAAAGTCATCAAGATATTGGAATCATATTCGTGCCTCTATCACTGAAACCTTTTTAATTTTTCTGTTAAGTTGATTTTCAATCTCAGTCATAAATATTTTAAACATATCAAATGCTTCCCTTTTATTTTTCATTAGATATACATAAGTGTAATCTGAACAGTCATCTATAAAAGTTATAAAATAGCGTTTTCCATTTCTTGTTAAATTTCCATCAAGTTCACATATATCAGAATGAATTAATTCTAAAGGTTCAGATTCTCTAACTACTGATTTATGTGAAGTTTTGGTTATTTTAGCTTGACTACAAAAATCACATTTTTTTTAAATCATTCAAAGATAGTTTAGGAATTAGTTCTAAGCTACTCATGTTCTTAATTATGCGTTTATTAACATGACAAATTCTAGCATGCCAAATATTAAAGGAACTCAACATTCAATTTAAACATGCCATTGGTAAGGCATTCTTTCCCAACAAAAAATATTATTTTTAGTTATTGTATATAACCGCCTCCTATAGTTTGAGTAAAGAAGATATCCTTAAACTAAGTTCTTTCTCATCTCTGGAGTATGCAAGACATCTTTCAAGATGATAGTCTTTCCAAAGGTAAACTTTAATTCCACCTCACTAGTACCAACAACACTTTCTTATCCTCAGACTCAGAGTAGGACTTGAACATGTCTCGATTATAGCGAACATGGCGAGAAGTACCAGTGTCCACCCAACACCCCTCGGATCCATCAACAAAATTGACTTCAGAAATCATAGCAATAAGTTGATTTTCGGTAAGGTTCGCTTATGTGGCAAGACGATTCCTATTCCGGCAATTTCTAGCCAAGTGGCCAGGTCTGTTACAACTATAACACATGAATGTGTTATTCCTTAAGGGGGTTAAGGTCCATTCTGGAGAGGATAGTTTTTGTTTCTATTTTGGTGGTTGTGGTTTTGGTTATTATTGTGATTATGAGTTTTCATATTTCTACCTTTAGGTTTCAAAATTGTATATGAGGGTTTATTATTGGTACTGTTGTTTGAGACAACGAGTACTTCATCTCTTTGGTCTTATTTTCAGACTTCTTCTTCTATTCTTAAACGGGTTATAATATTTTCTAAAGAAAATTCCTTAGTTTTATGTCTAAGTGTATTCTTAAAATCTTTCTAAGCATGAGGTAAATTATCAATAATAACAACTACTTGAAATTGCTCAAAGAAAGTCATACCTTCAAAAGGTATTTCATGTGCTATCTTCTACAGTTCGTGTGATTAAGCTTCCACAGATTTTTCATCAATCATTTGATACTTCATGTATCTACTGACATCATACTTCTTAGTTCCAGCTTTCTAAGTATCATACTTCTTTTGAAGTACTTCCCAAATTTCCTTAACAGACGGTATCAAAATTATAATAGTCATACAAGTCATTAACTAATCCATTAAGAATAAAAAAAATTTGCATATAAAATAATTTTCTATCCAGGTGTTTAAATCCTTTGTTGTAGCTTTAGTATGAGAATTAGGCAGTGTTTGTTTTTCAATAATAAGAACAAAAGTGACGTTTTACATGGTTAAGAAGAAACACATTTTTTTGTCTCCATTTTTAAAGTGTAGTTCTTCAAAACGAAATGTTTTGTTAAGATCAGCAGTTAACATTTCAGTAGACATGGCAGATAGAATTCGTCTTAAAATTGTTGGAACAAATATGTGAAAAACTATGTAAGAACAATATTACCGATAACCTGAAATGAATCATTGAGTCGCGGACTAGGTCGCTTCTCTTTAAGACGTTTCGCTCCTCGCCCGAAACTTGTGCAAGCAAACACATTTTCGCTGCGTCGTCTTCAGGATAAAACAAATGCATCTTTTTTCTCGTCTCTAACTTCACCCAGACCGATGAAGTCCTAATACTACACCTCTCAAATATTTATGTTGCTCGAAATCAAAAACAATTCTGAATTTTATTTTCTTTGATTTTGCTATGAAAACCGTAGAACCTGCTTTTGAGTTGTTAAGTTATATTCTAAATCGAGGGCTATTGCCCCTTTTTTATAGTGGAAAAAATATGTGTAAATTCGGCCATATAATTATGAAAATAATCGGACACATAATTATTAAAATAACGGTCATAAAAGTAACGGTCACATAATTATGAGAATAACGGTTATAAAATTAACAGCCACATAATTATGAAAATAACGGTCATAAAAGTAACGGTCACATAATTATAAGAATAACAGTCATAAAATTAATGGCTACATAATTATGAAAATGACAGTTACATAATTTATGAAATAATGGTCATAAAATAATAAAAAATATTTTTTTTATTTAAATTCATTTCCAACAATATATACATATGATAGATTAGAAAAGGGTGTGTGCGTACGAAAATAAAAAAAAAAGGAGAACGGCCAAACAGCGAAAAAGATTAGAAAAAAAAAACAAAGTGCAGGAGGGAGCTGATGAATGTTGAATCAATGTTTATATAATATAAATGATTGAGAGTCTGCACAACAGTGGAGGGAGCAGATAAATGTTGAAATAAATATATTTATATATAAAGTTACTCGTTGCGGTACAAGGAATCAATGTTTATATATTATATATGCTTTAGTCTGCACAACAGTGGTATGATTTTCTAAGTCTTCTTTGATGAAAATTTTGAAGCTAATTGATTAGTATTATCATAGTTTTAATTTTAATAATATTTGGTTTTATAAACTCTCGTATCTATTGGTTTATTTGTTTCAAATTTTTCATATTTATATAACTTCTTTTTTATTAAGATCTTTCATATCTAAATCAAATAGTAATACGAAGAATCATGATTATTTGATTTAATTATTAAACTTCAAAGAAGTTAATTTTATGAAACATGTGCTTAATTTTTGTTATTCTAGAACTTACTATTTGATTTGATTTAAATGATATATATTTTGAATCATCTAGTTAAGATTATTTATTGTTAAATCCATCCTAGAACACACACGAGCACTTGTGTTTTTCTTTTGTGCTAATCTTTTTGCAGTTGATTTGTGAACGATCTGATTGGCGAGGAGCTTATTGGAACATTGGTCTAGAAACCGCTCATGCTAATTTTAGAAACTGTGAAAACAGAGCAGTGCCTCGTAAGTAAAGTACATTGGGGCAATATCCTAGGGAGGGTAGCATAAGACCGAGTTTGTACTTGAATATTTGATTTTCATAGTGGAAAGTTAGGTGGTCCGGTGGACGGGTGGTTTTCCTTTTAGGTCATGGTTGTGGCCTAGGTTGTTTCCATCTAAAAATATTGTGTGTTATTATTTCCGCACTTTACTCTTACACACGATTGCATGTCTGGCCGCTTTGTTTAGGTTATTAAATTATAAATTGATAAAAAATTAAAAATAAACTATTCACCCCCTCTAGGTTAATCAGGTCCATATCTTATAAACTTTCATTATCAATCAAGAATAAAGGAT
The DNA here is from genome assembly GCA_033030585.1 of Hippophae rhamnoides. Taxonomy (NCBI): domain Eukaryota; kingdom Viridiplantae; phylum Streptophyta; class Magnoliopsida; order Rosales; family Elaeagnaceae; genus Hippophae; species Hippophae rhamnoides. The sequence goes on along the minus strand of CM065429.1, from coordinate 46,346,117 downwards.
TATCTCAACTTCCTTATAGATTGATTTCTTCTCAATTTTTTAATGAAACGTAATTGCATCGAGTAATAATAATAAAATTAGAATTTAATTAATTATATTTTTAGTGTTAGATTTATATATATAATTATTGAATTATTATAAAAATTACAAATATATAACTTAATTTTTTCAAATAATAAAAATAATACTCAAATATAATTAATGGTGTAAATATATCACTATTATGATAAATCTATTACTAAATTTCTTATTAATGATATAAATCTATCACTAAATTTATTATTAATTATATAACTCTACCACTAAAAATATAACATAGTAATATATTTATAATACACTTTAACATTGTTTTTATTACTTTATAAAATAATATTATGTATTTATTAATTTTTTTTATAAAAGCTCTAGTGAGAAACACCTATATAAAAAATGGTGTCAAAGATAATTGTTTGATGGAGAAATTATTCATTCCATTTAAATTATATAATTATGTGATTTTTTAAATAAATAAAATTTAAAATTAATATAAATTTTATACAAAAAATAAATAATTAATTAAAGATTAAAAGAAATTAATTGGTGAAAATATAATAAATAAGACTTTGTTGCTTCATTAATTAATTGAGATAAATAGGTGACACAAGAATTAACTCTCAACTCAAGAATTCCAACCTTAAATTGGTACTTTTAAAATTCATAAAATACAAGGAACATTATCTTAAATACTCGTGAGGTTTGACATATCTTTAATTATGCTCCTGAGGTTTATAAAATATCAAAAATGCCTTTATACTTTAATTGTGTTAATTTTCCATCCATTACTATTTAAATTACTATTTCTAGGTTTTGATATCAATTTCTGTGGATCGATACAATTTTTAATCAGGGGTTAATATTTACCTAGTTGATGGTCTTTGTCTATTTATTGGATGTAATAATTTGTCTAAAAAGCTTATTATTTTGTTATATAAGTCTAATTTTCTTCTATATTCATTACAATTGCATAATATATTATGTTTTTCATTATGTTGGTTGCTTAATTATAATCCTGAATCTATTAATTGTCTTTTAAAATTAAAAATTATTTTTCATTTGTTAAATCTAATAATTCTAATTTATGTACTAATAATTCGATATTCATAGAGTATATTATCTTGATAAATCATATGTATTGAATGTATATTATTTTGTCTTATTCGTAGTATACAATCAATTTTTTCTTATGTATATACAATATATTTATAATCTTCAAAGAAGTAATATCCAAACATTAAGTTGTTAAATTCTTCTTCCTTTATTCTCACATATTTTTGACTAAAATAGTCTTTTAATTTCTTGAAACAGGATGGTCTATGATACTTGTAATAGCTTTAATTAATCCGTATAGATGTCTAATAAGGTGTTAAATCTTTTAAAATTTTCAAGACAAGTTTCATAGTCTTCATTTTTAAAATATTCATTTAAATGATAGAGATAACTTTTATCAAATATTTCTAATAGAATTAGATTTTTCTCTTTGATTTCCATTGGAATTATTAGTTGTTTATTTCTAAAAATAAATTCTATTTTCCTGTTTTAACAATATTATGTCTTGTTATAAGTAAATATTTAAACATTAAAGATTCTTACCTAGCTTAAATTTATAATTATCATACCTAAATTTGATGAGTACACCACGGTCTTCCCTTTTGTTCGTCTTCTTTTGTTACATCTGTTATGCATCAATTTTGCTCAAACCTCAACGCCCTCCTAGCAATGGTGAGCCTTCTGCATCTGTACATAAATGGTGTCCAATAATTGACTTACTAAAGAAGAGTAACCGAACTCCATTTTATTCAGAGTATAATAATTTTTACAACTTAAGACCAACTAAGAATCTTGAAAGGGGTGTTTAGCCGCTCATAGTTACTGGGTGTATCATTATTGGTTTTGAGATTTCTAGATAAATAGGTTTTCTATGCTAGAGTTTTTCAGAATAGAGTGCTCTAGATTTCTGTGTATTCGTGTGTGTTTTTTGAAATGATAATAAAGGTTCCTTTTATAGAACAAGGAATCCCTATTTACAAGACTAAAATTATTATTTTACCCTTATTCTAATAATTCATCTACTTTTCTACTTTAAAGGATAACCATTACTTTTTTCCTTGGCACATGCTGCCAACTAAGATGTAGGGTCTACATCTTTATTTCTTTTGTAGTCTTTGATGAAGAGAATGCATTTGTGATCTTTGGTGGCTTTTCTAGCATAGAAGCAAAATACCTTCCTTGTTTCTTAACCAATTTCTAGGTGGTTGCAATTAAAAGTGGTTTCATATTTGGTGATTTTTTCACCATCTTCTTCTGACATAGCCATGCTACTGTGGGAAATGATGATGACTTTACTATTTAAATAATTTACTTTAATCTCAATATAATTATCAATCTTCCAGAGTTCATAGTAAATTTGGCTTAGCATTTGTCCTCTTAATACACAGAGTTCTTCTATGTTGAATTCCTTTTTCTAGAAGTGCCCTTGGTTTGGGAACCTCTCTGTTTGTGTTGGAGATCCCTATTTTGATAAAGTGGTAGGGACTAATACTTTCTTCTTCATTCCAATCCATTAATGAACTGAAAAATCTAAGATAAACAAGTTTATCACATGCTTTAATTTTTATTCTAAAATTCTTAATTGCTCTTTTAAAATTTTCTAGGAAATAATTTAATTCACTTAAATTAATTCCTAGATATATATTTTCTATTAATCCTGCATGAAATGCTTTATACACAAATATTGGATCAGCTCCTTCCAATATATTGAATTTACTTCCGGTAGGAAATTTCTTGTCTATAGTATAGAATTTCATATCTTCAATATATTCTTGGGTATATTTTTTGGCCAAATTATAGAGACTCAACCATTGTAGTTTGCTGAGGTTTCTATATTGGTCCTTTTTATCTTCAATGATTGGAGTAGTTCTAGGAGATGTCTCCATGAATAATACTGAATGCTTTACTATTTTTGATGTCTTTGGAGAAGATCTTTCTCTAAATAGCACTGGAGGCCTTGCTATCTTTCCAAGATTTTTCAATTTGCTTGGAGCTATTGATTGTTGTTGTAGTGTTACAGAATAATTTCTTACTATCTCCTCCAGAGTTATTAGTTTCGATGTTTTGTAGTTGACATAACTACCTTCAGCTTCTATTTGGTTGGTGAAGGCTCTATGAGTTACTCCACTAATTCCTAGAATAGATTTGCTAGCTTCTGCCCAATTGTTATAAATCCTTGATTTTGGGCCTATAGACAACATAAACTTTTTATGTTCTTCTTTTTCTGCCTCATCTACCCAATTAAGCTTTGTGGTTTCGGAAGTTTTTTAGGAACTGTTAGGTTCTTCCTTATTTTAATGGAGATTCCTCGTTTGAGTTTTTAGTCTTTAGAGATTGTTTTGAACAATTAAGTCTTTTGGTGCTTGTTTCCAATTGTCTTCTGAAAATACATATCTACTTGCTACACACATACTAGCTCATGTATCTATATATGCATGTAAATGATAAGTGTTATAGCCTTTAAATTTTAGTCTTACTTTAATGTAAGCACTATTTGGATTTGTAATACTATACAAATCATTCATCTTCTAATGAAGAATATTCATAATTTTAGGGATGAGTTCGATTTCGGGTATAAAATGAACATAAAGCAACATGTACGGTTTGGGTATGGTTATACTTAAAATCGTACCCGTCAGTACCCGAAATTAATTATATTTATTTAAATAATTTATATATTTATTAAATTAAATTATATATTAATTATAATTTTTACTTATTTTTTCACATAGTATATAAACCAAACTACACTTGAATCTTGATTTCATATTTTCAGTCTCAATCTTTGTCGCTTTCATTTGTCATATTTGTCACTCTCAGCTCTGTCGCTCTACGCTTGTCGTTAGCTCGGCTCGCCGTCCTCGTTCACTTCTACAGTCCTCCTTAGCTTCTTCTTCTTCATGATCTCATCAGATACTCAAGTAGATACATAAAGTGTTTCCTTGTCTTCTTATATGAAGCAAATCTCCAACTTACTCTGTTCTATGCTTCGTGTTTTCTTTTATAGTTTAACTTAGATTGTTTCTCTTGGTGACTGATACACAAAGTGGCTACTCTATTTTGTGTATGGACAATGGACCTCCTTGTATTAAGATTTGTGCTACTCTATTTTTTTCACAAAATTTCGAGCCATTTTAAGTTATCATGATACAATCTTATTAGATTTGTGCTTTGAAAGACTTTAGTCAAAGACTTTATTCTATTTCTTGAGCAGAACAGCTTTAGGATGACATATATTTAGATGTCTGAAGTCATCTGGAGAAAGTATTATTGATTCATAGTGTATGTGGAATAAAGGACTTGGAACTAATGCATTGGGAACCTTGTTTGCTAATGCTTTGACTAAATTAGCAGATAAACTTTAAAAGAGATGCCAATCATGCATAATGCCAATGTAAAATCATATAATTATTAAAATTTGAATTATTTCGTGAAGTTTATAAAGTAATCGTTGAGAGATTTACATGAATATTCTTGTAGTTTGTAGCCTTTTCACGTTGCAAGTAAGATGGTGAATAATTTAAGAAAAAGAGTAATAGAAAAGATAAATATTCATGGCATGTTTAGTGTGTTGTGTTGGATAAAGTAAATATAATTATATTAGATTGAATTATATTATAATTTATTATAATTAATTTGTACATTATTTAGTGATAATTTGTATTATATAGTATGATAAATTAATAATAAATTGTTTATCATATATCTTGTAGAGTTTGAGATTTGTGAAGAAGACATAGACTTTAAACATTATGGCAAGTAAATATGTTGAAAAGGTAATAAGAGATAATAGAATATATATATATATATTTTTATTTATATATGAATTTAAATTTTGAAAGTTATTTTTTAGAATTTTTTACCACAATCCTCTTAAAGAGTAAATGACATTGAACTTAATGTGGAGGTAACAAGTGATGTAACTTCAAGTGCCAATTAGCATACAAATGCTCATCTTCTTACATCAACCTCATCACCAGAAATACACCAAGTCAACCATCACATGAATATAGTGAAGAAGATGATGATAAGAATGCTAAATTAAAGTCTAAAGCATGGGTTCATTTTGATAGGAAGAAAATTAATGGGATATGGAAGACAATATGTAATTACTGTGGAAAACGGTTATGAGGTGATACAAGGAATGTGATATCTCACTTCAAAGCACATACAGAAGGTTGTCCATTCAAACAGCAAGAAAGGGTTATAGGCCAATCATTGTTAAATCCTAACAAAAAGAGGAATAGAATTGAGTTAGGACATTGGAATTTTGATTCTCAAGTTTCTCTTGATAAATGTGCAAAGATGATAATTCTACATGAGTATCCTCTTAGTATTGTTAATCATCATAGATTTAGGGAGTATTCACATTCATTACAACCAATATGGAAGCCTATTTCTCGTTTGACAGTTAAGAGAGACATTATAAAGATATATGATATTGAGAAAAAAATGATGAATATGTTGGAGAACAACAAAATTCATGTTGTAATCATGAGTGATATATGGAAGTCTGGAAATCAAAACAAAGGATTTATAGTTGTAACTTGTCATTTCATGGATGACAATTGGTATTTGCATAGTAAAATAATAAGGTAAATTTTATAAGTTTATTGTTGAAATTTATACAATTCCTATGAAATATTTTTTATAGATTTGATATATTAAATGATTTTATATAACAATTTTATTGTTGCAATATAATTGTTTGTAGATTTATATATGTTCCTGATCCACACAATGCTACGGTTATTGGTCAGGAATTGATGGGTTGCTTTTTGGATTGGAACATTGATCGTAAGATTTCAACCCTAAATTTAGATAATTGTTATATTAATTACTAAATGCTACCTGAACTGTTAGATTCATTAGTGAAAGTTTATAAATTATGGACCTAATTAACCTAGAGGAGGGTGAATAGGTTATTTTTAATTTTTACCAATTTATAATTTAATAACCTAAACAAGGCGGTCAGGCATGCAATCGTGTGTAAATATAAGTACAGAAATAAAATAATAACACACGATATTTTTAGGTGGAAACAACCTAGGCCACAACCATGGCCTAAGAGGAAAACCATCGGTCCACCGGACCACCTAACTTTCCACTATGAAAATCAAATGTTCAAGTACAAACTCGGTCTTATGCTACCCTCCCTAGGATACTGCCCCAATGTACTTTACTTACGAGCCCCTGCTCTATTTTCACAGTTTCCAATATTAGCGTGAACGGTTTCCAGACCAATGTTTCAATAAGCTCCCCGCAAATCAGATCGTTCACAAATCAACTGCAAAATATTTAGCACAAAAACACAAGTGCCCGTGTGTGTTCTAGAACAGATTTAATAATGAATAATCCTAACTAGATGATTCAAAACATATGTCGTTTAAATTAAATCAACTAGCAAATCCTAGAGCAAAAATATCAAATACAAGTTCAATAAAATAGCTTCTTTAAAGATTAATAATCAAATCAAATAATTATGATATGACAAAAACAATTATTTGATCTAACAATTTAATAACAAAAATAAAGAAGAAGCCATAAGAACATATTATCAAAATATCATAAAATAATTAGGTTTATTAATCAATCAAACATAACCACCAATATTTGATAGATTAACTAAATAAAGAAACCTAAAGAATTATGATCTTATATTTGCAAAACAAGAGAGAGAAATTAAGAAGATTAAAATAATACTCTTGTGTGGTTAATTGAAACAATGAGCAATGAGTTTTATTTATAGGAAAAATTAAAACCCTTAATCCTATGTAATTGATAAATATCTTTTCTATTACAAATAGGATTAGTAATTCTCATTAATTAAGATAACTCTCATTTAAAATATATTTCTTTTAAAATATATTTTATGTTATCTTTTATGGTAAAGATTTCAATTATAATTTAAAATATATCCTATCTAATATCTTTTAAAATAGATTTTATGCTTTCTTTTATGCTAAAGATTTCAACTATAATTTAAAGTATATCTTATCTAATATCTTTTAAAAATAGATTTTATGCTATCTTTTATGATAAGGATTTCAAATATAATTTAAAGTATATATTATCTAATATCTTTTAGCATATCTTATTTTAGAGTATATATATCTTATCTAATATCTTTTAACATATCTTATTTTAGAGTATATATTATTTAATATCTTTTAGCATATCTTATTCTATATTTTAGCACTAAAAATAATTTTAGATTTATAAGCACGTGCTATTAAATGCATAAATATAATCCTATGTGTCGTAGTTATCAAAGATATACCTGAAGTACAATTATCTGGAACTCGAGCATTTGTTTGGCTTTTCTTAATAGACTTGATAGTAGGCCTAAAAACAAATTTACAGATAAATATTTTGTCCACGAAAATAGCCAACACTCATAGTTCTTACAATTAGATAGAACTTCAATGCTATTGTATGGAGATATTTTTCATATACATTGTGCTACTCACATATTAACCTTAGTAGTGAAAGATGGGTTGAATGTAATTTCTCAATGCCTTGTTAAAGTTAGAGATAGTGTTGCATATTGGATAGCAACACAAAAGACGAAGGAAAAATTATAAAAATTTGCATCTCAAGAGATAAAGTCTTCTTCTAAGAATTTATCTCTTGATTGTCAAATTTTGTAGGAATTCTAATTTTTAATGCTTAAATATGCATTGTTTCATTTGTTTGAAACAATTGGATAATAATTATAATACTCTTCTTGATGATTTGGATTGGAAAATGGCAAGTAAAATTTGTGATAATTAAGAGGTATTTTACAAGATCACTGAATTGATTTATGGGTCCAACTATCCCACTATAAACATGTTATTTCCTCATATTTGTGACATCAAATTGGAATTATATCATTGGGTTAATGATGAGGATGATTTGATCAATGAAATGGCTAAAAACATACTTGTAAAATTTGACAAGTATTGGCAAGAAGTTAATATTGTCATGGCTATTTTAGTTGTTTTTTATCCTAGATTTAAGATGAATTATCTCGAATTCTATTTTTCAAGAATATATGGAGAGAATGTCATTTTTGAAATTGAAAAGGTAAGAAGAAAGTGTTCTGACTTGATAAATATGTACCGAAATAAAGAAATTATAGAAGAAGAGAATCGACAAATGAAATTTTCAACACACTTCAATATGTCTCAAAGATCAAAAGGTACTAGTGTTTTGAATCCTAGTAGTATAATTAAGTATAAACAATGGAAATTAATGTAAAATAAAACTGGATCTTTGAAATCTGAGTTGGACTCTTATTTAGAGGAGGTTGATGTGGAAATTTCGGATGAAGAGTTTGATATATTGTCTTGGTGGAAGTGCAACAAACACAAGTATCTAATAATGCATGACATGGTTAGAGATATTGATATTAACCAAGGGGTTAAGGCCTAGCTAATTTCAGATTATATAGCAAAGGGTTTCTTCACAAATCAATGGATATTACTCACCATTTTTCTAAGGGGAAAAGACGCCACAAGGAGGTGCTATTTCCTTGATAAGTCTAGCATAAATGACACCCTAACAAGTATAGATATTACTCACCACAAATGCTTGGATGCTAAAAAACTTCACAAAGATTGCCAATCCCTTGATAAGTTGCTTAAAGAGGAACAAAGAGTATGAATGATCTCTCAAATGATCTGAAAATTCAAATTTTATTCAAATTGTATTTTACAGCAGTTGAGCTGCTCTTAATAGGATACAAACAAACTCTAAGCTCTACTACATCATAGCCTTTGATCTCATCCAAAGGTTGAAAATAAAAACAGCCAAAAAGCACAAAAGGTAGCAGAAAACATGGACCAAAACATGGAGAAAAATGGGGCAGCTGACTACAAACGAATCCTATAAAAATATTACATCTTTACCCTAGATTTCATCCAAGGGCTGAAAAGAAAGCTACCTAAAATCAGTCCAAATGGCACAGCACCAATGGAGCAAAATGTGGAGCAAAATTGGAGCAGTTGAGAATAAAGGAATCCCTATAAAATATTACATCTTAACCTTTGTTTCCATATAAGGGCTGAAAATGAAGCTGCCCTAAAAAGTCCAAATGGCACAACAATGTGCCTAGTTTTCTTTTACCAATTTTTCCCTAATTTCCATCCTACGATTGTCTCAATCCTTGCATTCCCAATTTAGGTCCCCTTGGTTATGCATGACCTCTTGAATGAGCCCATTTAAATCTTTTTCGAGTTGTGCCCTCCTGGACCTTATGATTGGTCCACTTGGAATTTGTAGAGCTCGATGATTCTCATTATTCCCCCTCTCTTCAAGAGGATTCGTCCTCGAATCGTCATCTGTATAATCAAAATGAGAAAGATCAGAAACATTAAAAGAGGTACTAACATTATACTCACCAGGAAAGTCTAGCTTGTAGGCATTTTCATTAATCCTTTCGACAGCGTGAAATGGACCATCTCCCCATGATAGATAATTTGATTTTTTTGTTCTATAAAATGCTCTTTTATCATGTGCACCCACACCCAATCTCAAGGCTCAAATATCATCCTATGACATCCTTTGTTGGCTTGTTTGATATATTTTTCAATGATCCTCTCAATGTTGAGCCTTGCTTTCTCTTTTTCAAAATGTTTTGCAAAGTTTGGTAAAGACAATAAAAGAGCTTGAGTTAATTTTTCCTTAAGTAGTTGGAATGAAATTTCTTGCTCTTCTCCTCATTTGAACCTAACATTCTTTTTTATGACTTCGGTTATCGGTGCTGCTATGCTAAAATCTTTCAAAAATTATCGATAAAAGCAAGCAAGTCCATGAAAACTTCAAACATTACTTAAACTTGTTGGGTTGGGCCACTCCTGGATAGCTCGAATCGTTTCTTCATCAACCTAAACTCCTTTTGCACTCACAATGAAACCCATCAACACAAGCTTATAAGTGCAAAATGTGCACTTCTTTAGGTTAGGAAATAGTTTCTCTCTCCTAAGCACTTCAAGAACAAATTATAAATGTTTCAAATGGTCTTCCAAATTTTTTCTATAAATGAGAAAATGATAAAAATAGACAACTACAAATTTTCCAATAAAAGCATGCAAAACATGGTTCATTAATCTTGTGAAAGTACTTAGAGCATTAGTTAAACCAAATGGCATGACTAACCACTCATATAAACCATATTTTATCTTAAATGCATTTTTTCATTCATCACCTTCTTTCATTCTAATTGGGTGATATCCATTTTTCAAATCAAATTTAGAAAAGACACAAGAGCCATGCAACTCATCTAACATATCAACTAAGCGGGGAATAGAGTGACGATAATTTACCGTGATATTGTTGATTACTTGGCAATCTATGCACATCCTCCATGTCCCATCCTTCTTAGGGACCAAAATTACTAGAACAACGCGTGAACACATTCGTTCTCTCATGTACCCATTTTCCATCAACTCACTAACCTATGTTTGTAGTTCCTTCGTCTCCTCAAGATTACTCCTATAGGATAGTCGGTTTGGATTGTTAGCACCAGGTACAAAATCAATTTGATGTTCAATCCCTCGGATAAGAGGTAATCCATTAGGAATTTCCTCGGGAAAGACATCCTCAAATTCCTGCAAGATAGAAAAAATTGAACTAGGCAAAGCATCATCAAGTTGTTTAGTATTCAAAAATGCCTCATTGTGCAAAAGTACAATCAATGGCTGATTAATGAATATTTATTTTTTAATTTCACTCGCTTTTGCATAGACATTTATTTTTTTCTCTTCTTTTGTCTCAAATTTTTCAATATCTCTTTCTTTTTCTTTTTGATTTTCTCTCAATTTCTTGTTATCACTCTCTTTGCCACGAATTTTATTTTGTTCACTCTCTTTTTTTCTTTTCATCTTTTCTTTACTTTCATTTTTTTCTTTAGTCTCACTCTCCTTTTCATTTTTACTCTTCTCTTTTCTCTCATTCTTTTCTTTAGTCTCACTCTTCTTTTCATTTTCACTCATCTCTTTTCTATCATTTTTTTCTTTTGTCGTACTCTCCTTTTCATTTTCACTCTTTTCTTTCCTTTAACCATCTTCATTTGATCTTTAAAGACTTGCTTGGGTGAAAAGGGGACAAGTGTGATGTTTCTACCATTCTTTACAAATGAATACTTATTTCTATATCCGTCATGTGTAACCCTCCTATCATATTGCCAAGGCCTACCTAGCAAGATGTGTCCAGCTTGCATGGGTACCACATCACACAACACCTTATCCTTGTACTTTCCAATGGAAAAGCTCACTAATACTTGCTTATTAACCTTCACTTCCCCACTATCATTTAACCATTGCAACTTGTAAGGCTTAGGGTGTTCAAATGTAGGCAACCCTAATTTCTCAACTAAGGTAGTACTAGCCACATTGGTGCAACTTCCCCCATCTATTATAACACTACACACTTTGTTACTCACATGACACCTTGTGTGAAAGATGTTATCTCTTTGTTGTTCAAGGTCATCCTCCTTGACTTGAGTGCTCAAAGATCGCCTTATTACAAGTGCTTCCCCGCCCACGGGTCCTATCTCCTCTTCACTAGCTTCCTCTGTAGATGGCATCTCATCTTCTTCACTTTCATTATCGGTTCCCACCTCACCACTAGCTAAGGTGATCATTTCCTTCTTGTTTGGACATTGAGAGGCTATATGACCATTACTAAGACACAGAAAACACTTTAAGTCACGATTAAAAATTGGGGTATCGATTTTACCTTTGTCCTTGCTAGCCCCCATCTTTTTGGCTTTGTAAGGCTCAAATCTTGGTTTGGATGTAGCTATTTCATATTTTTTCTCATTGGACTTCCAAGGACTAGTAGGGTTTGGTTTTGGAGTAATGGGACTAGACCTTGATGGTTGGGATCGAAAACTCTGTTTCTTTAATTTCCTTTCCACCTTGATTGCCATGTGGATCATGTCCTCCATCTCCACATAATGATGAAGTTCCACAATGTTGGCAATGTCTGGATTCAACCTACTAAGAAACCTAGAAATGGTGGCCTCTCTATCTTCCTCGACATTAGCTCTTACCATCACCACTTCCATTTCCTTGTAGTACTCATCAACGCATTTATATCATTGAGTTAATCTTTGTAGGCGTTGGTGAAACTCTCTATAGTAATAGCTAGGCACAAACCTTTTTCTCATGATGGCCTTCATGTCTTCCCAATTATCTATGGGCCTTTCAAGGTTTCTCCTCCTACTAATGACCAATTGATCCCACCAATTCAATGCATAGTCAGAAAACTCAATTACAACGAGTTTTATTTTTTTCTCCGTGGAGTAGTTGTAGCATTCAAAAATGTGCTCTACCTTCTTCTTCCATTCCAAATACAACTCCGAGTCATTCTTTCCTTGGAATTGTGGTATTTTTATACTACTTAGATCTCTATCAACTCCATATTAGGCTCTAAGTGGGGGTCTCTGCATACCTCCTCTACCATCTCTTCCTCCTCTATTCCCATTTCTTCCTCCTCTAGGCATTCTTCCTTCAATTATTCTTCCTAATCTTCTTCATCTATATCATCCCCAACATGAGCTTGCCTATTAACCCTCTTAACATTGGGTGGAGGTGTTTCTCATTGTAAAGCTGCTAAGGAATTTTCTTGCCTTTCCAATCTTTCATTCATATCAACCATCAAGTTGTTCATCCTCTCAAAAGATTGTTACAACGCCTTCATCATGAACGTCATATCTGGACTTCCTTCGGGACTACCCCTGTGGGACATTTTTTTTTTGTAATTCTACACAACAAGATGTCAGTGTAATAAAATAGAACTAATGTAAATTCACACAATACCTCATGTGTTTAACACTCGGATTGATAGCTCAAACCCTCTTAGTTCCTAATCAAAGCAACCAAATCCAGGAATTCCAAACAATTTGTAGAATTATCAAACACCCAAAAAAAAGTAGTTCACAATATCACACTTGTTAAAGCACAAAGGAAACTAACTCAAAGTGTTTAGAGTAGTAAGCATAAGGAAAATCAATAGATCAACACGATGGGAAAACAACAATTTCCCCAAAGGAACTAAGCACATAATGGGAGATTTATAATCAAAGGGTAAAATTCTTAGAACTATGAGTTCAAATACTCACTAGAAATTAACAAATGCAATTTGGCCTCTCTATTTTCTGTCTTTTTTTTCAATAAATTTGGCCACTCTTTTTTTTTGTTTCAGAACAAATATGCTAATAACTTAAGAGTAAATCAATACAACACCTTCAATATGAGTTTAAGAAATTTTTAAGATACATAAAATAGCATATAAATTACGACACAAAGGTGAAACAAAATTTCTGCAGGAACTACCACAGAAATACTAGAAAATAACCAAAAACTATAGAATATATCAGATATTACAAAATAAGCAAGGAAAAATGCAGAATAGTTTCAGAAATAGCAGAATTTGGAAGGAAAATTTAAAATACTTTCAGAAACAACAGGATATGCAAGGTTACTACTGAAAAACTTTGGACACAATAGAATTTGTAAGGAAAATGTAGAAAAAATGTGGAAACAAAGAAGAACAATATTTTTAGGGTTTGGAAAATAAATTTAAGCAAGAACACAACACAAGTATTTTTTTTCTTTATTTTCTATGTATCAGAAACAAAATAAGAACACAAAAACAAAAAAAATATAAAGGATAGGAATCTAAAAATTAGCACCTTAATGTCACGACCTTAATTTCTCAAGAGGCGATCGTGCGGCACTTAGCTCGGTCCGTTGCACTAAGCCTGCCTTTCAATCCGAAATGTAACTCCAAAGAGAATAGAAAGAGTTTGCAAAGAATGCTTTGTATTGCTCTAGAGAGAGTTTATGTTACAAATGCTAAGAATTCCCAAGATTTCCAAGATGAATACAAATGAAGACCAAGTGGTCTATTTATAGTGTGGCTTCTAAGCTTAAGACTATGCCACCACTTTCTAGATTATTCTAACTCTAGAATGTACAAGGGTATTCTAGGTTTATCTACAATGTGCCACAAGGCTCTAGGACCTTCTAGCCAACTCTAGAGTCTTCTAGGTTTTTCTAGCTCCTTCATGCACCTTCCGGGATGTTCCGTAAGCTTCCAGCAGCTTCTACAACCTTCCCGAACCATCCAGAGCGTTCTAGAATATTCCAAATTTCATTCTAGCACCCTCAGCGTGCTCTAGAACATTCTGGTCTTCAAGCTTCGAGTTGAGTCCGTCCAACTCCAAATTTTCTAGACTTCTCTAGGCAACTCTAGAACTTTCCATGTCTTAGATCCTTTGTACCAACATTTGATTTTTGTGCGGGGCATGACACGACACCCTCCCCCACTCAAGTTCGCGACGCCCCCGTCGCGCCTTCAAGTTGAAACCTCTCTATAAAGATCTCCGAATAGCCACAAGGAATCCCTCGTGTTCCCAACTCGTCTTCTTCTGGCTTTTCCATTCGACCAAGTATTCCTTATAACTTGGTATGCCCCTTCGTCGATCAAGCGGCCGCCCAAAATTGAGTCTCCGTTTCCCCCGTCAAAGCGAGGTTACCACCGCAAAGAGGGCGCCTCTTGGATTCTCCCGACTCATGTCTTCCTTGTCTCCACGAAAGTGGTTTCAACATACTTACATGAAAGACCGGATAGATTTTAAGCTTTGAGTGAGTCATAGCCAGTATGACACCTTTCCGACTTTCTTAAGGACGGAAACGGTCCTTTGTACTTCCGCACCAACCCCTTATGAACCTTCCGTAAGGACTTGAATTGTTGGGCAATAATTTGACAAGGACTAAATCGCCTTCCCGAAATTCTACCATCCTCCTCTTGTCGCCCCATTTCTTCATCTTTTTAGACGCCTTATTCGCATAGGCTCTGCCAACTCCGCTTGTTCATGCCATGTGCCTTGGCAAACTTGAAAGCAAATTGGGCTCTTTCCTTCATAACTCGTGGCCAAGGCATGAGGGGTCAGCTGGTCACGCCCCATGATAATTTCGAGCGGACTCTTAGCGCGGACTCGCTTCTTTGCAAATTATACGAAAATTAGGATACATCCAACAGCTTTGCCCAATCCCGTTGATTGGCACTCACAAAGTGCCTGAGATACAACTCCAGCAATGCATTGGCACGCTCCGTCTGTCCATCACTTTGAGGATGAAAGCTTGTAGAGAAGTTCAAGTCTGATCCCAACAGCTTGAATAGTTCCATCCAAAATTTCCTCATGAATCGTGGGTGTCGGTCACTCACGATATTGGAAGGAATTCCCCAATGCTTCACAACATTCTTGAGGAACAACCGCGCCGTCTCATCTACCATGCAGTCCGTTGAGGCAGGTAGGAATGTCGCATATTTGCTGAAACGGTCAATCACCACAATAATGCTGCCAAAGCCCTCTTATTTTGGCAAGCAAGTGATGAAATCCATAGAGACACTCTCCGATGGTCTCTCTGGAATGGGCAGTGGCTCTAGCACTCCTCCGGGTGCATGCTGCTCTATCTTGTCACTTGTTGGGTCAACCACCACGCTTCCGTTGCGCGCCTCTGATTTTTCCACCTGATCAGGGCTCATTATTGGTGGTCTTGTGTCGAGCTCCAACTCGACTTCATGGTCCACCTCCCTCCTTGGAGGTAATCGTTTGGGCGAGACCTCATGCATCACCCCATGGGATTTATCTGGGGTAGCTTGCACTTCCGCTTGGCAAGTTGACTCTGGTGACACCTCAAACATCACCTTGTGGGACTTATCTCGAGACAACTCGCACGTCCATCGCTAGCTCGGCTTCGGCGACTCCGCCTCATTGTACTCTTTGAGATGGTCGTAACTCTCTTCGTCCCTCTTCAATCCCTTTGATTTGAAGTGCCGAGAGAGCTTGGGTCAGGCGTTTGGTGGTCCCGTCCGTCGCACCACGCAAGCCTCGAACCATCCATGACGCATGAGTTCGAGTACGGCACCAAGATACTACCGGTCCAAGAACTCCATGCCGAATACCATCGAGTATTCATCCATAGGCGCCACTGATAAGTCCACTTGGCCAGTCCAAGCACCAATACTGACCTTAACTCCTCGAGTGACTCCATGTAATGGTAGTGCTGCTGAGTTAACTGCCTTCAGAGATCCCCCTCCGTTGACAACCTTCAGGCCGAGTCTCTTTGCTTCTTCCACTGAAACAAAGTTGTTAGATGCCCCTGTGTCGACCAATGCTTTGGCGACCTTCCCATTGATGGTGGCATCCACGTACATTAAGCCTTTAGGGGTCTTTGGGGCGCTCTGCATTACACCAAGTAGGCGCAAAGAACCCATCTTTGAACCTGCGTCCGACTCGCCTCCATCCTGGTCATGAGTGGAAGCAACTAAAGCACTCAAGGCCTTCCTCTTCGGACATTCACGTGCCCTATGCGGTCCGTCGCAAATGAAGCACGTTACACGGGGCTTTGAGGCATTCCGATCCTCCTTCTCCTTCCCCTTATCCCGTGGCTTGAATGAGGAGTTGCCTTTATGATTTTTGGAACCCTGACTTTTGGCATGGCCTCCATTACTCTTCTCTCCACCAAACTTATTATTCGAGGCCTTTGGACTCTCCTTGCTCAGGAGTAGTCAATAAAGCTTTCTCAGCTTGC
Organism: Hippophae rhamnoides; assembly: GCA_033030585.1. Lineage (NCBI taxonomy): Eukaryota > Viridiplantae > Streptophyta > Magnoliopsida > Rosales > Elaeagnaceae > Hippophae > Hippophae rhamnoides. The sequence goes on along the minus strand of CM065429.1, from coordinate 46,329,441 downwards.
GATGGCCGAAGACAAGTATTGACACCACGTCGGCCGAGCTCCGGTGATCAGCCCACGATTGGGAGCATCGTCCACGAACAAGAATCAGGCATCCTTGTCGCTGTGTCTGGGGACTTCTAAAGAACAAGGTTGTGAACTCCTTCACATAATCCCTTATGCTACCCGTCTGCTTTAACCGTCGCAGCCGACCCTGCTCCTCCTCAAGCATTTACGGGGAAGAATCGCATCTTGAACTCCCTTTTGAAATCTTCAAAGGTGTCAATCAGTGCAAAACCCCTCGTCGCACATCTCCACGCCTCCTTCTCCACCATAACATGGCAGTGTCCTGGCCAAGTACATGGCAGCAATTGGATCTTGCCGGCGGCATGGTCCGTTATGCGCCAGTAGCCTCGTAGTATTATTCTAGCCCCCATAGGAAGTTCTCCACTTCCTAGCGTTCCTAACGCCATCAAGGTCTCTGGGCTCGGGAACATCCACCCTCTTAGCCTCACCACGGTGGTCGTGTTAGTTCCCGCGGCCATAGCCCGCTACAAAGCGGTTAGATCACCACCCATATCCTCAACTCTAAGCAAGACATTTGTGAGTTCTCTTTGACGAGATCTCTTACCTTGGCAAGTTCTGTTCAACCCATCAATCTCGCCTTAGCCCACCATCTAGCTCGTCGAGTGACATCTTAACCGCCGTACTGGATCTCCACATCCTCGGCTCCAAGCCATTGCAACGCTCCTCTAAGTTGTCCACTCGGTCAAACAGCTCCCCCAAGCTGTCCTACGCACTCCCAACTCGTGCCTCCAAGCTAGAGAGTATGTCTTTCGACTTGGCTCGAGATTCCTTTGATGGTTTACGGGTTTCCTCACGTCCACATTCCATAGGTGGAACATTAACGCTTGGTGTAGATGGACCAACGTTCTTCATTATGCCAAGAGTAAGATTGCTTCAACCTAATGCTCTGATACCAACTGTCACGACCTTAATTTCTCAAGAGGCGATCATGCGGCACTTAGCTCGGTCCGTTGCACTAAGCCTACCTTTCAATCCGAAATGTAACTCCAAAGAGAATAGAAAGAGTTTTCAAAGAATGCTTTGTATTGCTCTAGAGAGAGTTTATGTTACAAATGCTAAGAATTTCCAAGATTTCCAAGATGAATACAAATGAAGACCAAGTGGTCTATTTATAGTGTGGCTTCTAAGCTTAAGACTATGCCACCACTTTCTATATTATTCTAGCTCTAGAATGTACAAGGGTATTCTAGATTTATCTACAATGTGCCACAAGGCTCTAGGACCTTCTAGCCAACTCTAGAGTCTTCTAGGTTTTTCTAGCTCCTTCATGCACCTTCCGGGATGTTCCGTAAGCTTCCAGCAGCTTCTACAACCTTCCCGAACCATCCGGCGCGTTCTAGAATATTCCAGCCCATTCTAGCACCCTCCAGTGTGCTCTAGAAAATTCTAGGGTCTTCAAGCTTGAGTTGAGTCCGTCCAACTCCAACCCTTTCTAGACTTCTCTAGGAAACTCTAGAACTTTCCATGTCTTAGATCCTTTAGGCAGCCAACATTTGGATTTTTAGGGGCAGTTTGGGCGGGACGTGACATTAAGCTCTCATACCAAATGATATGAACCAAGGGGTTAGGACCTAGCTAATTTCAGATTATATAGCAAAGGGTTTCTCCATAAATCAATGGATATTACTCACCATTTTTCCTGAGGGGAAAAGACGCCACAAGGAGGTGCTATTTCCTTGATAAGTGCTAATAAATGACACCCTAACAAGTATGTATATTACTTACCACAAATGCTTGGATGCTAAACAACACCACAAAGGTTGCCAATCCCTTGATAAGTTGCTTAAAGAGGAACAAAAAGCATGAATGAGATCTCAAATGATCTAAAAATTCAAATTTCATTCAAATTATATTTCCAGCAGTTGGGGTGCTCTTAATAGGATACAAACAAACCCTAAGCTCTACTACATCATAGCCCTTGATCTCATCCAAGGGTTGAAAATAAAAACAACCAAAAAGCACAAAAGGTAGTAGAAAACATAGACCAAAACATGGAGAAAAATGGGGTAGCTAACTACAAAGAAATCCTATGAAAATATTACATCTTAACCCTTGATTTCATCCAAGGGCTGAAAAGAAAGCTGCCTAAAATCAGTTCAAATGGCACAACATAAATGGAGCAAAATTGGAGCAGTTGAGAACAAAGGATCCCTATAAAATATTACATCTTAACATTTTTTTCCATCTAAGGGCTGAAAATGAAGCTGCCCAAAAAATTCTAAATGGCACAACAATGTGCCTAGTTTTCTTTTGCCAATTTTGCCCTAATTTCCATCCTAGGATTGTCCCAATCCTTGCACTCCCAATTTAGGTCCCCTTGGTTATGCATGACCTCTTGAATGAGCTCATTTAAAGCCTTTTCGAGTTGTGTCCTCATAGACCTTGTGATTGGTCCACTTGGAATTTGTAGAGCTCGATGATTCTTATCAGATATTTTGGCTATTATGGTGACCATAGTTGCTTTAGAATGTGCATTTAGCACAAATGGTAGAATAGTGAGCAAACACCGTAGTAGACTAAAAAAACACATTGGAAGCTTTGATATGTACTCAAGATTGGTTATGGGTTAATATTCATAAACAAGGTATAAATCTATATATTTAATACTTGTACATGTTATATTTTATTAACATTTGTTATATGTACTATATATTAATTATTTAATTGTGTATTCGAATATTTTACAATTTATTCAGATATATTAACTCCTCGTTCATTCGCTTTCACTATTGCTATTACAGAATACAAAAGATGACGTTGAGATAAAAATTTTACATTATTGATTAATTAATTTGTTATTTTAGTTTATAAAAGTGATTTTATATGTTTGATTTTTTTAGAATACTTGTATTGTTGATGAATAATTAGAAAAGTGAATTTTTGTTTTATTGTATTTAAATTTTCTTAAATTTATGTAATCAATTTTTAATATTTGTACGAGTTAAGAATATTTTATTTATATCATATGTTGCTCATTTATATGTGACGATTCAGAGAAATATATAGTATTAATTGTTAAATTCTTTTATCAAATAAATATATTCAAACTAAAAATAACAAATTGAGACAACAAATTCAAGAGCATTGAGTTTATTTGTTTTGGGCTTTTAGTTAAAGAATTAAAAAGAGCTCAATTGAATAGGAATTTTTTTTAAAGTTTGTAAAATGATTTTTTTTTTATATTTTTTAATAACTATTTCGAATCGTTATTTATGGATAAAAAATCATCTCCAAATACTAACGATTTTAAAGTCATTTTAATTACAGATTTTATAATTGAATTTGAGAATAATTATATAAAAATCGTCTCAGTTTATCCGTAACTGTGCTGACAAATCCTATTAGTTGATATTTCTTAACAGAATTGCCTTATGTGAAATGGCTCCGTAGGCCGTAGGAACTATAGACACTAGAGGACGAGCCAGCAACGCCTTAATCAAAATAGCTGTCTCATTAGTTTTTTTTTTTTTCAAGGGTGTTTAAGTTTTTTCTTTTTATTAAATAAAAAAATTATACAAATAAACTTTAAATTTAAATAAAAGTTATTTTAACGGCAGCCAATCTTAAAACAGTAACAAAGTGCACAATAACTTTTTCAAAAGATGAAATATAAATTTACCATTTTAATTTTTTTAATATTACATTCATTATTTTTTAAAATTTAACACATTTATTTATATTTAATATATTTAATTTAAATTTAAAAATTATAATAAATTATACTATAACAATCAAAATTATTATACTAAAAAAGTATTTTTTACATGATTTAATCGTAATTATTAAAATTTAATAAAATTAATATATTATCTTTAAATTTAAAATAAAATTATTAAATTAAAAAATAGTTGATATAATATTATAAAAATTAAAATTAAAAATATTCAATGCAATGAGTATGAATATCGTCTACTTTATTAATTTGTGTTCAAGTTTTTCCGTATCTTTGAATAAATAATATATGATAATTTGAAAAATGATATCTTTTACTAAATTAAAAATTTTACGAAAAATATTTAAAATAATATCTTTAAAATTTATAACAATAAATATAATATTTTTACATTAAATTAAAAGATAAATAAATTAGTATTATAATGTATTCTTTTTATTATTATAAATTTTAAAAATATTAGTTTTAAATTTTTTTAAATTTTTATAGAACAAAACATGCGTGAACTACCATAAATCTTGTAATATATATAGTTAGTGCCATAAAAAAAATTCCTAAAAATAATTAGTAATAGAATTAAACCAACTTAATTTTTAAATTTTTTTTTATTTTTATCAAGTTAGTTTAGTTATTAATTCTTTATTGAGTTAGTTTGATTTTTATATAATTATTTTTTTAATTTCACTTGGCATTTTCTTTCTTTCTCCTCTAATCTAACTCTCTATAATTTTTTTTTCTTTCTATTTTTGTAATAACACCTCACTTCTAAGTTGTTCTACAGTTCTTCTATTCTTACCCACGGCTTCACCCCTAACCTTCAACCGCTCGGCCTCTTTTAGTGTCACCGTACCACAACTTCAACCCCAACACTCACCTAGTCCTCATATGACACTTTTAAATATTTTTTAGACTTTATAATTGATATAAATAATAAATTATTAATAATATTTATCCAACTTTCTTATTCTTTATAATATTTAAAACTATATTCAAATTCTAAAATTTCAAACTTTGATTATTTAAATTTAAAGATATTAATTACGTGATTAAAATTTATAGATTATACTCAAACTAACATTGAAAATATTAAAAATTATAATAGAGAAGTTAATAAAAAATTAGCAGATAAAACATATTAATAAAATAAGGAAAATAATTCATAAAACTATCTGACCTAATCAAAAAAAGAAAAACATTAGATTGGATTGATTTTTGAGAGTTAGTTATTAGTTTCTAAAAACTGATTATATTAATTTGGTTTAGATTTTTTTCGAAAACCAAAGTAACTTACGTATTCACACTCTTATATATAATAGTTTTCCAATTTATGAACATTTATTCACTTTGTTTTTGGAGGGATGCATAGGCAAAAAAATAAAAAATTTCACAACAATATTTTGGTTGAATTATATTATTGGTTCATAAACTTTTTAAATCTAATATTTTTACTTTTTAACCTTTGTTTTTAGTATTACAACCATAATCTTTTTAAAATTAACTATTTTAGATAAATTTAAAGAAATTTTTTTTGGGATAAAGAACATGACAATTAAGTTCTAGCTATCATTGTTTTCAAACTCTGTTACAATCCAGTTCTAATAACAAAGAATCTTCTTCCTCATTTGAATGATATAAATTCAATTGCATTTGATTTGTTAATAAATCATTAAATGATATATTAGTTGTATGCAACTAATATACTTTATAAGTTGTATATTAATCGTATGCAACTAATATACTTTTCCTAAAAACACTTTTAGGAAAAACAAATTCTCTTTTTCTATATTTATACATGTATTAATCTTAAGTGTAATCTGTACCTTGTAAATACATTTAGTGAATTTAATTTGGTAACAAAGCAGGAAAGAAAAAAAAATTATCGGTTTCTGAATAGAAGCGCCGCCTAGCGCCGCCGTCTTCTTGCACTGTTTAGCTCGTGCTGCAATTGCAGATCCTTCGTCCACCCGCGCCGTCCAGTCCGCGCTGTTCAACCCGTGTCATCCACCTCGCAGCCCTGCGCCGTTCAACCCTACGCCATTCATCCCCGCGCAACCCCTGCGCACCGTTCAGCCCCGCGCACCTGTGCGCCATTCAGCCCTGCGCCCCTGCGCGCCGTCAGCTCGCGACCCTGCACGTCGTTCAGCTCGCGCCCCTGCGCACCGTTCAGCTCACACTCATGCGCGTTGTTCAACCCTGCGTAGCATCCAGCTTCGTGCCACCTGCACACCCCTGCGCCGTCGCCGACCAACTCACCGTTCAATTGTTGGTATCAGCCGAAACTTGGTGTGCAGTTTCTTAAAATTGTTTCTTATGTTTCTTAAATTTTTAGATTTTTAAAACCCTAATTATCATCCATAATCAGCCCTAATTATCAACTCTAATTCAAGTCCATCAGCCCAAACATTCAAACAGCCCATTTATCAGCCCAACCCGCCAAAAAAAAATCCAAAATTTTTATTCCGCTACACAATATACTTTTTATTATTATTTCAATGGAAGATTCAAGATAACATCAAGTTACCAGAATTCATGAAGTTCCAAATTTTGAAGTTTCTGTTAAGAGTTCAAAAATTGGTTCTTTCGGGGGTACTAAACTTAATGGTACAAATTTTTGAATTTGGGAAAAAGTTATGTCTGTTTATCTTCGTGGGATGCATAAGATGGGACATGTATCTGGATCAATCAGGGCTCCTAGTCAAGATGATATAGAAGCCTATACTTGGTGGGAAGATGATGATGACTTTGTCATGTCAATCCTATTTAGAGCAATCACTGATGATATATTACAAATGGTGGTGGAATGTGAAACTGTTGAGGGTATATGGAATACCTTTAGCGATCTTTATACAAATGAGTCTAACTTTATTCAAGTTCATGAACTCATGTGCAAAGCTGCTGGCATGCAGCAAAATGGGCAACCAGTATCTCTTTTTTTTACCAAGCTAAAAAATGTATGGGTTGAAATTGACCAGAAATGCCCATGCAAAATTAAAAACCCAGAAGATCTTCTGTGGTACCAGAAGGAGAAGGAGCTTGAACGAGTACATGGTTTTTTAAGAGGCCTTGATATAAAACATAATAGTGCTAAAGGCGAATTGCTTCGAATGTCAGATCCTCCGAGCTTGACTACCGCCTTTACATACATCCGTAAAGACAAATCTCAGCAAGAGAGTCTTCATCAGGCACATGTTGAGGTATCAAGCCTAGCCATTCAAGCTAAATCAAAGGCACATTTCCTCCAACAGCAAAATTCAATTCCATTTCATCAGCAGGGCCCTCCACCAGGTTTTACCAATCGCCCTCGTTCTCCCTGCTCTTATTGCAATGAACAGGGGCATCTTCGTGAGACTTGTTGGAAACTATATCCACACTTGAAACCAAAACGACAACAGGTGCCTCGTTCTAAAGCAAAAGCAGCTGCAGTGCAAATTGTCCAAGAACCAGACTACTATGGACAGAATCATCCTTTGGAATGTGGAGGTATCCCTACAGCTTCAATAGCTGGTCGTGGTAAGATTGGTATGACCTTAAATGTTTCTCACTCTGTTGGGTCTAATACTTGGATTATTGATTCTGGTGCATCTGATCATATGACTTATGATAAATCTTATTTTAATGAGTTATCTCCCCCACCAGTGTCTTATGTTACAAATGCTAATGGTGAGGCCTTTCCTGTCTTAGGACAGGGGTCAGTTCATATCACTCCATCTTTACAGCTCCATAATGTTTTATATGTACCTGACTTATCTCATCACTTAATATCTGTCCCACAGTTGAATATTGAGTTTAAATGCTTTGTAACCTTTTATCCTATGTATGTGATTTTTCAAGATCTTCTTACCGGGGAAATAATTGGTCGAGGGTATCTGAGGGGTAGATTATTCTGCTTGGATCAGAACTACGGATGGGAGAAACTAGGAGCACGGGAAAGCACTGCATTGACTTCTAGTTCTGATAAGCTAAGTGAAATTTGGTTGTGGCATCGCCGCTTAGGGCATCCGTCTTTTAGTCTTATGAAAAAAACCATGCCTACTTTATTTATTGGTGTTAGTGAGACTGTGTTGCATTGTGAGACTTGTGTTTTGGCCAAGAGCCATCGTGTTACTTATTCTCCTAGTATTTCTAATAAAAGTACTATTCCTTTTGAATTAATTCATTCTGATGTTTGGGGACCATCTAAAGAACCCACTATATCGGGTATGAGATATTTTGTTTCATTTATCGATGATTGTACAAGGTTATCGTGGATTTCTCTTCTTAGAACAAAAGATGAAGTTTTTTCAGTTTTTCAAAATTTTCATACCTTTGTTCAAACACAATATAATGGCATCATTCGGATCCTCCGTTCTGACAATGGGGGGGAATATGTTAATCATATTTTTCAAAAAAAATTCAAAATACATGGGATTATTCACCAAACTACTTGTCTGCAAACACCAAAACAAAATGGAGTGTCTGAAAGAAAAAATCGCCATTTACTTGATATGGCTCGTGCACTCTTATTTAGTGTTTATATGCCAAAATATCTTTGGGGTGATGCTATACAGGCTTTCGCCCATCTCATCAATCGTCTCTCGTTTAGTGTCCTTAACGGAAAAATCCCATTCCAGATTCTCGTATCTTACGTATCCTTATTATCCTTTCATAATTTTCCTACTCGAGTATTTGGTTGTGTTGTTTTTGTGCATGTTCCTAAAAATCAACGGTCTAAATTAGATGCCCAGGAAATTAAATGTGTGTTTGTTGGTTATGGAAGTTATCAAAAAGGGTACAAGTGCTTTCATCCACCAACCAGAAAGTATTATGTTACTATGGATGTTACCTTCTTTGAGGACATGAGTTATTTTTCCTCACCTGATACTGCTCGTCAGGGGGAGAATACATATTTCGAAGAACTGTATCATGGTGAGGGGGAGGCATTAGGTGAGTCACCAACTGATGTTTCAATGAGACCAGATGAGACTTCTAATTCATTGAATCCAGTCATTGCAGAAACAGATGCTTCAAGTATTCAAGCACCAAATTCACTTACAGCAAATGACATTGAAGATAGAATTGTACCCTCAGGCATTACTCCTACCCTTGATCAACAACTGCCTGGTACCAAAGGTCACTCATCTGAGGTATGTACACCTACTGATACTAATAACATCGAGTCTAATGTTGGACAGTATGTGTTACCAAATAGGTCTACTAGAGGTCAACCAGACAAAAGGTATGAACCAAATATTCATGCAAAATCAAAATACCCAGTAGCCAATTTCATGTCCACTAAAAGATTATCTAAGTCATACAAATTATTTGTGAATCAAATATCTGGTGTATCAATACCTAACAAAGTGCAGGATGCGTTGGGAGATCCAATATGGAGGAAGGCAATGGATGAAGAGATGGATGCATTAAAGAAGAACGATACTTGGCAACTTGTGTCACCACCACAAGGAAAAAAGGCAGTTGGTTTTCGGTGGGTGTTTACTATAAAACATAATGGTGATGGATCCCTAAATCGGTATAAAGCTCATCTTGTAGCAAAAGGGTTTACTCAAACGTATGGTGTAGACTACGATGAGACTTTTGCTCCTGTCGCCAAAATGAACACGATTCAGGTTCTGCTCTCACTTGCTGCTAACCTAAACTGGCCACTTCGGCAGTTTGATGTCAAGAATGCATTTCTTCATGGAGAATTAGCCGAGGAGGTGTACATGAGTCTTCCACCTGGGTATGTAGTTGATTCTCCTGGTAATTTTGTATGCAAATTGAGGAAGTCTTTGTATGGCCTCAAGCAATCCCCTCGAGCCTGGTTTGGAAGGTTTTCACAGTTCATGCAAAAGGTTGGTTACAGACAGAGTAATTCAGACCACACTCTATTTCTCAAACATCAACGAGGGAAGGTAACAGCCCTAATCATTTATGTTGATGATATGGTAATCACTGGTGATGATACTATTGAGATGGATAAATTATAAAGACAGTTAGCCTCTGAATTCGAAATGAAGGACTTAGGTGAACTAAAGTACTTCTTAGGAATTGAGGTAGCCAGGGGAAGAGAAGGAATATATCTATGTCAAAGGAAGTACATTATTGATCTGCTAACAGAGACAGGTATGTTGGATTGCAAACCTATTGACACTCCTATTGAGCAAAACCATTGTTTAGCAGAGTATCCAGATCAGATACCAACTGATCGAGCCCGCTATCAGAGATTGGTTGGACGTTTGATTTACTTAGCTCATACTAGACCAGATGTTGCATATGCAGTAAGTGTGGTGAGTCAGTTCATGCACAATCCAAGTGAGAACCATATGAATGTTGTTTTGAGAATTTTAAGGTATTTGAAATCGGCTCCAGGAAGGGGAGTAATGTTCTCTAAACACAACAATCCTCTTGAAGTCTGTGGATTCACAGATGCAGATTGGGCAGGAAGTATTACAGATAGAAAGTCAACATCGGGTTATTTCACCTTTGTGGGAGGAAATTTGGTTACATGGAAAAGTAAGAAGCAGAAAGTGGTGGCACGATCTAGTGCTGAGGCCGAGTATAGAGGTATGGCTCATGGGGTTTGTGAATTGCTGTGGATAAGAACTTTGTTATTAGATTTGGGTTTCGAACTCAAAAATACTATGCAGATGTATTGTGACAATCGGACAGCCATTGATATATCACAAAATCCAGTACAACATGATCGCACTAAGCATGTAGAGGTTGATCGTCACTTTATAAAAGAGAAGTTAGATGCCAAACTTATTAGTTTTCCTTTTGTTCCCACAGAAGAGCAACTTGCAGATATGCTTACCAAAGGAGTCTCCAAGAAGTCATTATATGGCTCACTAAGCAAGTTGGGCATGATTGATATCTACGCGCCAACTTGAGGGGGAGTGTTAATAAATCATTAAATGGTATATTAGTTGTATGCAACTAATATACTTTATAAGCTATATATTAGTTGTATGCAACTAATATACTTTTCCTAAAAGCACTTTTAAGAAAAGCAGATTCTCTTTTTCTATATTTATACATGTATTAATCTTAAGTGTAATCTGTACCTTGTAAATACATTTAGTGAATTTAATTTGCTTCACTATTTAGATCCCTTAGTATCAATGTTACAAAATCAGATATATAATTCCTCATTTATCTCCTTAATATCACTTGAGCTACTTGTGATATTCTTTACCTAGCTTACTCAAAAATGAGTGCATCCATAATAAATTTTGCATCTAGCTCCCTCGATATAAACTAGTTATTTTGAATGCAATATTTTTGCATAATCTATAGTTGATTTCAAAGTTAGTTTTTCCACCAATTCAAGTGTTATGACATTAATCTTATATTTCAACTATGTATGAGTGTAACAAAACGTTGGAATGGTTATCTTGGACAAAATATAGTTATAATACATCTACATACTCCTCCACAAAGGTGACACCATTTGAGGCAGTTTATGGCAACCCACCGCCACGCTTACTGGTCTACATCCCAGGTACTTCCAACGTTCAATTGGTGGATGAATGCTTACATGATCGGGATATTATTTTGCGTGGTCTATGCCATCATCTCCTGCAAGCTCAAAACCGTATGAAGTGTCATGCTGATCAACACCGCAGAGAGGTATCGTTTGCAGTAGGAGATTATGTATACCTCTGCCTTTAACCATACAGACAAATTTCTGTAGCTTTTCGAGCTGTCATGAAGTTAGCTCTACATTTCTATGGTCCTTACAAAATCATAGCACAAATTGGAGTAGTGGCGTATAAGTTAGACTTGCCTCCTGACTCTCAGATACACAATGTTTTTCATGTTAGCCGGCTCAAAAGACACCTGGGGCATTACACACCACCTCTCACTTTCCTACCTCTTGTCTCAGATAATTCTATAATGCTTCCTCAGCCTGAAATTGTCTTGAATCGTAGAGTGATTGAAAAAGAAAATTATCAACAAAAATCAGAAATTTTCATGAAATGGGCTGGAGCCTCTACAAAGGATGTTACCTGAGAGAATGAATGACGGTTCTCTAAGACATATCCATCATTCATCCTTATGGACAAGGTTTCTAAGGTAGGAAGGAGTTGATAGGTGCTAAACGCACCAAGTTGCGCACGGAGGGGCACGCTCGTACGTAGAGAAGGGAAGTTAGGCATGTGGGTTTACCCAGAGCCATGATCAAGCTCGATAAAAGAGGGGAAATCATCCCAATTCGTTATGAAGGATCACTCAAGTCGTTAAAAGATGCTCTGATACGCGTGTAGTGACGCAAAAGTTCCTTGTACCCGTTCCCCGTTGTTTTCTATTATTTTTTGTAATTTTTCTAAATAATTTTTATCTACAAGGCTATATAAAAAGCCTAGAAATATAAAGAAATGCAACGAGAATTAAAACAATTATCCTCTTGTGTTCTACCTCTTCCTTTTAACTCTTTTTCTAAATTAACCCTAACATAAACCAAGCCGCATCAAACATTATTTTAATTGCATGACAATTGGATGTGATTGATGTTGACATCACTCATGGACTATCGTTTTCACACACACTCTCTTAGTCTCATTTGTAAGGTTATCCTAGAATTCTTTCATTCTATTAATTAATTTATATATACATCTATCATGTTATTGAAAATTATTTCATTCCTTTGCCACCATATTTGTTCCATCAAAATCATTGCAGTAATTGTGAAACGATAGAAAGTCATTGATGTATGAATGATGTGCTTTGGGGATTTATTATTATGTTGATATATTAAATAATGCAAAAAAAAACTATTTTTAAAGTGATAATTTTTAATATTATAATATAATTTATTTTAATTTTTAAATTTAAATACAATAGATTAAATTTGAAAATACATCTGAGATAATATTACGAATTAAAAAATTAAAAATTAAAGTGTATAATAACACTTCTTTATATCTTAATTAACTTATAATTTACGTGATAATTTTTATTATATATAATTATATAAATTTAATTATAATTATTAATAAATTATATCATATTTATTATTATTTATTATAAATTTATATTTTTATAATAATATAATTTATTATAACGGAGTATTTTTATTTTTAAGTAGAGATTTGTTTCATCTTCCGATCTTAATCATAGAATTGGATGGGATGGGTTTCCATCACTTTAGTCAAACATTAATTAAAGAAAAAAATATTCCCCACCTTCTTTAACGTCATTACGAACTTACTTCTCTGTGGGAGAAAGTATTGATTAATTTATTCAGAGCTTTACTGTTTCTTTTTTTTTTCTTCTTTAAGGGAATGACAATGAAGTATAAATTTACAATACTTTTGTATTCATAATTCTAATAGATATAAAAAGCGTTGGTAAAAAAATTATTTATAATTGACATTCTCTTTCTCTTCGGTCAAAATCATTATAAGATTAATATTAGAAATTAATGCATAGCAATTTTTTTTTTGTCCCCACCAACTTTTTTTTTCTTGCAAGTCAAGGTTAAATATATTTTTTACCTAATCTTTTGTATTAATAGTAAAAATACAAAAAACATTTAACTTATTATAAATGTTTCTAACTTTAAGTTATATTAACGTTTATATATTTTATTTTTTTGCTCATTTATATTAACATAATTAGTTTTTTAACAAAAATGACAAAAAAATATATAAATGTTAATGACATTAAACATTACTAGACAAAAAAATGAAATTAAACATTAAAGATTTTTTTTTTGTAAAAAATTAAATGTTAATAATATCGGATAAACGTACAAATATATCACCAAGTTATTACAGTTATATCGTTTATATCATCAAATTATCTATTGTTCCATTTATACAATCCAATTATGAAAATTGCTTGTTTTATACCATTTTGTTTGTACCTGTTGGACAATGCCAAGAGTTTATTACGTTTTCATCGCTAAGTCATTTTTCTATTACTATGTCACATGACTCCCATGTGACATAGTAATAGAAAAATATATTTATTATCATACTATTTGCCTATAACCTCCTAACCTTCGTTAATGCTAATCTCACTCTCCCCTAACCATAATTAGGACTAGTTCTATGAATATTTTTTGATTTAGGATTCATAACTACTATAGATAATAGTTTTTAAAATTACTTGATAATTATTTATTTATGTTGTACATTTTGTATGGAAAAATATGAAGGTAATGGTGGAGCTTGAAATTTATATTCCAATAGACATTGAGTTGCGAAAGAAATGAGGATGCACTAGTTTATTCTTGAATCAATTACAAATTCTTGTCTATTGGATATGGATGTAACATTAAGTAAGCCATAACATTGTAAGAGTGGATAAATAGAATGAGTTATGAAATTTTTTGTAAGCTTTGTCACTTTTGGATGGATCATTTGAAGCACTAAATATTTGGAAATTGTGAGATTCTTTCTTATTCTAAAATTTGATTTTTTTTGTACTATAACAAAAAAAAATAGGAATATGCATGAGATGGATGGGAATGATTATATTAATAATTATAATCACTCTAAATCAATTTTGTATACATTCAGGTAATAACTGTCAGTTATAAGTGGGTGACAATTTTTCTACATGCAGTTTAATCATTCTTCTTATTTTTAAATATTTATTTAAAAATATATTTCATTTAAAAAATTGAATGTTAACATAAATCTTATTCTACTATATTATTAAAATATTAAGATTTTAATTTTTTTAACTATCTATTACATGTTTTTTAATTAAAATAAAAAAATATAAAAGTAAGAATAAATAAAATTTAATATAATTATTTCAAGTATTGTATCTTTTATTATTAAAAATATATTTTATGTAATTATATTTATATAAACAATAATATTGGTATATGTTCCGTTACGTTTAACCATAGTTTTGGTATTACAATAACCATTACAAGCTTACAACGTATCGATTATGGTTATTTTTGTGAAAAAATCATTGAATTTTTGTAGAAAACCACAATTTCAATTATCTGTAATTAAAATGTCCCTCCATAGAAGAAACCACATGGGTTTATTCTATTTTATACAATCATTTTGTCCATATATGGTTTAAGTAAGCTATCATTGTATGTAATAAAAGATGTTATAAAGTCTTAACCTTTTACTTGCATATATAAGTATTGTTTATTATTGAAAACAAATAAAAACAAAATAATTCTCACTCTCTCCTTTTTTATAAATCAACAGATTTAGATGGACATCAAATCACACTCAAAATTCACCATGGATTCAAAAAGATTGATGTTGGAAAAAAGAAAATTTATGTGAGGGGTACAGTTGATTATTGGATATATATGAGGAAAACACCATATTATATGATGTATTTGAGAAATTAGAACTACTTCTTAACTTGAGGATACCAATTAATTGATATTATCGAACACTAAGGTTGGAGTTTGGCATTCATGAAATTAATATTGATTTAAAAGCTTGGAAATTATGTGATTTGCTTATTGAACCAAGAAAAAAGGTGTCTCAATATATGTAGTTTCTGCTTCAGAATCTAAGTAGTCATATAAGCATGTTGAAGCATTGGAGGTTATTTTTCCTTTCTAGAAATTATTATAGCAGAAACTGGTAACGTACATGATGAGGAATCATGCCATGGCGATGAGTAACAACATCATCATATACCTAATGCATGGAAACAACATACATAAATTTTACTTCTTGTAAGATAAGTATAGGAAGAAATCAAGAGAAAATAGAAATACTAAAAAAGGAGAAGAAATTGACTGATGATAAAAGTGAAAATAAAATTAGAAAAGAATATAATAAAGCTGCCTATGCCTAAGTTGAACACCAATATTTGATGATGATGAAATGAATGAATGGGAACGTGAAGAATTTATCTATGAAACTCAACCTAAAGACCTCTAATTTGAAGATCCTAAATTAGCTGATAAATCTACCCATGAAACTCAACCTGAAGATCATATTCGAGGTGAAGAGCCAAAAATTGGAAAAAAACATGCCTAATTTTAAGAACCTAAGTTAGGTGGTGAATATGCCCATGAAACTCAACCTAAGGACCATGATCAGCTTGAACATAATTTTGGAAATGATAATGATGAGCATCATGAAAATGAGGATGACACTTTCAATTTAGAACATGAGGTTCCTTATAATGTATTTTAGAAGATGATATGTTCAATAATGAAGAATTTGAACAAGAAATTCATTTTGAATATGATATTATTTTTAAAGAAAATATTCACATAGGTTTTGAAGTTGAAGAACCAATGAAGGGTGAATGAGATATTTTATCTGATTATGGAAAGTCTGACAATCTAGATAGTAATCCTGAAAAAGATGGAACAAGAAAAAATATAAGATTCCAATTTTCAACCCTTATGCATCCATAGATGACCTAAACTTTATCTTGGGTCTATAGCTTGTAAAAGATTTACTTAAGAGGGCTATACAACAATATGGTGTGAAGAAGTTGGTGAATATCGAGTTTCCATAATCATACAATAAGAGATTAAGAGCTATTTATAAGAATAAAAAATGTCTATTTGTAATTAGTGGTAAATGCATTAAAGATGGAGTGACCTTCTACATTGTAACACATCAATTAGAATGTGAATGTCTACTTGATAGGAAAACAAAATGTGTAAATTATGACTGTCAGAAGAGTTTATTCAAAACTTTAGGAACAATCCCAAAAGGTTCAAAACGAGTGCAGTTGACAATGAAAAAAAGTACTCTAGCCTTATAATACCAAGAGGTATATTGTATAGAGCAAATAGAAATGCTAAATTTTCATTTGATGGACTAGCTAAATCAGTAAAATTAACAAATCGAGAAAAAATTACAAGGATTAAAATATAATTGAATTTTAAAAATATACCATAATTCCAAAGGATTTATACATATTGGGATACAACCAAAAAAGGTGCCTTTAAAGACATAGATCATTTATTAGTTTATGTGAATGTATTTTAAAGATACCATATAAAGGTCAACTCCTAACTTTTGTTTCAATTGATGGTAACAATGCTATGTACTCAGTAGCCTATATAGTTGTTGAATCATAACGTATAAAGATATGGGAGTGATTTCTAGTGTTGTTTAAAGAAAATTTGTAAATGTAGAATTGTTTTGGATGAAATTTTGTTACTAATAAACAAAAAAAGACTACTCAATGTTATTGTTAACATATTTGAAGAATCAAAACATAGAATGTGTCTGAGACATATGGAAAAATTTTAAAAATTCATTTTATGGTTTAACTTTAAAGTAATAATTGTGGGCATGTGCTTAGGTTACAGTTATAGCGTCATTTACTGATGAGAGGAATAAGATGAAGAAACTTTTTGTTGGAGCATAAGAATGGTTGAATGCTAAACTAGCAAAGCATTGGTCAAGGTCTCACTTTAGGACATTTGTGAAGTCAAACATATTACTAAACAAATAATTCACGTATTTTGGATGCAAGAAAAAAACCATCATAACAATGCTAGAGATAATCAAGGTGTATATAATGAAAAGAATGAAGGCAAAAAGAACTCAAGCTGAAACATGAATCCATAGGATTGGTCAAAAAATTAAAATGATAATGTAGAATTCAATTCACCAATCTATTCATTTGCATGCATAACATTCTACATAGAGGAAATATGAAGTTAATGATATTAAGATGGATAATTGGGTTATGAACCTGAATAATAGAACTTGTACAAGTAGAAAATGAGATCTTACTAGTTTATCATACATCCATGCATGTGCTTCATTCAGGGTAAAAAAAGATGATCATTTCTTACATGTGGATAATATTTACAAGTATAACACATGTGTCACGGCATATGATCTATACATTAACACAATGCCTAGCATGAAGGAATGGGTAAAGACTGATATTGTTCCCCTCTTGCACTTCCAAAGTAAAGAAGTAAACTAGTAGGCCTCCAAAAAGTAGAAACAAGAATAATGATGAACCACTAGATACCATGTAAAAAAGATCCTACTTGGTTAAGCAAAGAGAGTGTTTATATGTCATGTAAGAAATGTGACAATATAAGTCATAATGCAAGAACATGAAATGAAACTACTAGTAAGGGGACAACTGAAATTAGTAATGAGGTAAATTTATTAAATTTTCATAAGATACAATTTTTTTACTTTAATGGTACGTTGAGAACTATAGAAATAATTTAATGATATGTATTAAACAACTATAATAATTCAGTTGTATAAATGAAACAAATACAATATTTTAGTAGTAGATTTAAAACAACTTTCATAATATAATTGTACGATAAGTTTCATTGCTTAACTAAGTTATTCATAATTTTATATGCTATATATAGACAAATTTAGGAATAGATAATACAGAAATGGATAAAGGCCATCATTCATCTCAACAAAAATTTCAACTTGAACTATCTCAAAGTTAACCATCACAATTACTCCAAGTGAATACACCAACAAAGCTACTTAATAGAAAGACTAGAGGAAAACTATACGTAATATTTATTATTTTATCAAAAAATTTCATTTAATATAAATTAATTTATACCTAGTAATACAAATATTTGTTTCAAGTTTGGAGGATGAGGGCTAAAAGTATTACAAGAGGACCATCTTTTGATGGAAGTCAATCCATACAAGTCATTGAATAAAGAGCTCAAAAAATAGAATAATTAGATAACAATGAAACTATACATAAAATCTATTACTAATGTATTTTAAACAGTTTGATTAAAAATATACATTTTGTTATAATTTGATAATATTTAAGTATTTTATCTTTTTTTCTTTTTTGTATGGAACAATTTGAAATAATAGTATAATCATCAATGTATTAATTAGAGATAACTTTGTTCAATATGTTATTAATGTAATACAATCAATGTTATGATTATCAATAACATATTATACAAGTTGTGTGTTACAAAATGGCAACTACATAATAACCACTTCACCATATCATATCAAAAAAGTTGCCTTACTTATTCATGAAAGAAATTACAAACACCGTTCTTTAACCAACATAAACTCACACACACACACACATATATATATATTATAAATCCTATATTACAACAAAACCACTATGGTAAAGCTTTAACGTCATTCTTAACATTTTCATTCATTACAAAGACAAACAAATAGATACATATTCTAAAGTTTTAATATTTCCAATTGAAACTAGATCTAAAAGGTATTCTCATTTTGAAGGGATAATTTATGTTCTTGCACCATAACAATTAATTTGACATTTTCTTACTCCAAATTTTTTCACTTGTAATTGCAATTGTAAATTATATTCTTCAACCTTTGATATGTTTTTATTTCCTTCCCATCATTTCAAAAGCTCAAGTACAACTTGCTTCTCACTCTAACATATTTCATCATTAGCCTAAGAAAAGTAATTGTAGTGTTCATATTTTTGCAATAAGCAAAATACAAAACTTAAAAATCAAACATATACCAAAAATCTTTACTTATCCCATATTTATAACATCCCTAAAATCTCCTTCTAGGGTCATCATCAGTCTAAAAAGTAAATTTATTGCATGGAAACTCATAAACTCATTATGGAGCCATTTTTCTCTAGCTCGATAGTTTGAAACACAAAAGCTTAGAAGAAATTTCAAGTGAGATGGCAAAAACTTCACTAGGGAAACCTTAATCCCAAAACATAATGGAGCAATTGTTCATACAAATTTAATTGAGAACCTATATCTTGGAATTGATTTAAATGAATTAAATTATTTTCTCGAAAATTTTAATAAGGCTATCAAAAACTTTAGGAAGAAGATCAAAATAGGTGCTAAGTCTATTTATCTTAGATTTTTTAGTTGACTTATGTACTAGAATGAAGAAGATTGTGTTAGTCCTTATCATTTTATCAAATTAAAGATTTCCAACACTAATAAGGAAGTTACAAAACTAAGGGCACTTCTACAAATGAAATTCAATACAAATTAACTTTGTATTCTAAGAAAACATATGCTAAATCAAAGTAAATTACTCAACTTGTAAGGTTATAATCACTTCCCATAGCAATATGGATCTCACTGAAGAAGATGATGATAAAATCAGTAAGTTTGAAACAAATTTTAGCAGTAATAATTGAAAAATTTATCAAGATAAGAAAATAGTTTTTTTATGCCAAGAAAACCACTAAGGATCACAAATGCATTTATTGCATTAGAGATCGAGAAGATGAAGATGCATCATCATCTATGCCATCAAAAAAAAAACTGTTGATAGAAAAAGACAAAAAAGAAAAAAAGATGTAGAACATAAATCTTTAGTCACCAGATCATACCAAGGATATAAAAGGCTTAGATTCGAAAACTAAAAGTAAAATGTTAGGTAAATTATTAAAGTAGGGGATAAAACATTAATTTATCATTATTATAAACATAGATTCCTTAATCTATAAAATGTACCCTTATTTTCATTAGTTGGATATAGATTCAGTAATAACAACCTCTCTATTCTAAAAATATTCATCTTGTAACTATGTATTTATAAACTATAAGCGGCTAAGAATATTTTCAAGGTTTTTAATTGGCTTTTAAATTATAATAATTATTAGTATTATGAATAAAATAAAGTGTATTCACTCTTTTCTATTTTCTAGTAAGTGTAATTTGGACATTATATTACATACATATACAAAGGCTTCACCATTACGAGAAGGGTATTAAGGTGTGAGCAAGCTGAGACATATCAAGTGTAATAAAAGAATATGAATAATGAAAGAGAAGATTAAGGTGAGCCTATTAAATTCACGTATGATAATTATAATTCTAAACCCATTAAGAATATTGAATGATTAAATATTTATTTATAACATTTATAAAATTAAAAAATTAAAAAAATAAGAAAATAAATACAAAAAAACTAGCAACAAGTCTTGATGAACATAAACATAAGGAAATTAAAAATTAAACAATATTTTAATAAAAAATTTAAATATTTATCTTTAAATAATAATATATAAAAAGTAATAACTAACGTTATAAAACAACAAATCATAATTTAGTATCGAATTGTAGGAAGAAAAAAATGTATTATTGAATAAAAAGTATTATTGAATAAAAAGTTAAAATCGTTGAATATTCAATAATTTCAATAATATTAACTCAAAAATGAAGGATATTATAATTTTTTTTTATATAAAAATAAGGGGTATACTTAAAGATATATTAAAAACTAGAAACATATTATTTTAACAAAATAAATATAAATAAATATGTCTAATTAAATTATTATTTTTTAAAATTAAATATTTATTATAATATTAGCATAACTAATAATTAATATGATAAGGATTGGACGTTGACTTTTGACCACCTAAGATTTATAATAATTGCAAGACGAAAGTGCTGAGCTGAGATTGAAGTATCCATGTCATCGAAAAGTTGATAGATATTTTTTCCACATGGGTTCCATTCCATCTTCCCAGATCCCTCAGCTAGATTATCTCTTTGTATACCAAAAGCAGTGAAGCCTTGGTTTCAATCACCAGAAAGAAACACCACCTTCTTTCTCTAAAACACACCCACACGTCTCTCTCTCTCTCTATTACCGAAACAGTAAAAAAGATGGTGAGCCCAAAATCTAAACCCCCAGAAAGCGTTCTCTGTGATTTCTGCAATCAGCAACCTGCGGTTCTTTACTGTAGATCAGACTCAGCAAAACTCTGTCTATTGTGTGATCAACACGTACACTCCGCTAACCTACTGTCTCGCAAACACCTCCGATCTCAGATCTGCGAAAATTGCGGATCGGAGCCTGTGTCAATCCAGTGCACCACCGACAATCTCGTTCTCTGTCAAGGTTGCGATTGGGATGCACATGGTAGTTGCTCTGTCTCTGCCACACACGAACGTAGCCCTGTTGAAGATTTCTCTGACTGTCCCTCTGCTCTCGAGCTTGCTTCCTTATGGGGGTTCGATCTCGAATGCCTTAAGAAAGCGGGCCAACCACCCAATCCAGCTAGTCAAAATTGGTTTGGTGCACATGACTTTGATATTCTTCAGGATTTGATTGTGCCTCAGCCTAAAGAAAACGGCGTCGTTTGGGGAAACATAGATTATGGAGAAATGACGATGGAGAAGGAGATGAAGTGTGGGAAGCAAAATCAGGTTTTGTATATGCAGTTGGTCGAGTTGTTGAAGAAGGAGTTAATGGTAGGTGGAGAGAAAAACTTGGATCCTCCAGAAACGCTTAATAAGAGTGATTTGAATGGAAATGCTGAGACTACGTCGTTGGAATTGAAGAATGGGATTGAAGCAAATGGTATTGGTCTACAATCGGGTTTCGCGTCTCTGCTTATGATGCCAACACATCATGATCAGTTCAAACAGAGTGATGACATTGTTGATGGGGATATATATTGGAGTAGCAGCAACCAACATAATGTTCAGGTAGTTGTTTTCTTCTTGTTTATTTTTTTTTTAAACAACAGCTACATTATTCCTTCTTAATTAATTAAGTGAAGTTACAGAATGAGTAGTTATAAATTTACTAGATTTTCCATGATCGTGACCGTCGAGTTAAATATGCAAAACCAAGCACATCTCAACATGGAAAAGAGCGAACAAACGAATCTCTTGATATTTTAATTTTTATGTATAAAAAATATGAACTGTAAACGTGTACAATCTCCCAAATTACTGGAACATCATAATCTAATTGTTTTTGTTTTTATTTTTCAAATTTAAGTAATATATTCTTAAACTAATGGTTGAGGTAATCAATATATGCTCTGAATATAAAAGGAACAGAGTCGATTCAAAAACAAATACTAACAAGTAAAGAAAATACAAGTTGAGATATTAGTACCAAATTAACTTTGCTGCCTTGTTCCTAGTCGATGTGGGATAAAGATACTTAACATTTATTTTGTCTGAACAACAGATATGGGACTTTGAATTAGGACGGTTGAGAGATCATGAAGAGTCTAGTTCATTAGACCTCGCATGTGATGGAAAAGATGAAGCAGGTTTTGTAGTTAAGAATTTTGATCAACTTGTGAAGGATTCGTCTTTGACTAGTTCAAGAATGTTGGGGGATGATATTTACCAACAGATGACTTGTCCAACTCAACAGGATGACATTACAATCATTGTAAGTCGGTAAAATTCTACTTAGCTTTTGTTGATTTAATCAGTTATGGATATAGTCCACTTGTGTGTACCTTGGTTATATATACTTGGTTTACTCAGCCACCCAACCAAGCACACACACATATAGAGTGATAAGAGTAATTCTCTGAACAAACACCATTCCACTATAAAGCAATTGATAATTGATCTTTCTTTCTTTTTTGTCAAAGGCAGTGTCTGGATGTTGATGGGCTATAAAATAAACGCTTTCATGCTCCCTCATGATTTTTTTTTATGTTGATGAGCTATAAAATAAACGCTTTCATGCATAATATAAACCTATTTACTAATAGTGTTTTATTTTTAAGGAAAGTGAACATAAAGGTTTTATACTTAATATAAAAGCAATGCTTAGTTCGTTTACTTATTTTTTGTAATGGTTTAGTTTTATTGTGGACAAATAACTATTTTTTTTATGTTTTTATTTATTTTTCTTAAATTCTTTTATTTATAATTTATTTAAGTTATAATAGTCTCTAGGGGTGAGCAGCGGATCAAAATTGCTTATTTTTTCCAATCCAAACTTGATCCGATCTTGAACGGATTTGAATATTTTCAAATCGAATCTGATCTAATAATATAATTAATTTGAATCAATCCAAATTCGAATATATTGGATTTTTCCGGATTTGATAAGATCAGATTGATATTGAAATTTATTTATGAATTATTGTCATATATAAAACATGACATACACAAATTTAAATTTTAAATTAATATTTTTATAACAAATATTATTAGTTATAGTTACAACTAAAAAAATCAAAAGAATAAGAAATATATCTTTACAATTATATAATATTAATCCAAATTCGATCTGATTATAAAATTTATCAATCTAATCCAATTTAAATTTGACAGATCGGATCAAATTTTTCAATTTAAGTAGATCGGATTATTTGCTCACCCCTAACAGCCTTTAAATAATGTAATTTAAAAAATTAAAAAATAAAATAAAAAAATTATCTTTGTTCTTGTGTGGTCATTTTTTCTTAACAATAAGACTAAACTGTTACAAAAAGTAAGTATAAAACTTAAGTGTCATTTTTGCAATAAGTGAAGGACCATAGGGGTATTTTTCTATTATTTTTAATTTTCTTCCACGCGATGCATATATGTTCATTTTGTAAAATGTAAGAAACATATGTTTTTTCATGTTAAAATGTGGTGCATAAATATATATAATTTAAAAAAATATGTTTTAGAGAGTTTAAAGTGAAACCATGTGAATAACTAGATAATATAAAAATAGAGGGTAAAATAAACACATTTTTGGGTGTGAGAATTGCTTAAGATTGCTGTGATTCAATTTTGTTCCCTTTGTTCCCTTTTTTCTCTTTATGATTTATTTACAATATAACTAAAACATGCAACTTTTTTTTGTCGATTTTTGATATGTAGAAAGTGTACATGGTTGTTTGTTTCTATTCTTGAAAAAATTTAGGAGTCATCGATTCAGTACACGACTAGGGTAAGGAGATAGATTCTTAAAAGACTTGCCTCCACAAGTAGCGGAAAGAATAACAACTTAAAATAGAACACTCAACAGTGGTAGTAACAATATAATATCAAATCATCATATAACATTCAATAATAGATATTATATGATCAACAGAAAGCAAAAAAACAATTAACGCTTTCTAATCAGAATTTAAGCGACAATATGTTGTAACATACACATTTTAAATTTTGATTGTACTAACATAAGAGTGGATCATACATAATATACTATATAACGAGGTAAACTCACATAGAGATCGAATGTAAGTGGTAACGTCCTCGGGTTGCTTTAAGGAAACCATTTAGTAGCAAACAATTTACTAATGAATAAGACAGTTATAACTTTGAAATAAATAAAATCACTATTACTTTTATCAGCTAGAACCTCCGTCTAAACTATCTATTGCTGATCTTGTTTGTTGCTTTTGCAACGATCTGGATCGACACACAAACCCGACTCTCCTTCACAATTGACACCACTCGATGTGATGTGATCAGATATCACAGAACAATAATGTGTATAATAAATTTACACAACCTTATAATACTACTCATACAAGAGATGTACCCATTTACCACATAAAAATGGTTGCATTCACTATTTTATGCTCACATGAACATAATTGGTGAATATGAATTCGAATCAATAGAAATTTTGACAGAGTTTTGAAGAGTTTTTTGAATTAATTTTGCAATTAATGAGGAGGTATTTATAACATTCGATCGACCGCCTCGCCAGCCACCTCGCCAAAGTTGGTGGAGAGGGTGGTCGTAAGCTTGTTGGCACGGTGTTAAAAAAATATTTTTTCGTTTCTACAAATGCAGAGTAAAATCTACAAATAAGCGCACCTGAAACGAACCAAATACCACTACTCGACCTAGCATGCATATTAAAAACAACAAATCCTGTGGTGTGTGAAAACATGCTTTAATTATAATGGTTATAACTATGTATGTATGTGCAGTACTAATCCATAGTAATTAACTTTACACAGAGGAAGACAAAACACTGAGTAAAAATAAACAGACGTCGTGTGTTTTGCACATGGGAAACCAACACACGAAAACAGAGTACAACGGGACTTACAATCTCCCCCTTTGGTTTTCTGTGTCAGAACACTGCACATCTAAATATATACTCACATCTGTAATGAGATGATCATGAAGATGACCTAAGGATGTTTGTTCCCTTGAACAAAACATTTATAGACACCCAAACCCGAAAGGCACACCTAAACCAAGTGCATCTATCTTATGCGTTCTATCCATCTTCATGTATCGACTCATCCACTGTCACTCTGAAACGCAAGTCTTAGCACCACTGCACATAAACACATATAAAGCTCGAAGACTTCACTTTGCACCTGTAACCTACACACACGATAGGCAAACAAACATTTTAAGTACACAATAGGCAAACAACATATAGTCAAATTACGTACTATTATGTTACCCTTACGCAGGTGAACACCGATAGGCAAACAACACACGAAAAGTACACAATTCTCCCTGACTTCATAGAACACTCCCTATGTATGCATGCAAGTCATACAATAATATGTAGTGCAATCTTATACTCAATACATGCAGCACACATGGAAACAAACACGTACTTGTGCACATAAACTTTTCTCTTTTTTTGACACAGAAAGTCAAAGAAACACTCCTATATGAGAAAGAAAAGGCATACAAGCGTGAAATAAAAAAGAAGTAAATTGAGCAAGTTCAACAAGAGTGTCCTTAGGTTAAACAATGTACTTAAATGTAGACATTCATTGGGTCATTAATCCATGATGCATTCAAGTAAAAGTATGACTAAAAATTTGAAGATATGCAATGTGTGTGTTATGCAAAACTTATTTACTTGACATGCTATTAAGATATGCTTATGCGAACTAAGAAAATAAAAAAATAAACTTAAGTAAACCAAATTTCACAAGTTCATTTTTAACCTCTCTATTCATTAATGTAGGTGCCAACCAAGAAGAAATCAAGAGGTCTTTCGAAGCTTGTAATAAAAGGTTGAGATTTGGGTAGATGAGAAGAGATATTTAGGTTTGTGCACACTTTTGTTCAACCAAAACAAACAATTTAAGCAATAAGCCCACAACGATAAGAGTAAACTTATAAACGTAGGTTCTTTTCCTTTTATTTCTCAATTTTCATACAATTACATTCCAAAAACATAGGATCTTTTTCTTGTACATCTTGGCATTCATTTTCTGATATCCTTCTTTTTCTTTACACACGAGGGTCAAATAGACAATCGCAAAACAAATATGTTAAAACTCAATTGAAGGTGTGCAAGATAAGCGGGATTTATTATTTGTACTAAAGCCATTTTATGCAAAAAAAAATGAAAGTATAATAAAAAGGCTCAAGAGGGGAAACTGAGGATCAGAAAACATTGGTAGTAAGAAAGGTTCAAACGATTCAAAAATAACCTAAATCCTTTTTCTATCCAAGTAGTACCTAGGATTTCGCCTCAAGAGACACTAAAGTGGATTTTAGAGTTTGTTAGACATACAAACAATCAAAGCAAGAAATTCACACAAACTTCTTAAAATAACTATACAAATTCACAACGTTATTCCATGTGTTTAGGAAATTTTTTTTAAATTTAACACAAGAATTGTCTTATATACTCTCAGGGAATACATATATCAAAATAGCCAAATTGTAATTTGAGTTAAAAGCAAATCAACCATAAAACAACAATGGTCCTTCAAAACAAATTAATTTCACAAGTAGACGAAACAACGTATGTCCAACACTAAGGAGTAACACATATAAGAAAAGAGAAAATATAATAGAACAAAACATCACGTAAAGTTCTTCAAATTTGTAAAAATCTGAAGAACATAAGAACAAATCTCTCAAGGTGAGTTACAAACACCAATAGCCTTTTTAAGGGACGAGGTTTCTTATAAAATGATGACGAATATCAATATGTTTGATCTTTGAATATTGAACTGGATTTTTTGAAATATCATATAGCCCTAGTGTTGTTACAATGCAAAAAAATATCATATAACATTTGTTTCATCCAGTGAGCAACACAATCTAGCAGCAATATATTCAGTCTTAACAATTGAGAGAGAAATTGAACTCTTTTTTTAACTATACCATGAGATCAAGGAATTTCCCAAATAAGAACAACCTCTTAACGTATTTTTTTATATCATTACATCTAGCCTAATTAGCATTAGAGTATCCAATTAACTTTGTAGTAGTAACCCAAGGATATCAAATACCAACTTCTGAAGTACCCTTGACATACTTGATGATTCTTTTGACTGTCAGATAATGTGATTCTTTGAGGTTAGCTTTGTATCTAGCACATACTCCAACAATGAAGGAGATGTCAGGCGACTTGCAGTTAGATACAAAAGGCTCCCAATCATACTCCTGTCCAAAACCTGCTCAACATCATTACCTATAGTCTTGATGAAGTTTCAGAGTGATGCTCATAGGGGTTCGAGTGGGAGAGGTAGTATCCAAACCAAACTTCTTAATCAAATCCTTGGCGTACTTAGCTTGAGATAAGAAGGTTCCATCCTTCATTTATTTAATATGAAACCCTAGAAAAAACTTTAGTTTTCAAACTAACCTCATTTCGAACTCACTTTGCATGGTGGTTACGAATTTTGAGCTAAATCATCATTAGTGGATCCAAAAATGATGTGATGAACATAGACTTGAGCCACAACAACCTCTCCTTGAATTCTTGAGATGAACAAAGTCTTATCACCACCTCTTCTCAAAAAAACCATTATTGAGAAGAAACGTGGTGAGACGATCATATTAAGCACGTGGAGCTTGCTTCAACTCATATAATGCTTTCTTTAGTCTCGTTACATGGTTTGGAAAGTAATGCTCTTTACCCATTTTCGGTTTTATATAAATTTCTTCTTTGATGACTCCATTTAGAAAATCACTTTTGACGTCCATCTGATACAGCTTAAACTTGAAGAAACAGGCAAGACCAATAATTAGTCTAATAGACTCAACACGTGAAACAGGGGCAAAGGTCTCATCAAAGTCTACAAAGGTTTCGTCAAAGTTTATCTCTTCAATCTGGGTATACCCTTATGCAACAAGGCAGGACTTTTTTCGAGTGATAATCCCATTTTCATCTTCCTATTTTTATATAGTTAGCGAGTACCGATGATATGTTTGTTAGAAAGACTAGGAACCAAGTACCAGTCATCATTTCGTTGAAATTGATTAAGTTTTTCCTGCATGGAGTTGACCTAATATATGTTCTATAGGCCTTTCTTAACATTTTTAGGAAGGATGGTGGATGTGAAACACATATAGTTCAGGGTTTCTTATAGTTGACGTCTTGTCTTAACTCCTCATTCTTTATTACCGATAATATCATCTACAAAATGGGCATTCTTAGCCCATTTAGGAAGGGAAAAGTCCTCTTATTTATCTACTTTTTCTTTTTCAATGGTTTTAGAGGAATTAACAAGAGTAGTAGAGGATACGTCAACATTATCTGCAATATTTTTAGTAGTGTTCGAAACTTCAAATATTTTATTATCATTGGATTCAACAAGTTTGGTTGCTTCGTAGTCATCTATTGCTACATTGATCGATTCCATAACAGTTGAAGTTCTCAGGTTGTAGACTCTGTAAGTGTGGCTGTTACTGGAGTATTTAATGAAAATTCGAAGGTCACTCTTAGCCTTGAACTTATCAAGATTTTCTTTGTCCTTGAGAATATAACATGTACTCCAAAACACACGAAGGTGTTTAAGATTGGTCTTTTTCCATGCATGAGTTCACATGAAGAATGACAGGTGACGAGTATGAGAAAGCAATGATTCAAAGTGTAGCAAGCAGCATTGATAGCTTCAACACAAAAGCGTTTTGTTAAGTTTTTACTTGCCAACGTAACTCTAACCATATCTTGATAACTCTAATCTTCCTTTCAATAATCCCATTTTGTTGAGGGGTTTTAGGAGCAAAGAACTCATACTGAATTCCTATTTCATCATAAGAAGCACTAAATTTAGAGTTCTCAGTTTCATTTCCATGGTCGGTCTTGATTTTTGTGATTTTTTTTATGGATTTAAATTTTTCATTCTATAGTTTGAACTTATCAAAAGATTCATATTTTTCTCTCGAAATAGAACCTAGATGTATCTCGATAAATCATCAACAATAACTAGAATATACTTTTTCCTACCAATACTTGCGATTTGAACATGACCCATCAGATCCATATGTAGAAGTTGAAGAGGTCTTTTGATAGATGAGTATTGATTTTTCTTATGTTGGCTTTTGCTTTGTTTACCTATCTGACAAGGACTACAAATATGCTCAAGAATGGAGGAAATAGATGGGAGACCTCATATGACTTTGAGATTTGAGAATTTTTTTAGCAATTTATAGTTGACATGTCCCAGATGATGATGTTATAATTCTTTGGTGCTCAAGCTTGGCTTGTTACACACAACTTTGGGATGTGTTCCTACACAATAGCAATTATCCTTAGATTTAATACCTCTGATTAAAGTTCTACCAAACTCATCATACACAATACAATTTGTTTGAGTAAACTTAATTGTGTATTTATTGTCACAAATTTGTCTAATGCTAATAAGATTAGCCTCAAGTCCTTCCATGTAGAGTACCAATAGATTAACGTCTTATTACCATCAACAAACGTAATAGATCCATCATTGTCAAGAGTCAATTTGGTGAAGAAAGACTTATTACCGGTTATGTGTCTGGAGCAACCACGGTCAAAATACTAATAATTGAAAGTCTATGCCTTCAAGATAGTGCGAACTGCATTGCAATGGAAATCTTGATCATATGTATCGATATCGAGAGAGATGTAAACTCAATCAAAATCAACATTGCATCATTGACTTCACCGGTCAATGTGATAGAAAGTTTCAAAAGTTCTATATGATTCAACATATCCCTGTCATAAATAAGAGTCTTTTTGAGAGTTGGAGGAGGTAAAGTAACTTAATTTGCAAGAAAAAGGGGAGAGAGACAAGCTTTGTGCATTCATAACATCATTAATGGAATCATCATCTAAAATCTCAATGACAGGAGAATGTTTCTGAATAGTAGTTGAAGTAGAGAAGTAGGAATGAACATCTGTAAGTTTTAATAATTTGTCGAAACAAGTATTTATAAGGGACCATTTATTACCAATTTTTATAGATTCTTTAATTTTTCTCTCGAAGTCATGTTGAAGATGGAGAGTTTCAATCATTTCATGTTTTTCTTGAAGGTTAGATTCAAGAAGAATGACTTTAGTAGTATCAACTTTAACACGAGCATGAAGTCTAGTCAATTTAACATCACAATCTCCAATATGGACTCTAGGATAGCCTTTTCATCTTCTAAGATGCAAACTTCTTTCTCAAGTTTGCATGTCATCTGAATTATAAAATGACTTAGACATGCATTGATCTTTGAGAGCATTGGACTCTCTGTCTTGAATCTCCTTCTCAAACTCACTCATCCTAACAAGACAATTTTCATTATCACAATTTGAAGAGACTTAATATAATTGTCAAACTTTAATTTCTAATTATTCACAACTTTATCACCATCTAACGTGAAATTGAGCAATTGATCAGATAGATTCAAATGCTCTTTATCTTTTTTAGCAATATTGCTATGAGTCTTGGTCATAACGTTCTTTAACTTGAGATTGTCATACACAAGTTGGTCATAAGATTTTTGAAGAGAGAATTGTTCATTTTCACCAATGTTAGTCCAGTAAGAGGAACTAGATGGTGCATTCTCAGAATGGGAAGTCATAAGGGCAGAGCATTCATGAATGGCCCGTCTGTCTTTTTTGAAGAAGATACACTTGTCTTAGGAATGCACCCATCATATTTCTTTTCTTGGAAGTCCTAAGCTTACTTGGCAGTCGCAAACTTATTCATAGGAGCAGAATCCTCTCTAATAACTAAAATGATAAGGAGTTGTAATCCTTGATAGTTTAAATCATTGAGATGAAATCCTTCTTTATTCCAGATATTGATAGGTTTGTGTTCGACAACACTAACTTTAGCCACATGCATAGACATGTCCAACCATCCTTAATCAAAGATCAAACATTATTGTTGGTAGGTCACAAGTAAGAACACATCTATGGTCTATTTAAAAAGTAACATAATCCATGGAATTTAGGTGGTCCATTAACCAATCCTTTCATATCATCCATTATAAGAGATTTGAAAGAATTAAACTAACAGAGTAAGGGAAAAAGATCAACACTGGAACGATTAAATCTAAACAGGGTGTATCAACTCTATTACCAATTGAAAGAGTCTACGACCCGGTACACAACCAGGGTAAGGAGATATAAACTCCTAACAATCTCATCCCTACAAGCAGCAGAAAGGATAACAGCTTAAAACAAAACACGCAACAATAGTAGTCACAATATTATATTGAATCTATAGATAACATTCAATAACAAATATTATATGATCAACAGAAAGTAGGAAAACAGTTGACGTTTTCTATTAAACGACAGTATGTTGTAACATATACACTTTAAACTCCAATTGTATTAACACAAGAGTAGATCATGCCTAACACACGATATAACAAGGTAAATCCACATAAAGACTATCTATGTGTTAACGTCATTGGGTTGTTTAAGACAACCATTTCACAACAAACAATTTACTAATCAATAAAATAGTTACAATTCTGAAGAGAATAAAACCACTATTACTTCTATTGGTTATAACCTCCTTCCAAACTGTCTCTTGTTGCTCTTATTTACTGCTTTCGTAACGACTTCGTTTGACACACAAACCCAGTTTTCATCGACAGTCAATCAGATACTACAGAACAACAATGTGTAGAATAAATTGCTTATATCCTTGAATACCACTCATACAAAGATGCATTCACTTACTATATAAAAAGTTACTATTTTATGCTCACACGAACGTATCACAATTACTGAAACATGTTCAAAATAATTAGTGAATGTGGAATTCGAGTTAATAGAAATTTTGATAGAGTATTGATAGGTTTTTCGAATTAATTTTGCAATTAATTGTATTTATGGCATTCTATCAGCCACCTCGTCAACCACCTTGCCAAAGGTGGTGGCAAGGATGGTGACGAACTTGTCGGTGAGGTGTTAAAAAAGTATTTTTTTCGTTTCAAACAATGTTGAGTAAAATCCACAAATATTTACACTCAAAATGAACAAAAAACTACCATTCGACCTAGCATCCATATTATAAACAACCAACCTTGTGGTATGTGAAAACTTACTTTTAATAATAATGTTCCTAATTATGTGTATGTGTACAATACTAATTCGTAGTAACTAATCTTTTACAAAGGAAGACAAAGTACTGAGTAAAAATAAATAGATACCGTGTTTTGCACAGGAGAAGCCAACACACAAAAACAGATTACAACGTGATATACAAATTCGAAGACTTGATTAATACTAGTACGTTACATGTTGAACTAGCACATTAATCAACAGTTAGAGTTGCGCATGGACTATGCTCCTTTGATCATACAAGTAAAGATTTAATTGGTGTTTAAAAATGTAGAATAAATCAAACAACGCAACAGCGAGTCAAGGTGCAGCAATGTCTGAAAGCAATAATAACAGAACAATGGGAAGGTCATCAACTTCTGGTCCAGCTTTCAATAAACAAAGAAGCAATTTCGAAGATCATATGGATTTCTCCGAACAACCTTTTCTCATTAAAAGTGACTGTTTCAGAACAGAAAGAACTTCAAAGGCTGACTTCGAGATGCTGGTTAAGAACAGAGGCAACGCCATGCAACGATACAAGGAGAAAAAGAAGACTCGAAGGTACTATTCTCTCTGTTACACACACAGAGATCTACACATAAATATTCTTAATTATCATGTGATTTTACGCTTTTAATTCCTCAAATTGTACATGGGGAATAAAATGACCTCATATATATATATATAGGTATGAAAAGCACATACGTTACGAGTCAAGGAAGGCTACGGCTGATACTAGGAAGAGAGTTAAGGGCAGATTTGTTAAGGCCAAGGAAGCTAGCTCCTGATGGTTAACTGAGGGCATAACCCAGATCGGTAGCTTTTCCTAATTCCTAAACTCTCTTCTCTCTGTAATATATGATTCCCCACCCCCCCCCAAAAAAAATAAATATATACACGGTTTTGAAATTGTGTGATTTTGTATTTTTTTTGTTTCAGATAATTAAACTATTTTCTATATGCGCTTCTCTCCACTTTTGATTTTCTCCCTTTCTCTACAACTCACCGTGCATTCAGGTACAAATTGATTCCAGCTAGGGAGTTTGCATAAAATTGTAAGCCAAAATTGGAATTAAACTATTATTTTTCATTTTCACAAGGACATTTTTTCCCCACTATCGCAAGTTTTTACTGCACGGTTTTTTTTTTTTTGGAGCAAAACAAAATGTCGTGGTTATACTTTTTTTCCCCTGGTACTAAAGTCATCCTTTTTATTAAATAAAAAAATAATGAGTGATTCGAAATTGAGTTGTGTGCTTGAGTCTTATCACTTTAATGAAAAATGGTGTGGCTCAAGTCATATTTCGTTTTTCAAATGGTGGATGTTTTCTTAGATTTAAAAGAGAGAGAGAGAGAGAATGGAACTCATTAAAAAAAAAGAACAGAACAAAACAGTGACGGGAAAAATGCGTTCTTAGATTACTCTCTTTTCTTTTGGCTATAAAAAACGAAAATTAATTCCATCAGCACCCATGAGTATGACCACAAATTCTGAGACAAATCTAGTCATCAATAAGCACTTTTTGTGCATATGCAATTTCTTATACAAGATACACAGTACTACAATTGCTTTTTTAGTGCCTCTTTTACAAGTTTCATTTTTGCTATGTATGTATGATTTTTTGTCACATCTTTTATTTTTATATAGTAAAAAAAATATGAAAAAAATGTAAATAATTAAGTCATAAAAACCAGAGTTTATTCTAAAACAATTGGGTCTAGTAGAAAGAATTCGAAAGTGTTATATAATTTTGTAAGAATCGAAGTTCGTCAAAAAAAAAAATTGAACTGAAAAGTATGTAACCTTTCACTAAACTACCCACAAAATTCTACACTATCAGAAGACGGAACTAGGAGTAATGAAAAATGAGCTTCATCTCTATATTTTGGAGAAAACACAAAATTTCTCAAACTTAATTACTTTCTATGCCACACGCCCATTAAATTGGACAAATAATGAATGAGAACTGCAAAATCAATATACAAAAATCATATACAAGAATAATGTACAGCATCCATCCAGATCGATGAGAAACCATCTTCCTCCTGTGACCTGAGGTCCCAAGCAATGATTCAAACCGTCAGAAAGAATAGGCAAATAATTTAAACCACATCTTTATTACTACATATCACCATTTAACAACAAATATAAAGAACAAGAAGTTAAGATTTAAAAAAGTTCAAAGTAAAAAATGCATAGACAGGCTTTTAGTGCATTTCCAAGTTACCAAATGCCATACCATTATTCTCCGAGTAGTCCCTATCTACACAATAAAGGTTGGATCCCCACCAATGTGTATTTTTTATTGATTATCATAGGATCCGTTATTAAATCAGGTGGGACATAGTAATTAATGTAAGATTTAGTTTATTTTTGAATGAAGATGAGATAATAATTTGGGGGAGGACTCGGGATGTTTAGAGTTTTCCTTATTCTCTAGACACTACCTTAATACAAAGCCAATAGAAACATGCCATGTTACACGAGCATGCACATCAGCTTTAAAAGTAGCTTCTTAAGTCTCTTCAGACATGCTTCTCTTTAATTGAGATGAATGTTTAATCTGTAACAAAGCATGACCTTGCCTTGTAGCAAACTTTTATTCTAATCTAAATTCAGAACAGTAACAAAAGTGAGGGCATTGGTATCTATCATATAGTTTGCAATACTCCTTCATGCACTTTATCCCTTTTTTTTTCAATTATTTTCAAGTTCCTAAATGAAGCTACTTTATACCTTAAGTAGAACATATTATTATTAATATTATTATTATATTCCAAACTGCGCAAGAAGTCATTACTAAGAGAGACTCCTGCATTTCTATTTAGTCAGTCGAAGGTCTCCTTTTTTTTTTGGTTTCGTTTGATTAATCAAAGTCTCTTATGTAAAAAGGAAAAGAAGATACCTAAATGCAACTCACATACACCTTAGAGAAAGAAATAGACATCAGCAAACAGAAAATAGTAAAAAACCATCCTTCATATTTGATCAATGAAACGATTTTAAGCAAGATACTTTTCAGTTGTGAAAAACTTTTTAATATAAAACAGCCTCCAAACTAAGTTCAGAAATTCTTTGTTCAAATTACCTGTAAATTGAGCAACCAAAATCACACAGGTTGTTGGCTAATTGTTGGATAGGGCAATTGTTGAAAGAGGAGGTGAAGCAACGGCTTCGGTCATCTGGGAATCCTGAGAAGCTTCCATTGGTTTGGCGACATGCAACTCCATGACCATAGGACTTTGTGAAGGTATAGAGAAACTACGAGACATGTTTTGAGGAGGTTTTGGCAGAGGAGATGCTGCATTTGAAACCACATTGCTCGAAGAAGGTAATGGAGCTCTGGATATCAGGGGGCCTGAATGACCAATCAAACCCAATGGCTTTGAGGACCTGGAGATGGAATTGACAGGAGGTTGTGGGAGCTCATGAAGCTCACTTATTATGGGAGTAGAAACAAACGTAGCAGATGCTCCACTAGATGCTTTTGGTGATATTGAAGGAGGCAGTGGCATTGGATTTCTCAATATAGGACCAGAAAACAACTGGGGATGATTCCCAACTACAGGATTGTCAGGGCCAGTTTTACGCATCAAAGGACCAGAAAAGGCATGCCTTTCCATTTTTTCAGAACCTAAAGCTGGAAATTGATCATGCCGCAAAAACATAAGCCCGTCTAATAAAGGAGGGGGAAGCGGAGTGGAGACAATATTATTGTTGCTATCTTTCAGTATAGACTCAACTTGGGTAGCAGCTGGACCAGAAACTTTCTCATCTACCATTATTTTTCCACCCTTTTCTGGTTCCATGGGAGATGAAACACTCAAATTCTTTGTAGACTCACTCAGACCCATATGTATTGAGGGAACCACATGATTTCCTGAGTTTTTCATATCAACTGGAGTGGGTAGAACATATGAGTGAAACTTCTTTGAGAATGATGGCCGCAATTGTCTCAATTTTTCAGTATAATCAACTTTATTCTCTGCTAAAAGTGGAGCTGATTGGCTGAGTGCCTTCGCCTTAAAGGAGTGAGAATTTCTGAGGAGCCTATTAAAGTTTTCCTGCAATATGACAGTTAGGTATCCAAATCAAAATCTGATCTTCTGACAGGCCTACCTAATCCAACTGCATGAATAAAGAGTGATACATTTTGTGAATGAACAAGATTCTTTTACCTTCATATTTTCTTTCTTTGCAGCCTTGGATATATTCAGATCCACCTCGTCTAACTGTACCAAAAAAGAAAGAAAAATCAAATAGGTAATCAGCGAGTCAAAATGATTTGAAGATGAAGATACAAAAATATGATTAGTTGATCATAAAAGATTAGTATGGCAGAAACGTGCTACTTCTTCCATGGCTTAGGTCTTGAGTTTCACCCAGACCAGTGCCATCTCTACTCAGTAAAATCCAAAAAGGTCTAATAATGGGAAAATTAATAATAAATAGAACAATGTCCAAAGAGATAACAGGTTAAATGTTTCAAAGATGGAAAATGTCTTTTGCTGCAAATGTTTGGGTCTTCAACAGTAGAAATAAAAGTCCGGGTCCTCTAGAATATTTATTTTACCATATCTGTTAAAAGCATTTCAAGTCAATACCCATAATTCTATTATATAGATGAAGGTGACTTCTCCAAGGATTCATAGAAATATTATATAGTCATCTCTTCACTCATTCGTGGAATGCAAACAAGAACTAAAAAACAAAGGTAATGGTTCATTTATGACCCTTTTCATAAAGGTAAATGATTCATTTATCGGAGGTTTCACTTTTGAACTCATACTCAAGTATGAAATACTATTGTATATATATGAAACAATGTTGTGCATAGCTGTAAATGAAAATTTGACAAGAAAGACATGAAATAGAGGAGAATGTGTGTAAACAGAGACCTAAAATGAGATAGCTTAAATAGTGAACAATGTGTTAAATAATAGGGGGTCAATAATGAAACTCAATACATGAATAAAGGTCATATATAATAATACACTAAAAATAAATGCATATAGCAACCATGCTACTGGTCATGAGCGTCAAATTGCAACTCTGATTACAGAAGGTTGCTTGTCACATCTGTAATTGCATGCTAATATGTTTGAGCAAGTGAAAACAAACTAATTTAACGACCTCCATTGAGCTTCGTGATGTAGACACATCATGCTCTGGGGTATTTTGTCCATAGTCAAAGCTTAATTCGCCATCACTCTTCTCAGCATAGCTATCATAGTCCTCATCGTCATCCCAATCATCATCCCCAAGTTCAGCAAACTGGTAATCAATATGTTGCCGCTCCGTCACTGATTTCACGTGTGGCTCTACTGTCTCTAAAGATTTAAGTGATTTCTTGAAGAAGCATAACTGGTGAAGCAAAAGGTAGAGCAGATCAATTGTAAGGCAATTAAAGGAAAACAAAACAAGACAAGACAAGACAAGACAACAAAACAAAACAAAACAAAACAAAAAAATATGAGGAAATACTTGAGCAGCATGGTGACGAGCTGCCTGTGTAAGAAGGCTTCTAGATTGTCCTTGCTTCAGAGATTTTAAGCGGAAAACAAATAGTGTTGCCTCCTCATCATATTCATCACAAGCAGCTTGTACTTGCTGCATTGAAAAACACTCTCCTTTTCCACCTTTTGCTCTCCTCTTTTCTCTTAGTCTAGTTTTCATATACTCGTACACATCTCTGCAGATAAGTACAAAAGAGAAAACAATCATAAAAAGATTTCGGTCTCCGCGAACTTTCCTACTTGTGTACTAAGGCATCTACATCATATACATACGAATAAAGAACAAATATTTCTTACAGACCTTTTCTCATCACATTGCCGCTTCATCTCCTGCATAATCGTGAAAGATAACAATATCATATGATTAGATGACAACACAAAGAAAATCAAGAACTAAACATGCATTTAAGGCAATAAACACTCAAAAATCTTCTACTAGTAAATAAAAATATTTGTTTCAATGTACTCATAAATCTTTTGGGGGGGTGCGGATGGGGAATTCATAATGAAATTAACTCATTTATGTTTTTTATCCATGACCAGAAACATCAGGCTTTTCATTTTAACGATTTAGGCATTTACATCGAACTTAAGTTACCATTCATGACTACTCTAAAATCTATTGGAAATCTTCAAGGAGGGGGGCCTAAACAATTGTTAACAGTAGAAGAAGTTCAAGATGTTTCCTACTAACTAGTAGCAAATACCTACACCTACAAGTTTAAGATGCAATCAATCCCTAGAGGACTTCCAACACCATCGTCTAAGGATTGAAAACTGAAGGTCCCTCATGATTTCCAGAAAGCTCATTGTCAACCTGTTTGAGAATTGTATGGTTGTCTAGATTCTTTATTAATAGAGCAGACAACAGAAACCATTTTTCAGGCAGCAACTTCATGTCAAAAGGGAAAAGCACTTAAACCAGTTTCTACACGTGGTTGTTTACAAAGCAGAGCTAGTAATTATCCATCACAACAAAGGGAAGTTGTTTGATGACTAAAGGATGAATCAAAAACCTACATACACGGACAAGGTGAAAGAGTTTCACAAACACACCTCAACTGTCCGAAGTTCGTTTAGAAGAGACTCTGATGGGACTGTGATTGTCAAAAATATATGAGAGCGCTGAAAGATGCAAGGAAATAAGTCAATCTCAAATTAGATGCCAATAAGAGAATCCTTTAAAGGACAAAAAAAAACAAGGTCTCACATAGCTATCAACGAGTTTCTGGAGTTCATACTGCAGTTTCCCTAGCATTAGCAGAACTTTTCCTGCATGAGGAAAAAAAATAATATTAACCAACACTGAGCACAAATCAAAGAAAAATGTTTCTACATCAAACCAGCAGAAGTTACAAATTGCATGAGCAGTGAACCAAATTTAGGAAATTATGATTTGCATGAGTCTGAGAGAAACATGGGGACAGAGGGTGGAAGAATGTAAATAAAGGAATTCCCTCTTTCTTCAATTTTGTCCAACTTAAGAACAAGATCCGAAAACATTATTCCAAGTGATACAAGCATAGTGTATGTTAAGGTTAAGATACAGGGTTAAAATTATTATTTTTCTAAATAGAATTTAAAGTTTAGGGTTTAGGATATAGGGTTCACGGTTTTAGGATTGGGGTAAAATTAGAACAAAAAATTAAGATGAGAATGAAATCATGATTCCTTAAGGGGAAGAAGGAATTCATTCCTTCTTTTTTAAGATTCGATTTCATTGCATCTTCACTTTTCAGCCCAACCAAACATAAAATTAGAAGGAATTAATTCTGATTCCATTTCATTCCAGTCAATTAAACACCACCTAAATTCATAGGGGGGGAAGAGAACCAACATAAAGGAGTTTCTAATACTTACCACTTTCTTCATCATCATTTAGAGCAGTTTTCTCTAGAAGACAACCACCCATTTCCCGCAAAGACTCCGAGAATTCTGAACATGAAAGGCATAATAAGAGTACAACAAAAAAGAAAGAGTGTGGCGGGGAGACCCAGAAGAAGAATCAATATTCTTACGCCAAATAATTCCAATACAACAAGATTGAATCAGGCATGTTTAACTGACATAGAATAAGTAGAGTATAGGCTATAACTTTAACAGAAATCAACATACTCAAGTCCACAACGACTTCAGCAAAAAAGTAGAGAAAAGGCAAATACCATAGGCGCTGTTAGCAGTGGCTGCAGCCGCAGAAAGTAAGCCATCGTAGCAATCTTTCATATCTTGCATGTCCTAAAAGAAAAGAACCACACGAATTATTAGAAGTTAATTAACTACTCAAACCCACGAAAAAAAAAAGATTAGAAGCGTTAGATAAACAAAGCACGCATGAATCACACCATTAAAGTGAACCAGTTAGCATTTAACAATTCAAATACGGTTTCAGCTTGATCCAAGTTAAAATCTCAAATGTTTTACTTCTTAACAAAAAAATAAATCCAAATTAAACTATGAAAAAGAGAAAATAACCGTGTATTTATAGTAAAAACCCTAAATCGTAAGTTTCAGGTTCCTTTTTCCTCTAAAGCTGATTGAAAGTCAATTTAAAAGCAGAGTCAGCTGAACAAAGTTTGTTTGTGCCTTGCATAATAAAAGAAACCCTAAATCGACTGGAAAAGAAATGAACGTAAAAGATTCAAAGCTTCGGTTTGATTTTCTGGTTCATGCTTCCAGGCATCCAAACGTTTGAAGGAAAGAAGAAGAAGAAAGCGAACCTGAGAAGCCTGAGCAAGCTCATCAAATTTAGACAAAGGCTGAACAACACTCCGGTCCTTGGCATCGTTCTTGTTAAGAGCCAAACCTCTCAATTTTCTAAGAGAAGTCTTCATTGCTTATCTTTCTACGATCCCAATTATAAACCAAAAGGCAAAGAAGAAAAAACAAATTCTATGAATATTTGATGTTTTCTTTATTGCAATGGAAATTCCAATTCAACAACTAATCAACAATCCAATTTAAGAATACGAAGAAGATGGAAAGAGAAGCTGCGTTTTGTATGAAATGTATGAATGCTATTTCTTCTACAACTCCCTTGTACGGTTACGTCAAGTCAGAAAGAACCACCCATCAAAGAATAATCATATTAATAAAAACAATTATATATATATTACAAATATACAATTGACCATCCTTTTGTTGACTCTTCTACGAGAAAAAATGTTGCGTAGAAGTTTCCTAACTGATTTGATCCGTATGTAGATATTTGTAATGTAAATTAATTTCGTATTTTCATCGTATTTTTATTTTGGACCGATAAAGATTAAATTTGACCGGATATACTAAGGTCTTAATTTTATCCAAATACCCCTATATTAGTTTCATTACAGACATATCCAACTCCAAAAACCTTTTTTTACAATACGACCGAATCATTTAATATTGAGAACATATAATTTTTTTTACTATAGGATTTTAAATTATTATAAAAATAATGTTAAATTTTTATTTTATTTTTACATTAATAAAATTTATAAAATATTACTAAAATATCATAAATATCTATCAGTTAACTACTAGCTATATGCATGTCAATGTTATTCTTGTTATATTTATAAAATTTAATGATATAAAAGTAATAAAAAAACGTAATAATAATTTTATAAGATTTATAAAGTTTAATAATATACAATAATAATTTAAAATTAGATAATATTTTTATAATAATTTTAAAATTTGATAAAAAAAATCTATTTACACTTTAATATTATTTGTATCATATATTAAAAAAAATTATCCAATGATTAAATCAAATGCATCCACGAAAATTACTAAATGCATTAAGTTTGCTTTTAAATTTATAATTATAGTAAGTGTAGTATATTATATGAATTAATTTTTAAAAAAACTAAATAATTTCATTATTTTTAAATTTTTTAAACAGAAAATAATTAACATAATATAAATTTGAGTGTTTTTAAAAGTGCTCGCGTATCCACATGAATAGATTCAGTACTTTAATAGTAATAAAAATTCACATTGGGATACATATTTGTATATTTATATATAATAGTTTTTTATATTTAGACATATTATTGATTTAAAAATTAGAATTTAATTAAAAATTTCAACCTATATTACACATATAACCAATAAATGAAGGAAAAATTAGTTTTTAAAAATATTTTCCGCCACTAAACTACCTCTCAATATCAACCCATTATTTTCAAGAGAATTAAAGTTGTTATAAATTTTGTAACATATTGATTTAAAATAAAGGATTTAAGTTTTTTTCTTTTTTTTAAAAAAAAAAAATCATCTACCTATCAGACCATCATTTCAACATGATTCGATTCTTTCTGAAATTTTCTTCAAAAGCCTCTCTCTGTAAATTGTGATTTCATTTCATTTTGTAATTAAACTAATAGTTTTAGGAATAATAATTAAATAAACTTTTTTATTGTT
This sequence comes from Hippophae rhamnoides, assembly GCA_033030585.1. Taxonomy (NCBI): domain Eukaryota; kingdom Viridiplantae; phylum Streptophyta; class Magnoliopsida; order Rosales; family Elaeagnaceae; genus Hippophae; species Hippophae rhamnoides. The sequence continues at coordinate 46,286,904 of CM065429.1, read as the reverse complement.
TAAATATAATAACTACTCATTTACTATCATAAAGATATGTATCATATATACAACTTTTAAATAAATGTATTATAAAAGTACTAAATCCCGTATAAATGATATTAGAATATATGAAATATTTTTTAAAAGATAATAATATTTTTATAATTATTTTTGTTATTATTATAAATAGATAAATTAATTATTTTATTTTTATAATTAAATACACTCAAATGTATTATTGTATTCTTTTACAAAATTGATATTAATTATTATTATTATTATTATTATTATCTAACAATATTGTCGAACTTGGTCCAAATTTCTTAGGATCATGTTTTTCAAGTTGTGATTTTTTTCTGTCAAAAATTGTAACATGTTTAAAAATAAAGATATAAAATTGATTGTTTTATGTTATTTAATATTGATTCGAATGATTGGCCTTGCTTCTACCGTCTTCAATGGATTCAATGAAAAGAGATAATCCTTCCATTAAAGAGAAAACTCAATCAAGTCAATAATCAAAACGAAAACGAGGGGCTCCACAAGTCAACCCCCAGTCCCAAACCAAGCGAGTAATAAAAAAGTATAATATATTGAGAATCTATATTTTGATCCATTTTGGATCAGATCTCTACCATGACGAATCAATTGATTTAATGTAAGCATCGTTATTTCCTTTGTTATATGAAATCCACACCTAAGATTTCTTAACGAGCAGATACTTCCGCATAAACATAATCGATTTTCTTGTTAAATGCATTACTAGATATTTTTACATACTTTCCTCATTTAGTTCTAGCTATTTTTGTGCCTTTTGATAGACCTGAACAACATATACAGATCCCCTAAACCTATTTTTTCATTACTAATGAAATATCCTTCGATATTGTACTAAAAATGAAACAAACTTATTTTGTTTCTCAGTTGAAAAGAGATGTCTTGAGTAAGAAGCCCTTTTCTTTTTTTCCCTCTATTTTTGCCCTATCCAATATTGATTACTCCCAATCCAAAACACTCGTTTTTCATTCACTTTTCTCGTTGATTCTTCCCCTCTTTCCCTTTCTCTTGGGCATCTCACTTGAAATACACAACATTCTTTTCGATCTTGTATCCACAGAGCGGTATACTGAACACCAATCCAATCTCGATTCAAAAAAGAAAGCTACAAACAATTACATCAAAAACCTATATTCTTGACATAAATGGACGTTTTGTCATTATCATTAGAGTGTTATAACCAAAATAATGAGAAAGCTTTTTTATTTGTATACTCAACTCATAAAGGCAAACAAAAAAGCACCTCGAGTCAAAATGATTTCTCCTTTCTTTTCTAGGCTACGATCTTTCTTCAAACATGGGATTCTATTTACTGTGCTTTAATCTGCCGATGATGAGTCCATAAAGAGCCTTGGAAAGCTTACATAAATAGTCTGGATGAATAGATTCTTCATAACCAAAAGGTTGACCTCAACCTTTTCTTTGAGCTATCCATGAAGGATTGACGTCTAATTGGGATGAGAGTTGGTCCAATGCTGAATGTAAGTGAGTGCAAATGGTACCATTTTGAGCAACTAGACTGAATGTGATGTCTCGATATAATATATACCGTACTCTTTTTTATAGCCTTGAGTAACCAAGTGACCTTTCTTACTCGTGATAAAAGCCTTTATCTACAAGCCATTTGTACCTCTATATAAAAAACCAGTTTACTTGTATTTGATCTTGTAAGCCTATCTCGATCCACAGGTAATGGAAAGAAAAAAAATCCCATATTTCATTCTTTTGAAGAGCTTTTATTTTTTTTCTTTTTTTAACATAGCTCGTTTCCAATTCTCATCTAATTTGGATTTATCGTTAGATAAGAGTCCGGTTTCATGATTTTTTTATATTTATGAAAGACTTGTGCTCAAGTAAAGAGAGTAGGAACCATAGGAGAAAAATCAATTAATAAGAGTGTAGATCTTCTGATATTGGAAGAAGGATATAAAAGGCCTTAAGACTCAGGAGCTTTAGACAATTGATTGGATTACCAATATTCACTTTCTTATTGTAAAGGTTGTATGTTTGAGAATGGGCTGTGATGTGGACTGATCATGCCTGAACATATGATGCTAAAAATTCAAAGATGAATGTTGTTAGGACGAGGAAGACCATTGTAGAGCCCCATATATTGTAAGTGGTTGGGACTAAGGAGAATATAGACTACTGCAACATCTGACGACACTGATGTAATGGCTTAAATTTATGAATGGCTTTCAGTTTTTACTGCTCAAGATTCTCCCCCCAAATTATAGCCAAATCTGAAAGAATAGAAGAGAAAAATCTACTTTCATCAAATCGGTTCTTCACTATATACAACAAAGCTCCAATGATTTTCTTTTGAGAAAACTTGTTTGTTTGTGAAGCATCAATATGAGGAAAAAAGAGACATCCAAAGGCTTTGAAATTGGAAGAGTCTGAAATCTTTTGAAAAAGCTTTTGATGAGGGGAGTCACTTGATATAGTTGTCTATAGCAATTAGTAATTAATATGCATTGCTTTCTAAAACGGCCCATAGATATTGAGAAACTTTTCTTGCATCAATTTTTAGTAGTCTAAGTAATATGCCTTTGGTGAAAGATGAATACAGTATAAACTGGGGGTGTTATTTATGGCACACATAGTGGCAGTGATTCGTGTAAGTCGTAGCCGAAATCACTAAGATCATATAGAGCGATTCCCACAACCTCTAAACGTAGCTAGAGTTGGGTTTTTTTTAGGTTTTTTCTTCCCTACTTCCACTACCAAAGCCTTACTTGATATGAACCAAGGGGTTAGGACCTAGCTAATTTTCAGATTATATAGCAAATGATTTCTTCACAAATTAATGGATATTACTCACCATTTATGTGAAGGGAAATATGCCATAAGAAGGTGATATTTCCTTAATAAGTCTAGCATAAATGGCACCCTAACAAGTATGAATATTACTCACCACAAATGCTTGGATGTTAAACAACACCACAAAGGTTGTTAATCATTTGATAAGTTGCTTAAAGAGGAACAAAGAACATAAATGAGCTCTCAAATGATCTGAAAGATCAAATTTCATTCAAAAATGTGAATTCCTAGCAACTGAGTTGCTCTTAAGTATTTATAGGATAAAAATAAACCCTAAAATCTACTACATCACAACTCTTGATCTCATCCAAGGCTTGAAAATAAAAACAACCAAAAAGCACAAAAGGTGGCACAAAACATGGAGAAAAAATGGGACAACTGAGTATAGAGGAATCCTATGAAAATATTACATCTTAACCCTTGATTTCATCCAAGGGCTGAAAAGAAAGATGTCCAAAAATAAGTCCAACTGCACAATAAAACATGGAGCAAATATGAGATAACTGAGTACAAAGGAATCCAAAGAAAATCTTACATCTTAATCCTTGATTTCATCCAAGGGTTGAAAAGAAAGTTGCCCAAAATCAGTCCAAATGGCACAACAATGTGCCTAGTTTTCTTTTGAAAATTTTGCCCTAATTTCCATACAAGGCTTGTCCCAATCTTTGCACTCCCAATTTGGGTCTCATTGGTTATATATGACCTCTTGAATGAACCCATTTAAAGCCTCTTCGAGTTATGCCCTCCTAGATCTTAAAATTTGTAAGGCTCGATGATTCCTATCATTATTAGATAGGTGGTCGAGTTAGGTGAGAGAGAGAAAGTCGACTCAGAACTAACTTCAGTAATTTGCTCGACATAAGGCTTTGATATGATTGGTATATAACACAATGAAATTATCAATTACATTATAATTTTTTATCACTGTTATATTTAAAATTAAATATAAAGACTACTCATTTACTGTTATAAAAATATGTATCATATGTATAACTTTTGAATAAGTGTACAATAAAGTACTAAATCCCGCATAAATTCCCCATCAAAATATATGAAATACTTTTTAAAAGATGACAATATTTTTATAATTATTTTTGCTACTGTCATAATAAAAATTAATAAATTTGTTATTTTATTTTTATAATTAACTACACTAAGTGTATTATTACTATATAAAATTAACATTAATAATAATAATAATTATTATTAGTATTATTATTATTATATTATTTTTGTTGTTTTTTGAACAATATTGTGACCTTTTTAAACTATGAACTTAATCCAAATATCTTAGGAAGATGTTTTTCTAGTTGTGATTGTTTTTTCTGTCAAAAATTGTAGCCTATCTTGAATTAAAGATATAAGTTGTTTGTTTTATCTCATCTTATTTTTTAATTAGTATCTTTAATAGTTTCGTAGTTGATGAAGACAACATAATAAGACCGGCATCGGGTTAGCAATACCGATCTTACAGATACTTTGGTTTTATATTTGTAAAACTCTCGCAAGTGCACTTATCATTTTATAGAAAATGATAAGTATGCTCACAAGGTCGATTTAAGGAAGGAATATATATGGTTTCTAATTTATTATTCAAACTTTTAAAAACAAAATTAAATCCTAAACATTCTGTCACAATATTTTGATTTTTATTTCCTAATCTAATGACATAAAAAAATAAACATAGATATTAATTCAATAAATAATAATGTAAATTTTTATCATTCATAAAAGTGGAGTATTTATGAATATAATAATTAAGTTAATTAAGTTAATTATTCTTACTCATATTATTTATGTTATTAAAAATATAAATTGATATTTATTAATTGTTTTTATATGAAAGTGCCTTTAGGTGAGGCCCAAATTCTTTTTTTAATTTTAATTAACTTATATCCTTAGGTGAAGCCTAGTAATTAATAAGTATTAAACTTTAGTTTTATTTCTAAGAAAATAGCAAACCATCTAATCACAGCTTTAGGTGAAGTCAGTTAATTAGACTTTATTCGAAGTGTCCAAATTAAACTTAAGAATTTAATTATCTGATTATTAACTTTCAAGTTTTAAAACCATTACTAAAAATATGTTGTCAATAAATTTTTGAATAATAATTTTTATAAAAAAATTTTGAAATATAACTTTATTTTACCTATCAGGGGATTGTATCAACAAATAAAAGAACACTACTCTAAATCAGACTGGATAATTAAACCTTAAAATCTAATTTTTAGATTTAAGTATGTAATGAAAAATAATATATTTCTCTCTAACATCCTTAATATAAAATCTTGAATAAAAACGAAATCAATTTATTTTATAGAAATATTTTATCTATTTAATATTTCGCAAGTATAATAACGTTATTATTATATCATATTTACAAACAGTCATCTATATTAAATTCAATCAATGCCAAATTAAATATAACATATAAGAATAAAACATAAAAAATAACTATAAAGAATTTATTTTAAAAGTATACCTCAAAAGAATCCTTATAGAACTTTGATGCTAATTTTGTTAAAATCTAATTTTTAGATTTAAGTATGTAATGAAAAATAATATATTTCTCTCTAACATCCTTAATATAAAATCTTGAATAAAAACGAAATCAATTTATTTTATAGAAATATTTTATCTATTTAATATTTCGCAAGTATAATAACGTTATTATTATATCATATTTACAAACAGTCATCTATATTAAATTCAATCAATGCCAAATTAAATATAACATATAAGAATAAAACATAAAAAATAACTATAAAGAATTTATTTTAAAAGTATACCTCAAAAGAATCCTTATAGAACTTTGATGCTAATTTTGTTGTTGATAAACCTCCAAACGGATTTGCATTCTTGATTATTGAATTAAAAACTAAAAATCTATAAAAGCACAACTAGAGAGAAGAACTTTAAAACTAAAAAAAGAAAGCTTTATAGAGAAAGAAAGAAAGATAAGTTTATGGTTTTGGGGATTTGAGGAGTGATTTTTACAATGGAAGGGATGGTCATTTTATAGAAGAGAAAAAGGCTAAAACAGGTGAAAAAATATCTCAAAAATTGATTTTAGACGCGTTTGGATAGGTTGGCACGCATGTGGGGGAGATATGCGGTAGTTGGGCATTTGGCATGCGCTGGATAGGTGCAAACATGTGCTGGTGTGTGTGCTAGCTACGTGTGGTCATATGTTGGGCGTGTGCTAGCTATGTGTGGGCGGGTGCTGGGAGTATGCTGGCACCCACGCGACTCGGCGCGAGTGTGTAGTAGCGCACATGGGGCTCCGTATTTTTGACATTTTTGTCTGTTTTGACCCATTTTGTCAAAGTTTTTTATTTTTTTGACTTTTTTTTATTTTTTCCTCAACATATTTGTGATATATCGCATCTAGTATTTTTCTTAGAATCTTTAATTTATTTTTGAATAAAAATACTTGTGATTTCGAAAATATAAATTTATATAAAATTATGATAAAATCATACAAAAAAAATCTATTTAATCAATTAAAGTACATTAAATAATGATAATTTTAATGTTTTTTAAGCAATCATCATTAATATAACATTGTCTCATTTCATTTAAAAGTCATTTTATTTTCTTAACCTTTGTCTTTGTATATAATGTCCTTAAGATGTTTTGATTTGAGCAATGCAAATGATTCTACTCTATAATCTTCTTTTTTCGTAACTGAGTAAACTAGATGTTCTTTTGTGCTCTCAAGGATAATAATCTACCTTTTTAACTATTTAACTTCATTTTTCTGTTCAGGAATGTGTTCAAGATTAACAAAAAGCTGTGTAGTTTTACCTAAAGTATAATATCTCATCTCATTACGATTGTAATCCTAATGAATTTAATTTTAAAATACATTATAAATAATCATGTATCATATTTTCTATTATTTTTTATTTTTACTTATTTTATTTAAATCCATTAGAAACAAATGCGATATTTTAATTTGAAATATCTAATTAATATCTTATCTTATTAAAATTAAGTAAAAATGAGATAGATTTTAAAAATTAATAGATTGTATCGTAAATTTTATTAATATTTAATATCAAAGAAATAGTAAAAAAATTATTTTCCTCACAAATAAGATTAATGAATTCCCAAAAAGAATAATTTTGCAATAATTTATTAAATAATAAAAATTTATAAAATCTTTATTCTATATTAACATTAATTATATTTAATATTATTATTTTTAAATAAAGTTATTATTATTTAATAATATAGTTACTTTAATTATCAATAGAATGATGGGCTTGACTTTCTTTGGTCAACAAAGCGTGTTCTTCTTTCTTTCTTTTTTTTCCTCTTTCTTTCTTCTTTTTTTAATAAACAAAGTGTGTTCCTTATGCCAAAGTCTAACAGAATAATATGATTAAAAAAAAAAGAAGAAGCCGGGTACCGTATGCCCATGAACCAACAGTTCTCATTGATAAAACATGAACCTGTTATTTCTCTAGAACCAGCCGAAGCCGACAGTTCTCAATAAACGAAGCCCAAAGTTTAGTCAGATTTGAGAACCCAACACCAAAACGCTTTTTTTCCCTGTATGGTAATACAATCAATTTATTTTAGTATTATCTTTAAAATATTCAAACTATTTAAAAAGTAAATATTTTAATCAATTAAAATTATTATTATTATTTTTCTATTTTTCATTCTCTCTCCTTAAATTTAGTATCCATTTAGAATTTAGAATTAAAAGTTAAGTATTTAGTGTTTAAGATTTAAGATTTAATATTTATGATTTAAGATTTAGTATTAGAGTTTAGTATTTAAGATTTAATGTTTAGGTGTTTAGTGTTTATAGTTTAAAATTTAAGATTTAATTTCTTGTTGATATATAGTAAGAATATAAAAATTCTCTTATCCTATCATTATATATGTACGTTGAAAGACTTTATAAAGATTTATTGTAGTATTATTAACATTTATAACAATTAAATCTTTTTGTTCTTGTTTTTAGAGTTCTTCTATGAATAAATATTTACTAACTACACAAATAATAACTCTTGTATATGCATATGCATTCATATGGTAATTTGTATAATCTTTAAATTTCAATCTTATCTTAATATAAATATTATTTAGATTTGGAATACTATACAAATTATTCATCTTCTCATGAAAAGTATTCAAATTCTTTATATTCTCAGCCAGTTATTTTGTTTTTCAATTTCTTCTAATAATTAAATACTACAAGTATCATCTATATTTGATTCATCTATTGGTTCTAATTTCATCTTAAGAGTTTCTTCTAAGATTTTTATTTTTTGGAAAAATTCTTTTTTATGTTAAAGCTTGTTCAGGCATTCATTATCGTAATATTTTACGTCATTGTAGATCTAATGAGGTAGTTTACCTTCCCTTTTTAATTATAACTTTACTTTTTTAATTATAACTTTACTAGTTGAGTAGTTTACCTTAATTTCAGAAAAAATTGATAATTTTTTTGAGTTTATGATAAATTTGACTTAGCATATGTTCTCTTAGAATACAGTGTTTATCTGTATTAAATTCTTTTTTTTAGAACGCTATTAGTTTTGAAACTTTTTTATTAGTGTTGAGAATCCTTAATTTTATAAAATGGTAAGAACTAATATAACCTTCTTTATACTACTACATAAGCGAACTTAAAAATCTAAGTTAGATAAGCTTTTTACCAGCTCTGATCTTATTTTTAAAGCTCTTGATAACTTTCGTGAAATTTTTAAGAAAATAATTTAATTTATTTAAAATAATTCATGAATATTGATTCTCAATTAAACGCGCATGAAAAGCTTTATAAAAAAAATTGAATCATCTTTTTTAAGAATATTAAATTTACTATATATGGGGAATTCTTTTTCTATGGTATAAAATTCCATATCTTCAATATATTCCTGAGTATATTTTCTAACTAAGTTATAGAGACTCAATCATTGTGGTTTATTTAATTTCTATATTGAACTTTTTTTCTTCAATGATCGATGTATTCTTAGGGAATGTTTCCCTAACTAGTATTGGTGATCATATTATCATTAATGTCTCTATGAAATGTATTTCTCTAAATAGTACTAGTGATCGTACTATCTTTCCTAAAGTCTTCAACCTCTTGATACCATTGGTTATTATTGTAATACTATATAGTAATTTTTAACTATATCTTAAGAAGAAGAAGAAGAAGAAGAAGTTGAAGCCGGGTACCGTATGCCCATGAACCAACAGTTCTCAATAAACGAAGCCCAAAGTTCTGTCAAATTTGAGAACCCAACATCAAAACGTTTTTTTTTTCTGTATGGTAATACATTCAATTTTTTTGAATATTATCTTAAAAATATTCAAACTATTTAAAAAGTAACTATTTAGTATAAAAAATGTACATAAAAAATTAAAGATATTTTAATCAATTAAAATTATTATCATTATTTTACTTTTTTTTCATTATTTTTTTCTACTTTTCATTCTCACTCAAATTTAGTATTCGTTTAGAGTTTAGAATTAAAAGTTTAGTATTTAAGATTTAACTTACAATGTGTAATATTTAATTTTTTATTTAATGTTTTGGAGAAGTGTTATAAATATTGTTTTCCAATCGAATATTGTACGGTATGAAAACAATTTGTTCTAATACTATACGTATCATGTCATGCCTATCAAGTATAAAAGTAATAGTTGTACCTTGTGTCATGTAGAAAATGCAATCTGTTTAGAGAATCCCTGGTACACTCGATTATAAAAAATGAAAGTTTAATCCCTCTCAAGAGAGTATATATGGACATAAGATCCTAAACATGTCGAAACAATATTGATAAAACTAGACAGACTTTGACAAGATATAGCCCTTTGATCGAGGTATGAACATTATTAATCAGACGTCAGAGCAAGTCTTGTCAGGTGACGAGACAAAGGAGTTGCATAGTTGGATGGTAGTCAACAGGTACCTCGAGCTTAAGGTAGGAGAGTATTAAGTATCAATGACACTTGACACAATACACCCTTGATATTACACTGGATCAACATCCTTGTTAAACTTGGATGAGACCCTTCATCTTCCCAAAGGAAGCCGTTGGAAGCTCTCCTGATATCCTACAATTTCTCTCTGGTTTCAAAGACATTTCTCTTCTTATAAATGGATTTTTGGTACCCTCAACTTTCACTTCAGATTTTTTTCCGTACATCTCTTTTTTATTACAAGACAAAAGTAGCCCGTGACATTCCTTTCATGTCGAGAAAATCAACCCGTCTATTAAGAAACCATCCCGTGATCTCACAAATGATGTATCTGAATTTTAGTTGGCCAACACAAAACCTATATAAACTCATGCTAAATCAGTGGCTTCATCAGGCTACCTTATTTGTGATATCTAACACTATTCATAAGATATAGTAGTACACAACCTGCAAATTGAATCTCGGCTTTCATTGTCATTACAATAAAATCTTGCATAACCAAAATATACATTGCAAAAAATTAAAAAATAATTTGAGAATTACGTTATTTATTGATTTTTGATATATTTCACTAATGCCCCTATATTATCCTAAGAATCCAAATAATTTACCACTCAAGTCATCGGGCATTCAGTTTCTATAATTACGCATTTACCGAGGTATAGTTGGTAAATCAGACTCGTAATTCCTGCAAGTACAATCCACAAAACAAAACTAAATTGCAAATAAACCCTCCAAAAGGTAATGTAGTAGGTAGAGAATTTAAATACAATCTAAAAAATTTGCTTCACGCAGAATAGTTATCATGTTGACTGTCAACATAGAGGACAAATCAGAGCCAAAATCTCTTGTGTTCTTTCTCAATGTTGTCACTGTTACAATTATTTGACATGCAGTTCCTCCCCCATGCGAAGCAAAGAGAAATACTGTACAGTCTCTATATCTCCTATATATTTAAATAAATAAAAAAAGTCACATATAATTTACGTTTGTTTAACCTATAACTTTAACCAAAAAGCATATATGCACCAGGTGATATGATAACTATTTTAATTTATAATTTATGATTTTCGATTAAATAATTGATTTTGTAAATCTTGATTTTTTCTTGAAAATAATCACCAATATGTTTAGTACCTATTTTTACTTAATAATTTTTCAGGAAAAAATAAAAAATAATACACAATGTTTTTGATAACGCTTTCTATAATTTGTTTTTTCCTTCGAAAATAAAAAAATTAAGTACAAAACTCATAAGACTTTTTATTCTCTAAAAAAATGTAAAGTGAATGAAAAAAGAAGAAAAAAGGTGGAAATTAGAAATATATTTTGGTAGTGATATCTTACAAATGTAAAAATCAAAAACTAAACCGTTACAAAAATACCTAATTAAAATATCAATAAAACAATCAAAAATCAAGAATCAAAATTATTATCAAACATAAACATAACCTAAGTGAAACTTGTAACAGATAAATTGGACCAATAAACTTACAATGAGTCAAGAAATTTGTGGATCAATTTGTTCAAAGAAAAAACTAAGCAGCTGCAGCCTTCGCTTCAGCTTTGTAGCATGCTCTCTTTGCTGCTAGAACAATATCTTCAACCTGTACAATAGGTAAACCAAAAACTGATATTAGCAAATAATAGTCATAATCAGATTCGAAGCACCAAGCCCTATACATAAAAACATTATTAAAGTCAAAATTAACAACCAAGGGCAAATTCAGCAACTTACAAACCATGGACTGAGAAAGTACTGAAACATTACGAGAAATGGAGATAGGTCACCTGTGGGAGAGCAAGCCTTTCAAGATTAGGTGCATATGGCATGGGAACATCGGCTCCGGCAATTCTCTCAATAGGAGCATCGAGATAGAAAAAGCTGTCCTCAACAACAGATGTGCTGTTTCAAGGAAAAGGGCATGGTTTAAGATAATGGGCAGTGAAGACTAATCAATCAGACATTTGCTCAGCAGCAAGAAATAAACCAGATTTCTGCACCAACACCATGCTGAGGAAACCCTTCTTCAACAGTTACCAGCCTATTGGTTTTCCTGACTGAAGCGTTAATAGTGTCCCTATCCAGTGGTCGAATCGACCGCAGATTAATAACCTACAGAGATTCATATGGCTATAATTTGTTTGCTCAGGCAATGACCAACTTTTACTACCATTGTAAAGGGAAATGTAATCACATTTTTCAACAATAATTAAAAATATACCTCAGCACAAATTCCTTCCTTCTCAAGAATCTCTGCAGCCTGAGACGTGATGCAATTGAATGAATCAAAATGAAGGAAATGATGATAAACCCGTCCATATAAAATTAAGCACCAAATGTTGCCATTCAGAACTATTTCTGAACTATATAAAACATTTTTCACACAATTTCAACTGAAGCTTCCCAAGGAGCCAACCAAAAACTAAACGAAATGGAAATTGAGCAGCCTACTAGGCAAAGCTAATTAAATACCTCTTGAAAGAAAGCAATCATACACAAGTACAACATATGCTATATTACTTAATTGACTTCTCAAAAATTCAATTCATAAATTAAGTACCATGTATTTTGCCAAAATGAATTGTACTCGAAAGTCCTCCCTAATAAAACCATTGTGGATAACACGTTGAAACAGTTAAGAAGGTAAGATGGACAAACCTTGAGAGCATACCCCACCATTCTAGAAAAAGCAGTTATTGTCACATCTTTTCCTTCTTTCTCAACCTGCGTTCATTGTATACATTAGAAGAGTACATATATGATACTGAAAGTCAAACATTATGATATAGGAGTAAATCAACAAAACATAACTGTTAATTTTGATTAGTTTCATCAATCACCTTAGCTTTTCCAATTGGAAGGCTAAAACTCGAATCAAGTACTTCAGCTGAAATGGAGAAAGATTCACCATATCTGAAGAATAACATGACATCAACCAACACTCTTAACATATAAATGAATATGAAATCACCATCAGTTAACATTCAACTACTAACAGTAGCTCATTTTCAAGGAAAATAACAGGATCAGGGTCCCTTATAGCAGCTTTCAGCAGTCCACGAGCATCTTCGGATGAATAAGGACACAGTACTTTCAATCCAGGACAAGAGCCATACCATGGGGCAAAACACTGCATCGAGAACACATATAAAGCATCAACAAAGTATTGTTCCATAAGTGCGCACCAGAACGAACTGGTCAAATCATTAGTAGGCTATACAGAATAACTAGGTACAAGAGAGCTTCTTGTCAAGAAAAAAGTACTTGAGGCATACTTGAGAGTGTTGAGCACCAACACCAGCAGCAGCCCCATTTGGTCCTCTGAAAACAATAGGCACAGATATGTTGCCAGCAGACATGTACAATGCTTTGGCCGCAGAATTAATAATGTGATCAATTGCCTGTAGCAAAAGAAGAATTGAGATTTACAGTTACACAAGAATGACAATAAGATCCCAAAAAAAGGAAATATATATATATATATATATTAGCACAACTTTAGCAGTATATTGCACTGGTAACAATAGAAAGAAGTTAAAGAAACATGTCATTTACTTGGTTCCATGCAATAAAGTCTCATGTAAGCTATAGACTTGAGAAAATCCTTTAGAGTAAACCAGTTAATGAAGGGCAGCAGTTAGATCAAACAATAATATTCTTGTTACCTAAAAACTTCAACGTATAAAGGAGTATTGTTTCCTTTCCTTTGAAAAAGAAAGCCGAAAATCTATTCCACTGCTCACAATATTCTAAAATAGTTTAAAATGATCTCTCTCTAATTTAAGATGTTTAATTTGCACGATGTAAAACACTCCATTCCAACAAAAAAAAAGTGTAAAACGTTCAATAAAAGCTAGCCTATCTTGTGCAGTCCAATACAATTGAACCTGATCAACCAATACTCAATTTCAATAGCCAATGCATAATTAATCATTCCTCAAAAAACCTAAATTTTTGGGAAGGTGAGGTATATTAAGTTTTGTGGATAAAATCCTATAAAAGAACCGGCTAACCTGCATGGAGAAATTGAAAGTCATAAACTCTACAACAGGCTTTAATCCATAGTATGCAGCACCAACACCAATACCAGCAAACCCAGCCTGCAAAGCATGTTAAATTGAACACATAAGGTCGTGCAACAATCTTGATCTTAATAAGAAAGGATATACCTTCTAACACAAATGACATTCAGTCAAGTATCAACAATATTATCAATAAACCATTTAAAATAAGAGAAAACATCAATAGTTTGTTTGTCTAACATAATAACATAAATAATTGCCCCAAAAAAAAGAGAAGCAGCAGCAGCAGCCGCATATTAAGTATCAGAAACTACCTCAGTGATTGGTGTATCAACAACCCTCTCAGGGCCATACTTATCCAAAAGCCCTTTGGTTATCTAAACAAAATGGAATGTATGCTAAAATTGTCAGGTGAATATCAAAGTTTCACTCAGTGCCTTCAGGAAAAATAAAATATATGAATTCATCTGTTAGATAGGGTCTAACCTTGTATGCACCCTGATATTCCCCAACCTGCACACAAATTATGACAAAGCTTAAGAACAAAGAGAGTATAGTTGAAAGTAACAGGAGATTCTATATGTTGCCTCCCACCTCTTCACCCATCAAAAACACTTTAGAATCAGCAGACATCTCCTCATCAAGGGCAGAGTTTAGTGCCTCTCTTACTGTCATCTGCACAGGACATCAGTACCAAAATATTTAATTTCCAACCATTCTTAAGTCATTTAAGCTTTTACTAATGAATTAATGAAATCAAGCAGACTGTTGAGAGTAAGAAACTTAACTCTGGCCACATATTTTAAAGGTACAATGTGAACGTCCACAACATAGGCCACACACATTAGCAATGAGTGTGCCAATCAAATGACCAGATAAAAATCATAAAATAAATTTAGAGCTCAGTATGCTAGAAGTAAAATCATAGTTGAGCTAAAAGAAATTTCAAAGAAGAGGAGAAAAAGGCAAAAAACATAAATATCATATCCAAAGTAAAACGTGGTGGTTGCTGCTGTTATTACATTATCAATACAACTGCATACTTAAAATCTACATCAATTCAAAATGAACATAGACGTCTAGGGTAACAAATAATGAACAGGCCAAAATTCCTAAAAAGTCCGTCTAGTACCTAAGTTTATCTTATTGCACAAAAAAACAAAAAGATAATTTTTGTCAGCTTCTTCGTGCTGGGGTTATGAAAAGGGGTACGTGATACCTAAGTCCCTTTCTTCATAAAAAAGTGGACTACAGTTCCTTTGTTTTTAGGCGGTACATCCTAGATCCTTTTTTTTTATGAAAAGATACACAGGTTCAATTTCTTGCACATTTTTGTTACATATGTGTTTAATAAAGGGTATGTATTGTTATTTAATAAAATGAGAAACACTAATAACACAAAAATTTACACATACTTTGCAATTATATTACTTATATTATATTGAAAAAAATGAGTGCACATTTGTAAAACAATAAGTAGATAGATAAAAAGTTACGTAGAATCCCGTATAAACAACAAACAACTAGATGGATAAATAAAAAGAGGTAGGCAATATAGTTGGAACAAGCCACCCTTACCTCTTTTGCAGCAGACGAGTAGCTTCTCAGAGCACATACGGCAGGGCGAATTATACGTAAAGACTGCCCCCCAAGTTGTTAAACACAAATCCAGATTTGCACAAAAATTAGTACCGAATAGCTTAATTTAATATAAGTGTGGCAACTTTTGAACTTTAAACATTAATATGGCAAGAAAAAAAAATTTATTGAGAACTAATTATTTTGTACAAACTCTAGAGATTCCTTACTATTATAAATATAACAAATAGTTGACGTAAAATAACCTAATTTTTATTTAAATGTCAACGAACACAAAAAAAGTGATGAAAATGATAACAGTATGAAAAGATTGCCACCCTAATTTGAAATATTAAAGAACCATAGTTGAAATAAAAGTAACATTGAGGCGTGTACCTCAACAGACGAGTTTCCTGCAGCCACTTTATGCCTAATAATTCCCCACATCTTCTTTCCTTGCGTTCAAACAGAGTCTCCCTGGTCAAAAGCTGCATATATAAGTCCAATTAAGAATAACGAATATACAGAAAATCAACAAACGTTACTGTTTTTGCTTTTGTTCAAAAACCCCATTTTTTTAAAAAGATAGTAGCTGTCTATTTTAGTATCAATTCGTAAGTGACCATAATCAATTAAAAATCAGGACAAATTTCCATTCTCATTCTGAGCAAAACGCAAACAGAAGATCCATCGAAAAACAAGCATAAGGAGAAAAATAATTAAATCTGAGAATAAATTATTTTCAACAGACGAAGAATAAACACAGAAGACATAGCTGCATATTGGAAATCGCGGATTTTAGTGAGTGCTAGCCATGAAAATGAATCAAAAGTAACAAACAGAAATAAGATTTGGTGATATAACAATGACAAAAGAAAACAAATAAGAAAAGGAAGGGACGAACCTAGCTGAAAATCGGTGAACGAAGACTGTTATTGGCTGGGGATCGGATCGGCGACTTTAGTTATAGATGGGGGTTGAGCACGCCACCACTAGGACTTAACTTATTTGATCTTATTTTATGTTTTTGATGTATTTTATGGGAGTCGCTACAATATATGACATTTACGGATATAATTCATTAATAATATTATTATTTAATAATAATTTTATTAAAATATAATTAATATTTTCATTAAAATAAATATTTTATACAATATTTTTGTTATAATTGTAAAGAGTATAGAGAGATAAAAAAGAATGATTTAATGTTGTATTGGTGTCTCTTAGAATGTACATAGATAATCATATTTATAGGGTTATAATAATTCTATTACAAATAAAATAATAGAAGTATAGTACAAATGAAGTAAAATATCAAATATAACTTAATATCCTCCCTCAAACTCATGGAGGAAGAGAAACAATCAACTTGAGTTTTGAAACTAATTCTTGAAATATAACTGGTAGATGAGATGTGGTGAAGATGTCAGCTATTTGATCTGTGGAGTATGTTGATTTGAGAGAAACAGTGTCTTGAAAAACATGTTTCGAACAAAATGACAATCAATCTTGATATATTTTATTCGTTCATAAAATACATTATTATGAGCAATTTGAATAGCATTCTGATTGTCATAATATAGGATAGTTGTAGTTGACTAGAGAACACCCATATCAGCAAGTAGCCAACGGAGCCAAAGAAGTTCTTGAGTGGTGTCGGCAAAAGCACGATGTTCAGCTTCAGTGCTGGATGGAGAAGTGAGAGATTGTTTCTTGCTTCGCCAAAATATAGGAGAGTTCCCAAGAAAGAAACAACATCTAGTGGTAGAGCGACAATCTATAAGGTCACTTGCCCAATCAACATTAGAGTATGCGAAAAGAAGAAGATTAGACTTATTGGAAAAGTAAAGATCGTGAAACATGGTGCCTTTGATATAGCAAAGAATGCGAAGAACCGAAGTATAATGGGTAGACCATGGAGCACACATGAATTGACCAACTAGATGAATAACATAAGCGATGTTAGGACGAGTGACTGTGAGATAAACAAGACTGCCAACTAGTACCATCTAATGGAGTAAGTTTGACATTGGTTTCTAGAGGTGTTGATGCAGTCTTGCAATCAGTAAGGCTAGCTCGATTAAAAATATCGAAAGAGTACTTTGCTTGAGAGAGATAGTATCCTTGAGAATTAGATGAGATTTCTAGTCCTAAGAAGTAGTGGAGACGACCAAGATCTTTCATTTCAAATTGATGGATCAAAAACTGCTTGAGATCAATAATTCCATTAGAATCATTCACTGTTATGATCATATCATCTACATAAAGGAGTAGAAGTGTTACACTAATGTGAGTCTTCCGAATAAAGAGCCCAGAGTCATAAGAACTGAAAGTGAAGCCAACATCAGTAAGTGTAGAGTTGAATTTGGCAAACCAAGCCCAATGAGCTTGTTTGAGGCCATAGAAAGCATGGCGAAGTCTGCATACTTGATGAGGTGAATGAGTGTATCTAATAAGAGGTTTCATATAAACTTCCTCGGTTATGTCTTTATTGAGAAAATCATTTTTGACATCCATTTGAAACATATTCTAGTTTCGGGCAACAGCAACAACAATGATACTGCGAATAAAGGTGAGGCGAGCTACAAGTGCAAAAGTTTCTTCATAGTCGATGCCATATTCCTATGTAAAACCCTTTGCAACCAAACGAACTTTATATCGTTCCACAAGCCCATCTGAAATGAGTTTTGATTTTGAAAATCCACTTACAACCAATCAGAGATTAATTAGATGGAAGATCAACAAGATCCCATGTATGTGCTTTTGTTAATGCATATAATTCATCTGTTATAGTTTGTTGCCAATGAGGGTTAGAACTAGCTTCTATATAGTTTTGGGGTTTATGATGAGACAAAATAGTAGAGAAACATTGGTAATCACGAAAATGAGAAGGAAGACTACTTACACAAGTAGAACGACGAAGTGATGACTCTGGATAATCAGGTGGTTGGTCTTCAGAGGATGTTGTAATGGTAGGATCAGCAAAAGGAGCAGAAACATTAGGAGAAGCCGTAGTAGATGATGGTGAAGGTAATAGATCAATGTCACGAGGAAATAGATCAATGGTTGGGTCATTAAAAAATGAGAGTGAGGTATGAGATGAGACATGAAATGAGGAAATAGAGGAAAAAATTTATGTTTCCAAAAGATGACATGATGAGAGATGCGTAATTGTTGAGAGATAGAGTCCTAATAACGATTGCCTTTGTGTTCTATTTCATACCCTAAGAAACAACAAATATGAGCACGAGGTTCCAATTTATTGCGTTCATGAGGATGAAGAAGAACAAAACAGGCACAACCAAACACTTTGAGCAGTTCATAAGATGGAGAAGTATTATAGAGACGATCATAAGGGGATTGCTTGTGAATAATAGGTATGGGAACACGATTGATGGTATAAATAGCTGTAAGTACTTTAAAAATATAAATAGCGTTAAGTATAAATAGCGTTCAAGACAAGAACTAGAAATGAGGAGAGTGCGAACAATATTAAAAATATGTCTGTGTTTTTGCTCAGCTCTTCCATTTTGTTGAGATGTGCCAAGATAAGAATATTGAGAAAGAGTGCCATTTTGTCAAAGAAAATTTAAAAATTTTGTTTCTTTATATTCTATAGCATTATCAGCTCTAAGTACTTTAATAGTTTGAGAAAATTATGTTTTAACCATTTGGGAAAAATCATAATAAATTTTGGGTAATTTAGATCTATGTTTCATGAGAAAAATCCATGTGAATCTTGAATAATCATTAATAAAGATGACAAAGTAAACATATCCCCCCATATTAGGATGTGGGGATGGACCCCAAACATCATAACGAATTAAGTCAAAAGGGGAGACAAAAGTAGAATCACTTTTATTAAAACATAAAGTAGGTTGTTTTCCCAATTGACAAGGCAAATAATTTACATTATCAGAAGTAGAAACATATCCTAACTTACCAGAAGATGTTAAGGGACGAAGACGTCTTATAGACGTATGGCCTAGACAAGTATGTCATAGGTTGATAGGAGTAGTAAAAGCAACAATAAAAACATAAAGAGAATTAGGTAGATGAATGTTGATAAGTTCAAATAGTCATCCAACCTTACGGCCTATCCAAAGGATCTATCCTATTTGTGGATCCTGCACATGACAACCAGAAGAGAAAAAAGTAATAGTACGACCAAGTTCATATAATTGACCAACAAAGATATGATTTAGAGTAAGATTGGGAATATAAAAGGTGTTAGAAAGTGATATATAAGATGTGAAAACTTGACCTATAGCATTAACATGTATATGTGAACCATTAGTAGTTTGAATTAAAGGTTTGGAGATGGAAGATTATGTGGGAGAGAAGATGTGAGTATCATGAGTCATATGGTTACAACAAGCAGAATCAAAATACCATAAATATTTACTTGTAAGAGACAAAGCAGTAAGAAGAGGATTACTAGATTTTGAGAGGAGATGTTTAAGAAGATCTTCAAGTTCTTGAGTAGAGAAGGTAAATTTGTCATGATTATCCTCAGAAAAAGCAACAATGATAGATGAGTTACTAGTTTTACCTGAAACATGTTGAGAGGGATTCTGAAAGCAATCTGTGTAAAAGTGTCCTCGACCCTTCTTATGACAATATATACATACCCGAATGGGACATGTAAGAAGCTCATGATTGGGGTTGTGGTAGTAGGCGCAACCTTGCTATTTGAAGTCCTCTTTAGAACCTCCTTTAGAGCGATAAAATGGAGTAGCAAGAACATAATTTGTAGGCTGAATTTTGAAAACCCTCATCCGAGTTTCTTCAAAACAAAGCTTGGTCACAACAGTATCTAAGGATGGAAATGGACTGCGATGAAGTAAGGAAGCCCAAATAGGTTCAAACCGATCATAGAGAGCCATAAGAAAAATAACAAGACATTGATGATTACGGTAAGTTGCAAACATCTCAACATCAATTTTGTTCCTCCAAGTTGGTTCAGAGAGAGCGAGTTGATCCCAAATAGCATGCATTTCATAGATAATTTGGTTAATGGTTTGATCAGACCTTTGATGTTTGGTATGAAGAGTTGTTAGAAGTTGATATTGGTTGGCCAAATCTGTGGTTAGTGAAGCGAGCCTCAAGAAATTCCTAAACTTCTTTGGCAGTGTCAAAATGCCCAAATTCACCATGGATGGAGGGTAAGATTGTGTTGTGGAACCAGGTAATAATTTGATGATGTTTACTTTCCCGGTTTTCAAGACGGTCAGCAAATAAGGAGTTGGTTTCAGTGGTTTCTTATATGGGTATAGAGATATCACTAGTTATGAAACATCATAGCTTGCATTCTTTCAAAAAAATCTTCATTGCTTATGCCCAGGCTACGTAGTTAGTATCATCAAGGGTGGTAGAGATTGATTTTGGGATATCATTTTGATCCATTTTAAAGAAATAATAGAGGAAATATAAAGGAACAATATAAAGCAGTGTATATAGGTAAAAAATAATATTAAAAATGAAAAGAGGAGTAAAAAACAAGCCTAAAATCGGTCTGAATCGGTGGAGAACCAATTAGGATGGTGTTGAACCAGAGCTATGAAGAGAGAAACAAAAAATAGGGTGAATTGGGTTTGGATGAACTAGGTCTGGTGAACTGGGTTGGGTTTGAGAGTGGTTGGTGCGTGGATTCTGGGAACAGATTCTTTGGATGGCGCATGAGTTGTTATTTTCGGGTTGATTTTGGTGGCTATGGAATTTTTTGGATGAGACGAGTCCAATGATGGTATTTTGGCTTTAATTGGATTAGTGTAGGTGATAATGATTTACTCTGATAAAGAGAGATAAAATTTTGATAGAAATTCTAGAAGTATATGAGAGGCTTTATATTATATGAAGAGTATAGATAGATAAGAAGAAATAATGATTTAATGTTGTATTTGTGTGTCTTAGAATATACATAGACAATCCTATTTATAGAGTTGTAACAAGTGTATTATAAGTGAAATAATACAAGTGTGCTACAAGTGAAATAATAAAAATATAGTATAAATGAAGTATAAGTGAAGTAAAATATCAAATATAACTTAACAATAACAAAGTTAATAATATAATATTATCAATTTTAATTGTTTTTTTATTAATGATAATTTTATTTAATTAATATTAAAAATAAAATAAATATTTTACATAATTTTATTATATTAATAATAATAATCATTTTGATAATATTATTATTATTTTTAATTTTTTTTAAAAACTCCATTTAGTACTACCCAGTACCGACTCCAGTATTTTTCAACGAAAGGGACTGCGCTATCATGCCCTGTATGTCATTGACTCATTACCAATTGCTATCTTGCGATCCTGTCCAACGAAATTGCCATCTTTTGGAAAAAAAAAAAAAAACTAAAGAAAACGGTGCAAAAGTGAGTATAAAAAAGGCTTAAATGGTTTTATGTCATGATGTTTTGGAGCAACACTAAAATGTTTCTAATATTTAATCTATTACAAAAATATCTAAAATATTTAATTTTATATAATATTTATATATTTTTTATCATATTTGTTAAAAATTGATAAGTTAAATGTATAATTAAAAAATTATCTTTATTAATTAAAATGATAAAATAAAATAAATTTAATGAAACTAAATATTATTAACATTTTTATAAAGAAGATTTTTGTAATATAAAATATATTTAAACCTTGAAAAAGTGCAAACGTTTGTGCTATATCCTTTTTTGTGATATGTTACTTTTTTGAATACTTTTAATCATTTTTTATCTCTGTTTTATTTTTATTTTTAAAGATAATATTAATAATACCCTTAAATTTTAAAGTAATATTATAAATATTTATAAGATTTTAAAAATATAATAAATACTCCTAAATTTAACAAAATTAAAATCAACGAAAGTAAATAATAAATTTTTATACATAAAAATGATAAAAATAATAGAAAATCAAAAAATAATAAGAAACCAGAAAATATTAAATATTAAGAAATGAAATGGATTCAAAGATATGTTATTCTTAATAACAAGGAAAATTTTTTGTAGGAAAATATAGTTTGTTATGAAATAAATAATTAAGAAATAAGTTTTAATGTTATAGATGCAAAAGAAAGATATAACATATCATTAATTGATAAAAAAATTATTATGAATAAACTATTAAAAATTACTTAAAAGGATAAAAGAAAAATTGGATTCATCCATTTAAAAAAATCCAAATATTAATAAAAGAACATTTTAGAAAAGGAAAAGATACACAAATAAAATTTGCAATCTTAGACAATAGAATAATAAATAAGAAAGATGCTTTAGTAACAATCCATAAAAACCTAGAATACAAGAAATTAAAATTCACGTCATATCTTAGGTTTAGCATTAATATTAATGTCAATAACCTAAATAAAAGTGTTAAATTTAGCCAATGAATTTGAAAGAATGAAAGAAGAAAATTATCAATTTTCAGTATACTATATAGTTGGATATTTATTAACGAATAACTATAATATTCAATATATAGACAAAATAAATTTATTGATAATAAATAAAACTTTTTAAAAAATTAGACAAATAATAAGAGCATAAATATTAACAGACTTTGAAATACAAGAAGAATAGAACTTAGATGTTAAAGAAAGTTTTTTGATACCGAGAAGAAAAAGGTAATGTAGTAACAAGTAGTAATGTATCAATGTTTACGTTTATAGATTTAGAAAGAGAAATCTCTGAAAAAGAAATAGAGGTTACATATTTAAAAAAAGTTAAAATAATGAAAGCATTAGTGGATGACGTAATATTTGAAAGAAAATGATACCATTGTTATCCCAATAGTATTCAAAAACAAACTACAGAATATAAAATTAGATTTTGATGGAGGCTTAACAAGCATATAAAAAACCAAATAACAATAATAACAACTTTAATTTTTTAGCAGAAGAAATGGATATAATACAAAAATTAAACATTAAGTTCTTACAAAACATAAATAAAATATTAAAAGAATGCCTGAAAAAAATAAAAGAATATGGTTATAATAGGAAATTACAACAAGACATACATAAAAAATTATAGAATTAAGAAATAATATAAATAACATTTCCATGGACAATGAAATCATAGGTTACAAGTTTGATCCATTTGTATAATTAAAATAAGAACACTTGAGACATAAGATGTATTGATAACTAAGAATGAGAAAAGAAAGAATAAGAAAAAAAAATAAAAAAGAAGTTATAATCTCAATTTAATAAAATATAGAAAAAAAAACAGAAAAATAGTTTATGAATCTAGGCCTAAAATTTTTTGTTAGTTTATTAATCCTAATAGATGAAGAGTTAGGAAGACATTATAATAAAAATTTTGTACAAACAAATAAGAAGATGATATGACAACAATCAATGAAACTAATTATAAACCAGAAAATATGATCCTAAAAATTATATGAAACCAATTTCATTGCGAGTTTCTTATCAAGAAGAAACATTTGACCCAGATAGAGAATAAAGAAATATCAAAGGCCAGAAGAATCTGACATTCCTTATAGAAGAAAACAACAACAAAAAAATGAAATAAGGATTACATTAGAGAACTAGAGCCATCAGAATTCAGACTTCATAAAAATTACAAATTTGATCTTTTAGATTTAGATTGTATAAGATCTAGGAAAAAAATCCTTAAATAAATGGTCTAGTAGTATGGGCATAGTCATACAAAATTCTCTAACCACACAATCAAAGCTTCAACTTGTAGAGTTTTAGTAATTCACAAAATGATTGAAAATGTTATTTTTTTTACAAATTTAACATAACAACAACATTTAACAATGCAAGAGAATATTCTCACAGGTAGGGAATACTTAGATACTATAATAAATAAAATATACAATGAATTTATTCGAGAGGATAGAGATAGACATATCAGTGAATCCTATGAAAATAAAATTGAGAAAGCCAAATGGCATTTAACAAATATGAAAAATATGTGTATGTGTTATATAGATTCATTTATTTATGAATATTAAATGTATTATCATATGTTACAACCATCGATGCAATTTTTTTTAAGAATATATGTTTTTAGAAATTATTTAGAACATTACATGAAACTATAACAGAATGATGAAATAAAAGAAATAGAGAAACTATACCAGATACCTTATGAGGAATAATAAGAAGTCTTAAAAATCAAATAATTATTAAATGTCAATAAAGATAGGAATATAAACAAATAAGATAAAATGATAAAATCCATTATGATACGAGAGATTTTAGAATGCTAGAAAAATTCGGATGTAAATATTACAAGCAAAAATATAAAAAAATACAAAATATTTTGAAGTTATAAATTTTAAAAACAGTACTTTCAAAAATATAAGAGAATGTATGAAAAAGAATCTTATAGAAAAAGATATTTTAAAATAAAAAAGGCATTAGCCACCAGAAAGCAAAAAATATTGTTCAACAGGGAAAATAAATGTAGATATTGGATTTACAATGAGGTAAAATATTACAATAATGAATGCCTGAACAAGCTTTAACATAAAAAATAATTTTCACAAAAAATAAAATTCTTAGAAGAAACTCTTAAGATTAAATTAGAACCAATAGAGGAATCAAATATAGATGATACTTGTAGTATCTAATTATTAGAAGAAACTGAAAAATAAATAACTGACCCAGAATATGAAGAATTTGAATACTCTTCTTAAGAAGATGAATAATTTGTATAGTATTACAAATCTAAATAGTACTTATATTAAGGTAGGATTGAAATTTAAAGGTTACACAAGTTACCATTTGAATGCATATGCATATACAAGAGTTAGTATTTGTGTAGTTAGTAAATATGTATTCCTAGAGTTACTCTAAAAACAAGAACCAAAAGATTTAATTGTTAGAAATGCTAATAATACTACAATAAATCTTTAATAATACAACAATAAATCTTAATAAAGTCTTTAAACATACATATATAATGATAGGATAAGAGAAGTTTTATATTCTTACTATATATCAACAAGAAATAGATGTTAATTTATTAATAGAGAACAATTTTTTAAACTTATATTAACCTTTTACACAATATTTAGACAAAGTAAGTTTAATAATACTAGTTGGTGAAACCATTTATGTGTCAAAAATAAGAAAACTTTTGACTGTATCAAACCCAACTTTTATGCAATAACATAAAAAGAAAAAAAAACATGACGAGATAGACACAAAGCAGCAGCAAAAATCTTATTTAGAAAATATTTCATTAGATATAGAAAAGAAACAAAAAATAAAAGCTTTAACTGGAATCAAAAAATTATTAAATATAATAAGTTGAGAAAATCTTTTAGATCTAAAAGTAAATAAATCAAAAATGATTACTAACATAAAATTAAGAGACCCTAACAAAGTCATTAGAGTAAAACCTATAATTTACACTCCAAAAGACATGATTGAATTTAAAAAACAAATTCAAGAACTTTTGGAACTAAAAGTCATAATACCAAGTAATTCACCTCACTTTAGTCCAACATTCTTAATTGAAAAAGAAGTTGAGAAAAGAAGAGGAAAAAAGAGAATTGTAATAAACTTTAAAGCATTTAACAAAGAAACCATTGATGATAGATACTTTATTTCAAAGAAGGAGGAATTATTATCATTAATAAAAGGGAAGAAATACTTCTAAAGTTTTGATTGCAAAAATGAATTTTGGAAAATAAGACTAGATAAAAAGTCTCATAAACTAATGAGATTTAGTTGTCTCTAAGGACAATTCTAACGGAGTGGTGTACCATTTGGAATAAAACAAGCTACATGTATCTTTCAAAAATATATGGACAAAATCTTTAAAAAATTACAAAATAGTTGTTGTGTTTACATAGATGATATTTTAGTTTTCAGTAATGAATTAAATAAACATTATTTGGATATTATTAATATTTTACAAGAATGTAGGAAAAAATGCATCATACTTTTTGAGAAAAAAAATAATTGTTTAGCAAAAAATTAAGTATTTAGGGTTAGAAATTGAAGATGAAAAAAATAATCTATAGTCACATATACTAAATAACATTCAAAGATTTCATATTGAATTAAAAGACAAAAATCAATTACAAAGATTCTTAGGATGTTTAACGTATGCTAAAGCATACATAAAAAAACTTGCAGAAATTGAAAACCTTTACAAACAAAATTAAAAAAAGATCATGTTTGAAAATGGATAACATGATACTTTGTATATAGATAAGGTAAAAACACATGTAAAAATTTTACTAATTTTATACCATCCAAGTCTAGATAATAAAATCATAATTAAAAGAGACACTTCACATGAATATTAGAGAGCAATTTTAAAAGAAAAAAATAGATTACAAAGATGAATATCTTTAAGTTTAAGATTAAATTATCACAGTAATAAAAAAAATACTTAGTTGTAAAAAAAGTTATTAAGAAATTTTCAATATATGTATTAAGTTTAAGATTCATTATCAGAACCAATAACAAGAATTTGATTATTTTTTAAGAACTAATATTATAGGTGATTATAAATAAGAAAAATTATTGAGATGGCAATAGTGGTTTAACCACTATAATTTTGATGTCGAACATCTTCTAGAAAATAATAATAGTTTAGCAGATGCCCTTACAAGAAAATTAGCACCTTTAACTATTTTTGTTCTTGTATCTTGATATCAAAATCAAGATAAAGGAAAAGGAGATAAGAATCCATTAGGAACAACTCAAGGTTTTATATCTAAAAAAGTCTCATTTGGAGACATGAATTAAATAGGAAGAACTTAACAATTCAAAACAACCATTAGAGTCCAAAAACTCTAAAAAGGAATCCTCATCAACAATTCATTCTATGGAAGGTAAAACTTATGAATAAGGAATTCTAAATGAGAAGAAATAACATAACAGTTCAAAAGACAGCAACACCTTTGAAAAGAAAAAAAGAAAAGCTCAGTTGGGCTGAAGAAGTAGAAAAAAAGACTAGAAAATGACTTATATGATCTGTAATGGTCCAAAATTAGGAACTTACAACAACTGACCTGAAGCAAGTAAAACTATTATCAAATTTAGCAAAATAACTCATAGAGTTTTTACTAATAGAATAGAAGTTGAAGGCAATTATATCAATTATAGAATACCAAAACCAATAAATCTAGAGACTATAGTTAAAAATTACTCTATAGTATTACAACAAAAACCATCTCCACCAAGCATGTTGAAGATTCTAAAATAGATAGTGTGACCACTAGTATTATTTAGAGAAATGCCTCTCACAAAGACAGTAAAGATAATACGATTACCAATACTATTCTAGAAAACATCCTTCAAGAATACATTGGTCATTAAAGACAAAAAAAATCCAAATATAGTAATTTAAGTAAACCACAATGGTTGAGTCTCTATAATTTAGCTATACAATTTACCCAAGAACATATTGAAGATATGAAATTTTACACCATAGAAAAATAGTTCTTGTAGGTATTAAATTTAATATTCTTGAAGGAGTTGATCAAATTTTTATTCATAAAGCTTTCCATGAAGGTTTAATTAAGAAACTATATCCATAAATTAATTTAAATGAATTAAATTATTTTTTTGAAAATTTCAAGAAAGCTATAAAGAACTTCTAGAAGAAGATCAGAACAAGTGACAAACTTGTTTATCTTAGATTTTTTGGTTCATTTATGGACTGGAATGAAGTAGGTTGTGTTAGTTCTTAACATTTTATCAAATTAGGGATTTCCCACACTTATAGGAAAGTTACAAAACCAAGAGCACTTTCGAAAAAAGAAATTCAATATAGATGAGCTCTTTATCCTAAGAGGACAGATGCTAAGTTAAATTTATCATGAATTAAAGAAAATTGTCAATTCTTTTAAAGTCAAAGTAAATTAATTTACTAGTAAGGTTATAATTATTTTCCTTAACAATATATCCCTTATAGAAATTTTGACAATAATAATATAGAAATTTATCATGAAATGAGAAAAGGGTTTTATTTTTACCCTAAAAAAATCACTAAGGATTACAAATATATTTACTACATTAGAGATCGAGAAGATGACGATGTATCATCGTCTACATCATTAAAAGGACTTTAATAAAAGAAAGGAGGAATAACGATGTAAAACCCATATCTTTAGTCAACATATCATGCCAAATAAATAAAAAAGCTTAGATTCAAAAGCCAAAAGTAGAGAGTTATGTGAATTATGAATGTAAGGATAAAAAATGTTTTTTTACTATTGTAAATTAAGATTCCTTGTCCTATAAAAAAACTCTTATTTCTATTAGTTGGACACAACATTAGTAAGAGTAATCTCTCTACTCAAACAATTATTTATCTATCAACTAAGTATCTAAAAAATATGAGTGGTTAAGAATCTTTTCAAAGTTCTTAGTCTACTTTTAGAATTGTAATAATTATTAATAATATTAATAAAATAGAGTGCAATCACTCTTTTTTCTATTTTTAATAAGTCTATTTTGGATACCATACTATGTATGGATGCAAATGCTTCACCATTACTAGGAGGATATTAAGGTTTTAGTAAGCTAACGTATATCATGTGTAAAAAAATAAGACGAACAATGGATGGGAAGACCGTGATGGATTCATTAAATTCAGGTATGATTATTATAATTCTAAGTCAATTAAGGATTTTGAATAATTAATTTTTTTTATATCATTTATAAAACTAATAAATAAGAAAATTAATATAAAAAAACTAGCCACAAGTCTATATGAGAATAAATATAAGGAAATTATAAAAATAAAAAATGTTTTGATAAGAAAGTTAAAGGTTTGTCTTTAACTAATAATATGCGAAAAATAACAACCATTGTTATAAAATAGCTAGCCACAATTTCGAATTAAAGCTATAGGAAAGAAAAATACATCATCATATGGAACTTAACGCCATTAATTATTCAAGGGCATTAGTAATATTAATTCAAAAGTTCAGGGACATCAAATTTTTTTTCCTGTTTTTACATCTTCCTATAAATGACCCTTCTCCAAAGATTGCTATCCTTGTTTTTGATCTTTATCCTTTTTGATCATAGTTGATATATTTCTCTTAATTGGTTATCCTAATCATTGCTTTTGATATTAACGGGAGTCCTTAATTTTTCTCAATATAATCTATAAGAACTTTTTCCTTTTTCTTGTGACAGTGTTTCAGTTCTCAATGTTTTTTCCTCAATCTTGGTTCTTTGGTTTGAATCTTCTCTTTTAATCAATATCTACTTTAAAAGTAATATCCTATATTGATTAAATATAATATTATGATAGAGTTTTTAAAGGTGCATATTTCTTATGAATTTTAACATGATATGATTGGGCCAAAATATTTGGGGCCTCACAAAAAAATAAAATGAAATGGGTCTTATAAAAATAAAATAAAAAGAGAAAAGTGACTCTAGTAGAACATAATATAAAAAAATAGATTAATAATACAAAATGATAATAAAACAAGTTAAATATACAAAATAATGGTTTTTGTAAATGGTCTTTACAAGAGACAAAGACCCATACTTTGAGGAGATTTTAAGAGTAATGTCACACATTGACCAATATAGAATATAATATATTAAAATAGGTTAAAAATACAAAGTGATAATAAAATATGTTAAAAATACAAAAATGATGGGCTTTACAAGAGACAAATACCCATACTTTGAGTAGAATTTTAAAAATAATGTTTCACATTAATTAAATACAATGTTATGGTAGAATTTATAAAGATTTTGAATATTTTCAGTTATTAATTTAACCTTTTGCATAAGGTTATGAACTTTAACATGTACAAGTTATCTTCTGATTATTTCTTTCTCTTATTATCATTTTCCTGGGAATTTTTTAAGCATTTATGAATCGTTTAGTTAATCGATGTATTTTTATAAGCAGTGTTTTTGCATGTAACAAAGCTTGTTCTTTCTAATATGTTCTTTGTTTTTCACCAATGTTCCTCCTATATAAATTGGTGCTTTTAGTTATTTTTTCTCATCCTTCCTAAAATATGCTCGTGTGATATACTTACAAATTTTTGCTCATCTCCTCTTCTGTGTTTAAGCTTTACTGTCCCTTTTTGTAGACCCTTATTGCTTATTGTTTAATCTATCTCCTAGTTGTATATTTTTTTTATCCAAATCTTTTTCCTTTCATCAGTCGTGTTTCTACTTGGTAACTCTATTTTTAACATTTTCTTATGTGGTGTTGTAAGATTTTCTTTGCAATTCTCCTTTTGTGTTTTGGGTATATTTTAATTTAAACTGAAGGAGGTGATACGAGAAAACTCTACTCATAATCATTGGAGCAGCACCGCGTGCACAAAGCGCATGGATATGTGCGGATGATAGGCGTAGTGAATTCTGTTAGAATTCAGAAGAGGGACCAAAGAATAAATCAGCAAAACTAGGGTTAGGATTTGGTTAGGAATGTCAAAAATTAGTTAGATATTGCCCTTCAATTCCATTCCTGTAAGGCTATATATGAAGCCTTTGAAATTCAGCTAAAGATATATTGAAATATAACTACAATTTCTCTTCCATTGCTTTGATTTCTCTTCTTCTTCTTTCAATTTCAACAACAACCCTAATAGTGGTATCAAAGCCAGGTTGACCATGGATACCCGGGGAAAATCAAACAATTTATTCCTTACTAAGGTTATGGAGACCCTCAGCACTATGCTTTCTTAGTTACAGGCGATACGTGCAACTCATACCCCTCTAGAGGTTAACCCCTTCACATGAGAGAGAACTCTACGCCCTCACCCCCACACTTCGCGATCAATTGTAGACAACCTCCACCCTAACTTGAAACTATCATTTCCAAGATTTTTTGGTGAGGATCCCACCGGTTGGATCTATAAGGCTGAATAGTATTTTGAGTTCACCGATGTTAGCCCAGACCAATAGGTTCAACTCTCTTCCTTCTATCTGAAAGGCATTGTGTTACAACTCAGATTTGGACCAATAGATTTCGAGGACCCCTTAGAATCTCTAACTCACCTAAGACATACCAGTAGTATAGTAGCATACCAAGAAGTATTTGAAAGATTGTCCCACATAGTGGATGGACTACCAGAAGCATTCCTAATTGGGTGCTTTATAGCTTGATTGAGAGATGAAGTCTGCCTTAATGTTAAGATCAAACAGCCTAAAACATTGGCGGATGCCATTGGGGTAGCTAGACTCATTGAAGAGAGAAATCTACCTAGAATCCACGTTATTAGTCTTATACAAGCCGTTCCAAACCAACAAACAACCCCCACACCAATGTGCTTGGACCCCTACCTCTACAGCGTTACTCCACTCTAACCATTGGCCTTTAAACGAATAACTAATCAAGAAGCACGAGAACAGAGAGATAAGGGCTTGTGCTACTATTGTGATGAAAATTTTGTAGCAGGTCACCGCTGCGTACGAGCCCAAATGTTTATGATTGAGGTATTTCCTCAAAAACCCACAGAAGCCCTAAAAGAAGAGCTTCCTAAAAAAGAGCCTCAAGAGCTGGTGCCAGAAATCTCAGTTCATGCAATAGCAGGTACCAATCATCCACAAACACTTAGAGTTATGGGTAATCTAAAAAAATAAAAAGGTACTAGTTTTGATAGATGGGGGTAGCACCTATAATTTCATTGATCAAACCCTGGTTTCCTAGTTTGGCTTAATTATCCCTAAGAATCAGAGATTGGAAGTTATGATAGCCAATCATGAAAAAATAGAATGCGTGGGGAAATGCAGTGGCCTTACTCTTTCTATTCAGGGATATTTGGTCTCTATAGATTACTTTGTGCTACCAGTAGCTGCCTACCAGGTAGTGCTTGAGTTTCAATGGCTTGAGACCTTAGGGCTAATAGAAATGGACTATAGGAGGTTCACCCTCAACTTCAAGGTAGGAGGAGTCACTCATACATTCCAAGGCTTACAAAGAACCAATAGTGCAACCCTAACCAAAAAGGAATGCTGTGAGCTGCAGAATATAGGGTTGTTCCTTCAAATTTTGCCTATAAGGGTTTAGGATCAACAGGAAGATGGTTCCCCATTCTCAGAAATGAGGCAATTAGTAACATAGTTTTTTCACATATTTGAGCTTCCCTCAAGGCTTCCACCAAAACGACAGCAAGATTATCATATACCTTTGAAACCAAGTGCAAGGCTAGTTAATGTCAGGCCCTACCTTTATCCCTATTATAAAAAGGCAAAAATTGAGAAGATGGTTAAAGAACTCCTTCAATTTGGGCTGATCAGACATAACAGCAGCCCATTCTCTTCACCTGTTCTGTCGGTCAAAAAGATTGACGGTAGCTGAAGGTTTTGTATAGACTATCGAGCTTTGAATGATAGCACAGTTAAAGATAAGTACCCCATTCCTATGATTGATGAGCTGATAGATGAGCTCCATGGAGCTTATGTCTTCTCCAAGATAGATATGCGATCAAGGTATCATCAGATACGAGTTTATCAAGAGGATATCCCTAAAACTACTTTTAGAACCCATGAAGGCCATTATGAATTCTTAGTAATGTCGTTTGGCCTTATTAATGCCCCAGCTACCTTCTAAGGTCTCATGAATGACCTTTTCAGACCTTACCTTCGAAAGTTCATCCAGGTATTTTTTGATGACATCCTGATATACTCACAATCAAGGGATGAACACTTGGTACATATGAGAGTGGTCTTGCAGCTTTTGGCAACCAAAAGCTTGTATGCCAAAGAAACCAAATGTCAATTTGGAGTAAAACAAATATAATATTTGGGCCATGTGGCCTCAGACCAAGGGGTCTCTATGAACCCTTCAAAGATCCAAGTGGTTAAGGAATGGCCAACCCTAACCACATCTAAAAGAGTCATTGGTTTCTTGGGGTTAGCTGGTTATTATAGAAAATTTGTACGTAATTTTGGTAGCCTAGAAGCTCCTTTAACTCACCTCCTAAGCAAGGAAGGGTTTCATTGGAATGCAACTGTTGAAAACTCATTTACGCAGCTAAAGGATGCCTTGACATTACCACCAATCTTGAGCCTTCCCAATTTTTTCCCGAGGTTTGTAATTGAATGTGATGCTAGTGGCATCGGGTTAGGGGCTATCCTTACTCAAGTAGACAAACCAATAACTTACTTTAGCCTAGCTCTCAAGGGTTCAACATTGGCTCTATCAACATATGAGAAAGAAATGTTAGCTATCATTAAAGTTATCCGGGTATGGCGCCCTTACCTATTGGGAAAATCCTTCACCATCTGTATTGATCAAAAGAGCCTCAAATATCTATTAGAGTAGCACATTACCATTCCAATGCAAGCACAACTACCTAAGCTACTTGGTTATGATTATAAAATTGAGTACAAACGTGGAAAGGAAAACCAAGGAGCTGACTTTTTTTCACGAGTAGTGGAGTTTCTTTTTTTAAGCATATCTCAGCCATAGATGGACTCATGGCCACATCTTCAGAAGGAAGTCCAACAAGATCCTTTCTACACAGACCTGATAGCCAAATCGACTCTTGTAATTGCTCACAAACTGTTACAACAAGATAGGGTCTATTTAAAGACAACAAGGTATACTTGAGCCTTAAATCCTCCTTTATACCTAAGATCATAGCTAATTGTCACTCCACTCTAATCGGGGGACATTTTGGATCCCCCAAAACTCTCTCTCGCATCAAACATAGATTTACGTGGCCTAAACTATGCCAAATGTTGAATAAATTCCTCAGGCAGTGTAAGCCCTACCAAAGGTTCAAAATATAGAATATGAAACCAGCATGATTACTTCAACCTCTTTCCATACCTGATAAGATTTAGGTTGATATCTTGATGGATTTCGTGGAAGGGTTACTAGCTTCAAAGGGGCATATAGTTATAATGGTAATTGTGGACCGTTTAAGTAAATACGCCCATTTCGTTCCTATGAAACACCCATTTTCAGCCCCCATTGTGGCCAAGACATTTGTGACCAACATCTTGCGCCTACATGGCATGCCCAATTCCATCATTAGTGAACATGATAAGGTGTTTATCAGCTCCTTCTGGCAAGAGTTGTTTCACTTAAAAG
This sequence comes from Hippophae rhamnoides, assembly GCA_033030585.1. Lineage (NCBI taxonomy): Eukaryota > Viridiplantae > Streptophyta > Magnoliopsida > Rosales > Elaeagnaceae > Hippophae > Hippophae rhamnoides. Next base: position 46,252,459 of record CM065429.1, on the reverse strand, counting down.
GAACTCAATTATGTATGAGCTCTAGCAATCACCCTTAGTCAGATGGACAGACGGAGGTAACCAACCGTACGTTAGAGTAGTATCTATGCTGCTTCACTGGAGATCAACCATGCAAGTGGATTGAGTGGATTCCTTGGGTTGAGTACATCTACAACACTTCCATCCACTCCTCAACACAGATGACTCCCTTCGAAGCAATCTATGGAATTCCACCTCCATACTTATTAACGTATGTTCCCAAAACTACTCAAGTTCTAGCTGTGGATGAGTACTTGCGTATCAGAGACCACCTACTATGAGAATTAAGGCACAATCTGCTACAAGCTCAGAACCATATGAAATGACAAGCTGACAAACACCAGCGAGAGGTCATCTTCAAGGAGGGAGATTGTGTTTACCTAAGGCTCCAACCTTATAGACAAACTTTAGTGGCCTTTTATTCATCAAAAAAGCTAGCTCGTCGGTTTTTTGGGCCATATAGAATCATCGCTCGAATAGGACCAATAGCTTACAAGCTGGCACTACCTCCTGTCTCTCAAATACATGATGTATTTCATGTAAGCATGCTAAAGAAGCAGGAAGGGGAAATTCCACCGAGCTCGAGTCAACTCCCTCCAGTCTCTAATCATGCAATTATCATGCCTTAAACGGAAACCATCATCAACCATTGTGTGATCCAGAAAGGAAAATATTGACCCAAGACAAAAATTCTGATAAAATGGAAAGACACTCCAACCGAGGAAGCTACGTGGAAAAATGAGTGGCGATTTTTGAAATCATACCCTGACTTCATCCTTGAGGACAAGGATTCTCGTAGGGCAGGAGGAATGATATGAGAAAACTCTACTCATAATAATTGGAGCAGCATTGGGCGCACAGAGCGCATGGATGCGTGCGGATGATAGGTGCAGAGAATTTGGTTAGAATTCAAAAGAGGGACCACAAAATAAATCAGCAAAACTAGGGTTAGGATTCAGTTAGATATTTCCCTTCAATTCTATTCCTGTAAGGCTATATATGAAACCTCTGAAATTCAGCTAAAGATATATCGAAATATAACTATAATTTCTCTTCCTTTGCTTCGATTTCTCTTCTTCTTCCTTCAATCTCAACAACAACCCAATAGGAGGCTCCTTTTAATTGTGTGATCTGGTGGAAGAGTATTTATCACTTTTTATATACAGATTCCTGGTTCTCAGATAATTCTCTAATTGTTGCTTGCAATTAATTTATTAAATACCCTAGCTATCACAGTAATTTATAGCTAAAAGAAGGTCTCAGTGTACCAATCATTTGGAAACTAGCTTCACTATCATCCTTGGTTGAAAATGAATCCATCAGAATATGAGATTGAGTGCTCCGGAATGATTACTTAATTAAAGCAAATGCTGACAGATCATTAATCGATAAGATTTGGTGTGTTACTAAAGATAAACAGCAGCATGTGTACTCTTTCTTTCGATCCTTTTGGAATTTACTTGGAAATTAAATTTAGATGTCCTGGAAGTGGAAGTATGTTTCAATAATTTTCTTTTCTCCTTCAAACTTCGAAGTAAAAAAGATGGGAGAAATTATTAATTGTTTCTAGAATACGTGATGACTTGGTATTCCAAATTTATGTTTTAAGAGAATAAATTCCAACATTATTACCTGAAAATTATGATTTCACCATTGTTGTCTTTTGGGTACAACTGCATGGTATACATAGAAACTATATGTTTGAAGAAAATACAACTACATGATAGCGGTATTGGACAATTAGTGGAATTGGAACGCATGCCTCACAATGAAATCTTCAACCGGAGATTTGCACGAGCCAAGGTTCAGATTAATGTCTTGAAGCCACTTCCTACGGGTCAATTAATGAAGCAGGTGGATCCCAATGAGGTCCCAGTATGGATACAATGTTGGTATGAGAATATTTATGAATTTTTCCATTTCTGCTGTCTTATTAGACACATTACTTGTCAATGTACTTCTAGGGAAGCTGCCCTAATTTTCCTTGGAGACGGGTCACAACAGCCTCTTTATGGTTTTTGGAATTAAGGCAACTTTACGTCATAATGATCTAGTATCTGAACATATCCGAATAAGGTATTATTCATTGCTTTCTCATATAATTCCACTAATCATATTGATTTTTTTTCACGTATTTGTGTTTTTTAATTTATATTAATATTAAATTTTATTAAGTTAGAGTTAGGGGTGTCCAAAAACCGGATTGGACCGGATCAAACCGTAAAACCGGATCGGACTGGACCAAACCGAACGGCTTTACTAATCAAACGGTCCGGTCCGGTTTGTATTAATTTTAAACCGTTCAAACTGGACCGGACCGGTTTAATAATATATTAAAAATTTCACATTATTCTTCATTAAATTATAAAAAAATCGAACCAAACCGGGAACTAAACCGGACCGAACGGTTTTATAAGTCAAACGGTCTGATCCAGTTTTTATTTTTTAAAACCGTTTCAAACGGTCCGGTCCGATCTGGTTCTAGTAATATGAACGGTTTGGTCCGGTTAGATTTTTTTTAGGAAAAACCGGACCGGATCGGACCATGGACACCCCTAATTAGAGTATTACGTTTTTTTAATTTATATTAATATTGAATTTTATAAAGTTAGAGTATTACATAATCACATCACTATGCCAAAAATGACCTTTAAAATCGGTTAATAACTGACTTTAAATGCTGTGACTTAAACATTTAAAGTCGGTTCACACGTTGAATCGATTTTTAATTTTTAATTTTTTATTATAAAATTTACTCATTTTTTATTATACTCAAAACCTATATTCGATAACATAATAACAGAAAAAAACCAAAATTTGTTTAACAAATATTTTAAATAATACAAATAATTGAAAAATTAAATATTAATTAATTATTTGAAAATTAAATTTATTACAAAAAAATAATTTATATACAATACATATATATTTAACTTAAATTATAAATAAAATGATGTTGTCTCTTTTGTCATGAATTTTGTGATATTCCCACTTTATTTTAAGGAGAGGAGACTTAGTTTGCTTAGAATCACCAACATAGTAACCAAGAAACTAGGCAAGAGAGATGACATGGAGTTTGGAAAAAAAATAATTGGTCCATATAACAATTTATTCCTCTAAATATATGAGCACGTAAACATCCATCAAACAAGTAGTCCAAACTTCAGAGACATAAAAACGGAGAAATTAAAGCATTATAAAAGTTACCATGGTGTTATCCTATGTTAATCAAGATCATCAAATTCTTCTCCTGATGTTATAATTTGAACCAAGTGTTTTGTCCATTCTTCTCGTAAATCATCAAAAAATTGTATATCATAGACCCGCTTGTTCCAACCAAAGAACTATATGTAATTAAATTCAAAATAAGAATGTAATATCATGAATTCACAAAAAAATAACTTATATATGTTAAAAGATTAGTAAAATAGATTAGCACATCAACACTAGAGTGATATAATAATAACCTTATCCCTTCGAAATAATATTAGTATTGTATTAATCTTTTATCTATAAATATGAAGCTATCGGGAATCAAGCTGGTATTTTTAATGCTATAATGAGCTTTAAATATGAAGTCAAGTGTAACTTCCATTTGTTACTTAGGTTGGTTGAGTTTTGGTGCCCATAAACATATGGAACAACTGTTTTTTGCCCAACCAACCCAAGTAACAAATTGGAGTTACACTTGACTTCATATTTAGAGCTCATTATAGCATTAAAAATACCAGCTTGATTCTAGATAGCTTCATATTTATAGAATAAAGATTAATACAATGCTAATATGATTTTGAAGGGATGTGGTTATTATTATATCACTTCGGTATTGATGTGGTAATCTCTTTTACTAATCTTTTAACATATATAAGTTATTTTTTGTGAATTCATGCCATTACATTGGAATGATGATTCTTGGTGGTTTTCTTGTACTTGGCTTGCCAGTGACTACCATGATGTTGTCATACCAGGGAACTAGGAAAGAGAGATGAGATGAAGTTTGGGCAAAAAACAAGTCCATATAACAATTCATTCCCCTAAATACATTAGCACATAAATATCCATCAAAACAAAGCATTCATCAAGCAAGTTGCCCAAACTTCAGACATAGGAATAAAGAAATTAAAACATTATAAAAATTACCATGATGTTGTCATATGCTATTCAAGATCATCAGAATCTTCTCCTGATTCTTCTTGTGATGATATAATTTGAACCATGTGTTCTGCCCATTCTTTTCGTAAATCATCAAAAATTTGAGGGTCATAGCCCGATTTGTTCCAATCAAAGAACTACATGTATTTAAATTCAAAATAAGAATGTAATTTCATGAATTCACAAAAAATAACTCATATATGTTAAAAAGGTATATTGGTAAAAGAGATTACCACATCTTTAATTGGAATTTTGATATTTGTGATGATTTCGCTCATAAACATCATGACATAGTAACCATACATGACTCAATCATTTTGTTGTAGAACCTATAAAACACAAGTGTACATTATTTTCCATATTCAAACATCTTTATTATTCAATAGTAAAATTAATTAAATTATTAATATTCGCTTGAAAATACCATAACTTTGTCACATATAAGCTTATGAGATTTTTTAAGGGCAATTCCCCTACTCTTGTTCCATAACTTTCATATCCTATCAAAGTTTAAAACAGTTAGTTTTTTTATTAAATATTACAAAGAACAATGGAAGAAAAATAGCTAGCTATCACTCTTACATTTCAACAACTGCGTTTGTATCTTTACTCAATGCTATGGAAGCTGAGTCACAGTACCAAACATGATTGCCATATAGATAAAGGATTTCCAACATCCAATGATCTTGGTCTTGTTCAACATTTAGTGGCCAAGGGATTATCAACTTATGATTTCTGTTAAGTGTTAATGTCCTATCACATAATTGTTTAGCTTGCTAAAATCCTTCTCTTGATATTGGTTGACAAATGAAGAATCATAGAACATTGCTAAATGTGATGAGTTCTTAGCTTGAAGTCGATAATAACATACCCTATATAAAAGAGATATATATAAATAATTAGATAATATAAATGTAATTATATAATTTCTACATAAATGAAAGTTATTTACCGATTAAGGACTCACCTTGTCCACACTAAATTATACTTTGTAAGGACTATGAATGTTGGCTATTTTCGTGGACAAAATATTTATCTGTAAATTTGTTTTTAGGCGTGCTATCAAGTCTATCAAGAAAATCCAAACAAATACTCGAGTTTCAGATAATTGTACTTCAGGTATATCTTTGATAACTACGACACATATAATTACATTTATGCATTTAATAGCACATGATTATCAATGTGAAATTATTTTTAGTGCTAAAACATGGAATAAGATATGCTAAAATATTAGATAAGATATATTCTAAATTATAACTGGAATCTTTAGCATAAAAGATAGTATAAAATCTATTTTAAAAGATATTAAATAAGATACATTCTAAATTATAACTGAAATCTTTAGCATAAAAGATAGCATAAAATCTATTTTAAAATAAATCTATTTTAAATAGGAGTCTTCTTAATTAGTGAGTATTATTAATCCTATTTGTAATAGAAAAGATATTTATCAATCATATAGCAGTTATCTTAATTAATGAGTATTACTAATCTTATTTAGAAAAGATATTTATCAATTACATAAGATTAAGGGTTTTAATTTTTCCTATAAATAAAACTCTTTGCTCATTGTTTCAATCAACCACACAAGAGCATTATTCTAATCTTCTTAATTTCTCTCTCTTGTTTTAAAAATATAATATTATAATTCTTTAGGCTTCTTTATTTAATTAATCTATAAAATATTGGTGGTTATGTTTGATTGATTAATAAGCCTAATTATTTTATGATATTTTGATAATATGTTCTTATGACTTCTTCTTTATTTTGTTCTTAAATTTTTAGATCAAATAATTGTTTTTGTCATATCATAGTTATTTGATTTGATTATTAATCTTTAAAGAAGCTATTTTTATTGAACTTGGACTTAATCTTTTTGATCTAGAATTTTCTAGTTGATTTAATTTAAGTGACATATGATTTGAATCATCTAGTTAGGATTGTTCATTATTAAATTTATTCTATAACACACACGGGCACTTTTGTTTTTGTGCTAACCATCTTGCAGTTAATTTGGGAATGTATCTAATGGGCGGGAAGCTTATTGAAAAGTTGGTCTGAAAACCCTTCACGCTAATATTGGAAACTGTGAAAATAGAGTACGGGCTCGTAAGTAAAGTATATTGGGGCAGTATCCTAGGGAGGGTAGCATAAGACAGAGTTTGTACTTGAACATTTGATTTTCATAGTGGAAAGTTAGGTGGTCTGGTGGAGTTGTGGTTTCCCTCTTAGGTTATGGTTGTGGCCTAGGTTGTTTCCACCTAAAAATATCGTGTGTTATTATTTTACTTCTACACTTATTTTTACACACCATTGCATGCCTTTCCGCTTTGTTTAGGTTATTAAATTATAAATTGGTAAAAATTTAAAATAACCTATTCACCCCTCTATGTTAATTAGGTCTATATCTTATAAACTTTCATACTTAAATCAATCATTTGATATTCAAATAGCTGCAATATGTACTCAATCGATATATAGGTTTGGCCAATGTCTATACCATAAATTTATACAGGAAGTGGCACAGTCTATCCATCATTCATGCTAGATGCTCTCGTAACAATAGTTATTAAAATGCTAAGATTTATACTGAAGTTTATAGTATAATCATAACTATACTTTTTCCATGGCTTTTTCTTGAATGACTTAATGCGTGATGATTGCCCACTAGACATAGATTTACCACGAGATACTTGCTTCGTATCTCTTAAATGTGCTGCATTTACTAGTTTTGGTATAATAGACTAAAGAAGAAGTATTATATATGTTAGTAACAATAAAAGACTGGCATGGATGGTGGCATGACTGTCATGGATGGTTGCATGCCTGGCCAATAGGGCATACCCTAATTGTAGTATGTTGCCATACTTGACATGTGTTGTGATTGATATTCTTTTAAAGTGGAAATCTCACTTAACATTGAGGCCTTAAAGGAGCCGAGGTCTTCTTCAATTTTACAGTACTTCTTCTTACTGTCCATCTTAGGCTTTTGTTTTGGAATGTTAAAAAACTCCATATAACCATCATATTAGCTTCCTCCCCTAACACGACTAGGTTGCTCGCATCCGAATGCATGATATATAGTATCTCTCCCTGGCTATTCGATTATTTCACCCCTGGCTACTCGTTCTTGAAAAGCTCTCTACAAATTATAAAGCAAACAAACATATCATACATTATTACATCAATTAGCAAAAATCATAAGGACTTTGTATCAAGTTAAATTACTAATCAACTTATTTAATTGTTCTTTCCTTGTTTAGTCATTGGTTTTGACTTATTTGTTTTGGGGGTCTTTGTTTCTATATACAATTCAGATCGGGTAACCGATCTTCCCAATTCAGCTTCCTACATAAATTAAATAAATTTATTAACGAGGACATCAACTTAAATTTGAGGAAAATAAATATAGAAATATTTATAAATTAACAACTTAATAATACCATTCTTTGTCTATCTTCAAGATTTGAAGACCTCCTAGTACGATTAGGAAGAATATTATGCATTTGCATATTCTGATGTTCTTTCATAATAATTTGAAATTCATTCATACATCTATAATTCACAAAGTCTTTCCAAACGTGGGGTTCAATCCATGGGTATTCTTCAGGGATTTTGTATAGTTGTACTTCATCAAGTGGTTCCAAATATGGAAACTCATAATTTCTAGCCAATCTGGAAGTTTTGTATTCCTTCTATGCCTTATTTGCAATCTTATAACACTTGGTTATCCAAGTGTCAGAGACTTTATAATGATTTTGTTAAAACACACTACAAAAGATGAGATATAATACAAAAAAGATTTAATATATGTAATTAGTTATAAAATAAAAGAGACTTATACAAATGGTTTTCCATATTTTGAATTTTTTAGCTTTGTCAACCTTGGTCCAATCATTTATATTGATTGGTATACTTGACTTCACAAGTATTCCAATAGAGGATTTCAATTGTTGGCCATTTTCCCCTAATGGATTACTAGTAGTATTAAATAGAATGGGGTACTCTATCATTTGGGTTAAGTGGAGCATCAGTTATATTCACCTAACCCCTTTTTTTCAAATACCCTAATGGATCATTTGGATCTACAATCTTTGGTACCCTAGGATCTATGAAATATCTACAAACAATGATGAAATAGAAATTAATTGACAATTTTAATTCCAAACATATAAACATGCAAGAGTTAATAGAATAATATAGAACATACATTATGTTTAATTAGGTTGTTGATCGTATATATATATATATATATATATTCCTTCACAATCACTTTGAGTCCATGATGAAGAATCATCGTCATTAACTAGATCATCACATACATTAGGCAATTTTTTTGAGAAATGACTAATATATGATAATGTATCAAGCATGTCATCTTCTTCTAAAGCATCACAATGGTAGAACTCTTTTTGTGGAGGCGTTAACACAATTGACCATCTTGTGTCAATTTGATTGCTGATGTAAAATACTTTTTTTTGCATGAAGTGCTAACGTGAAAGGATCATCGGTGTGACTTATCTTGGATAAATTTACTAGGGTAAATCCAAAATCATATATTTTATATCCAAAATTGATAACATCTTCGACTCAATCACACAAGAATAATGTTTCATGGAAAACCTCATAATCAAGTTCCCAAATTTCTTGAATTATACCATAATATGTTCTATCAGAAAGTATAAGATTACCATCTTTTGAACTCACAAATTGCATAGTTTGTGCAAACATCTTCACACCACTATTTTGATTTACTCGGACTTTTTCCCTTGCTTGAGTCGTACACCTCGATCCATTAATTGTGAAACTAGAATAAGATTTGACATGGAATTTTGGACCATGTGCAAGCCATTCTAAACTTTCTGTTATTTTATGATTGGGTTTGTTGAGCTCAACTTTTATCTATGCATATAAAAACATGAAATGTGTTTAAAACATTGCATAGAAGTAGAACACTTACATAGTTGTAAAACCGATTAGTAAGCTCTTGCTTATGTTCATTATACAACTATTTTTCTCCTCCCTTTTTTTTATAACGAGGATCGATCTTCATTAAGTTTATATGCATTATTTAATATTATTAAAGATATATCAATTAGATATCATTAATAGTTAAATAGAAAATAATTTTATTTTAAATGAAAAGGTTGAACATGTCATCACTTATTCTATGTACGTTTGTGCCTCCTTATTATTTACCAAAATAGTTTGGTATGCTTTTTCCCATTGACTGCGATCAATAAAAAATTTCTTACTTCTACCAAGCATAGAGTTACCTACTTGGATCATGTGACATTATAAGAACAAATTGTGCATAGGATTCCCAATTTCAGTGCAACCATTAAAGTATTCAGAACAAAACTCAATGGCCTTTTCAGCAATGTAACGTTCCACCATGTGTCCTTCAAGTCAATTTCTATTATTTACATATCCTTTAATTACTTGCATGTATCTCTCAAAAGTATACATCCACCTTAAGTTAGTAGGACCACACAATTGAATCACTTGAACTAAATGAACACACAAGTGAATCATTATATCGAAGAAAAAAGGTGGAAAATATTTTTCAATTAGACATAAATTCTCTACAACATCTTTCTGTAAAGAGTTTAACTTGCCAATTGATATAGATTTCTTGCATATTGTATTGAAGAATGAACAAAGACAAATTATTGATAATCAAGCATGTTTTGGAAGAATTGATCTAATAGAAACTCGTAATAATTGTTGCATTAAGATATGACAATTATGTGATTTCAATCCATAAAGTTTCTTATCGATGATAAACACAAAATTTACTAAGTTAGATGAGTAACCATCAGGAACTTTCACACCTACCAATCATTTACAAAACACATCCTTTTTCCACCCGTGGTGCCAATTCAGGTCGTATGCCTAGTTTCTTTAAATCCAATCTTGCTTTAATTCCATTCTTCGTTTTTCTAGGTATATTAAGTAATGTACCAATCAAGCTCTCATATACATTTTTCTCAATGTTTATGACATCTAAGAGGTGATGAATGTGTAGGTCTTTCTAATAAGGTAATTCCCAAAATATTGTTTTTTAATTCCAACAACAATGATCTACTGATTCGGTAACATTTTCATTTTCACCCATTTTATTAGTTGACCTCTTTTGTTTCCCTACATTAGTGAGTATTTTTTTTTCATCTTTCCATATCGTTTGAATTTCATACCATTCAATTTCCTTAATATCTTAACACCTCATAAAGGTTGGGATGGAGGATCGTGATCTTCTTCACCATCGAACAATTTCTTTTGGTATCTAAACTTGTATCCAGATGGAAAAAATCTTCTATGTCTTCTATAAGACATTTTTCATCCGTGAACAAGATAAGTTGTAGTAGTGCCATCACTACATATGGGGCATCCCATATAACCTTTTGTTGCATGTCTTGATAAGTTCCCATAGGCAAGAAAATCATTAATTGTCCATAAAAGGACCCCCTCAAGTTAAAGTGTTATTCTTTATGTGCATCGTAAACATTTACACCATCATTCCACAATGTCTTTAAATCATCTATCAGAAGCTGCAAATATATATCAATTTCAACACCGGGTTGTTTCAGTCCTGAGATCAATAATGTTAACATCATAAATTTTCTTTTAATACACAACTAGGGATGAAGGTTGTATGTTACCATAATTACTAGCCAACAACTATATCTACTTCTAAGGGAACTATGTGGATTAGTTCCATCAACAGTAATGGAAAGACAAAGATTGCAAGGATCAGATGCAAATTGAGGGGATACGTTATCTACTACTTTCCAATTTGAAGAATTACAAGGATGATGTAGCACCCCATCATCATATCAATTATCTGAATGCCAAGTCAACATCTTTGATGTTTCTTTATTTTTGAACAACCTTTGAAAGTGAGGAATTAGAGGAAAGTACCAAAGAACCTTTGTGAACAGGCCTTTCTTAGGCGTTGTCACATTTGTAGCATGCTTCCATCTTGATTCTTTACACATCGGACAATTGTCTCATATTCTTTTCTATAAAGAATGCAATCATTTGGACAAGCATGAATCTTATGATATTCCATGCATGCCAAATCGACTAAAAGATTTCTTTACTTTATACATTGAAGATGGCAATTCAATACCCTTAAGAAACATATCTATTAGTACATTTAGTAATTCTATGAATCCCTTGTCAGAAAAAAACATTTTTTGCTTTCACATTATACAAATGAACCAATCCCGATATTTTAGTGTATTTATTGCATTCTGGATACAATGGTTTTCGGCTTCTTCTAGAAGTTTTTTAAAGGTTTTAGGATCATCCTCATGTAGTTCATCTTCAACACCATGAAACATATTTTCTGTCTGTACATTATGATAAGATGTATATAATTCACTCACATTCTTGTTTATCTCTTCCTCATGAGTATTATAGATATTTTCTCCATGATAATACCAACATTTATAACTCAAAAGAATACCACTACGAATAAGGTGATACTTAATCTTGTTAACATCATGAAATCACTCATTTTTACATTTAACACATGGGCATCGAATCATACTAATTTCATTATTATTATTTCTACAAGCAAATTTCAAGAAACTTTCAACTCTAGAAATGTAGTCTGGCTCAATTGTACACTTTGACATCTAAGATTTATCCGTTTTCTATTATTGACATTAAGCATATTAAATATGTAACCAACTAATATATTTCACATATTATATATGAATTCCTTAATTATTAGAATATCTATCAAAATATCATGTAAAAATAAATATATAAAAACCAAACATAACAAATATATACGCAGAAATATAATTATATGAGATTGATTGTAATTACTAATAATAATATGTCACATCATTTGAGTTGATTTCAAATTTAAGATATAGAAAATAAAATTTATATAACAATTTTGTGATGATTAATATTTTTTTAAACAACTACACTACTTCAAACCTAAATTTTTAATGAACATATTGTTGAATCACGTATTTCCCATTTCATATTAATAAAAATAAATAAATTAAAAACCAACCTTAAATCACAGTCATAAATATATAAATTTATTTCATTACAAAAATTTGTACAAAACCTACCTAATAAAAATAATATCATACATATAATACAAAACCTACATACTATAAAAATTTATACACATAAATAATAACACATAATATACAAAAAACAATTAAAAAAATATGGATAATAAGTGCGTAGGATTAATAGAAATACTTACAAGAGTAAATAAAGTGACAAAATTAAGGTAATGAAGAAAAAATGTGTTTTGTAAGTGAGAAAATGGGTATAAAAAATTTAGTATTTCACTCAAAACAAATAGGGGATTTAGAATTAGAGAGGAAGAAAACCCACTAAACAACACTAAATCAAATTAAGCTTAAAAAAATACACTATAAAAACAATCTAAATATCATCAAAACATAACAATTTATATAGGAAATAATATAGATCAAAGAGCACCAAGAAAATTTTTAAAGGAGATTTTGAATAGTATATTGATGATTAAAGATTGGAGTTTATGGGCTTTATCCTCTCTTTTTACAAAATTTTCTTAATTATCTACTTTATAGTTTTTCACAAAAAATAATGTTGATTCATGTAGAATCTTTGTCTTCCTAATTTAATAATATGTTTGTGAATAATTACAAGTCCTAAACCATGATTTAATTAATTTAAATGTTTTGATAAATTTTATTTAAATTATTGATTATTGATGTATTCAATTCTATGTTTGAATGTCAAAATTATGCATATATGAATCAAAGTGATAAACTAATTTATTGCATCAATGTGTTTATTATTAGTCTAAAGTAGTAGTTTGTAATTACTAATGTCCTTATTCGAAGGAATACCTTACGAATTTTGTTTTAAGTATGATTGAAAGCTTTGGTTAAAGGTTGTCAATGATTCTAATATTATCTAGTTTAGTTATTACATTTTTATATCTTAAAGCAAGAAATGAATTAAATCTTGTAAGTATATTTAGGTTATTTAGGATTTAGGTTGATTGATAATTGTATTATAATCAATTAGAAGGTAAGAAAATGTAAGAAGTCTTAAATGAACCTAGATTTTTAAATCTAAAGTTAAAACTTCAAGAAAATTTTTAAATTATGAAAATGATTTAGAACTTAAGAAATTAATTTTGATTCATGACATAATTAGTTGAATTGTAGACGAGTGATGAAAGTAGTACCATAATTTCACATCTCATTATTCTTATGAAATTTACCTTTATTATTTTATGACTAGGAGATGATGAACACTAATTCTACTTCTACCCAATTTGAAATTTCCCATGTCATTCACTCTAATTCTGTAAGTCTACGTAGTGAACTCTTCAATGTTCCGATCCTTCTTGGGAAACTAACCTATCCCAAGCCCAATCTCAATTCCTAAATGAAATAGACCAATTTGTTATTAACTCTTTACCTAAATCCCAACACAACTCCACTATTATTTGCTTGGATTCATCCGTCATTCATTCTACTGCAACTTCTTGTGTAATATCCCAAAAAATTAATACAGCAACAAATATTATAAATCAAAATTCTAAACTCAAGGGAAAAAACAAAGGTGTGGCTATAAATTACTCAAGTTGATGGAAATCGTAAGAAGAAAAGGGGAATCAGGTACTGTTCTTCTTGATAAAAAAAAGTTGTAGGATATCTTTGTAAGCCTTACTCTTCATTTTTTTTGAATAAAAGTGTTTCGAAAAATACAGGAGGATACTATCATAAGGACATGCTGCAGCAAAGTGAAGAATTGCTACAATTTGCTCAAAGCCAAAAGAAGGACCCTAAGATGAAATGAAAGAAATTTTTGAAGAAGCCTATAGACAAGCACAATACCGACACTTCCACTTCCACTTCCAAGAAGATTCCTGCTGATGAAGGGTGAGGAGGCGATCCAAAACCTGCCCTAACAACTGCCATGAAAAGCTTTTCATGGAACACTAGTGGACTTTAAATAAGTCCACCTGATAAACAACTAGAGTAAGGAGATAGAATATAAATCAATCAGGACATATTAATTTAGTAAAATAGGTACAAATATTAGAATACGATAGGTATATCACGCAAGAAGAAAAGAAAGCATGCAACAAAAGAACGTAGAAAATCTTTCTAATCAGAATCCAAATCTCATATGTTAGAATATACACATAGAGATTGGGATTGTACTAGCACAAAAGTTGATAATGCATAACACAACGATATAATAAAGTAAACCCACATAAAACCCTTACTTATGTGGTAAAATCATTGAGTTGCTTATAGCAATCACTTGGCAGCAAATAATTAATAGATACAACTCGATAAAAGTATAAATGAAAATACTTTTATCAATTGTGACCAATTTTCTCTAATTGCCTATTGATGCCTCTACAATAACTTAATTTGACATGCAAATTTGGCTCTTCTCTAGAGCCAACACCGTACACAGTAGTGTGATCAATCACTAACTTGAACATAATAAGGTATCCACCTTAACCATAAATCATTACTAAAATTGTCTTAAGTATTCACCATTCAAGAATATAATTTTACTCTTACAAGCATGTAACACAAACACAGATTAACACTCAAGGTAATTTGTAAAACAAAATTAGAAACGCGATAAAATTTAGTATAACTTCACTTAGTTTTTTTTTTCTAATTACCCAACAATAAAATAGAGGGTATTTATAGAAAATGCTTAATTATTCAGGGGGCCTCGTCGACTCTCTCACTAACCCCACCATGATAGGGGTAAAACACTACCACGATGAGGATAATAGTTGTTAGAGCCTTACTGGTTAGGGTAGGCGAGCCAAAAAATATGTCAATTTTTGTTTTCAAAAATTTCCAAGTAATTTTTCACAAATACCAGTAAAAAATGAAATAAAATCACAAACACTGAACTTAGTATGTACCCTATGAAAATCATTTTAGTGTGTGTAAACTTGCTCACAAACAAAGTGTATCTAACTAAGTATATGTATGTACATTATTAATTTTCAATAACCAACTTTATACAAAGGAAGATAATATACTAAGTAAAAATAAAATAGACTCGGTATTTTGCACACAAGAATGCTAACAAAGACAAAAAAGACTTATATGACTTACATTTGTCCCCTTTGGTTTTCCATGGTAAAACATTACACAACTAAATACAGATACATATCAATATGAGACAATCATAAAGATGACGTAAAAATGTCTATTCCCATGAACATAACATCAATGCACATCCAACACCCAAAACACACCTACTTTTAGTGCATCCATCTTTCGCGCTCCATCAATCTTTAGGATCAACACATTCACACTTTGTACTTGTAACCTATACACATGAAAAAAACACATACTATGAATGTATCATGCATAAAACAACGTGTAGTCTATTTAGATATTTTTGTGTTACCCCTACACAGGCACACATTGATAAGCTAAGCATAATCAAACATGCAACAAGAGAAACAAAAAGTACATAAACCTCTACAACTTCATGCAATACTCCTCCTAAGTGAATGTAAGTCAGGAAATAAAATATAGTGCATTTCTACACTCATATCCTATGCAACATACATTATGTTAAAAACTACGAGTTGTGCACACAAACTTCTTCCTTCTTTTTGTCATAGAAAGTTAAAGGAACACCTTTACATGAGGAGATAAAACATATAAGATTGCAATGATCCTATCATTCAAGCAATATAGTAGATAATATTATAGCATAAGTGAAGCACTAAGAAACACATGCAAACATAAAAGAGCACAATCAGAAGAAGACAGAGAAGCAACAAATTTTCATTAAAGTCAAATGTTTGATTACAAGATTGTTTAGAAAAACCCAAAATAATCATAAAAACAACAACCCAACACTCTTCATCACCCTCTTCACCATAATCATAATCCCGGGTTGCATTGCTTGAAGAACCACTAGGATCACTATGATCTAGGGATGTTGCAAAAGACATTAGGTTAAAATAGTCTTGAAGGTGAAGGTTCCAGGTAAGGTCAATAGCATTTCCTCCAAAGTTTCTAAATAGAGAAGTGAGAGAACCAAGAAGAGATGCAACTGAGCAAGAAGGGTGAGAAAGGCCTATTGAGCCAACATGATAAGGTCTGATTGATGTAGAAGAGTGAGGAGAGCCATGAACTGAGGGTGAAGTGATGGAAACATTTTGAACTTTAAAATAACTCACAAATGTATGGATCATTTTCTAAAAAATAACAAGTATACTTTCAAGATTGGTCTAAAAAGGAACTTCATAATTTTAAATAATTCAACAAAACTCTTAAAAATGAAAAAATAAACCTAAACACTCTGTCACAACTATTTGGAAATTGTTTGGGTTTGAAAAATGTAGACTAATAACATAAATTTAAAGACAGATTTGATTCAACAAATAGTAGATAGATAAAGATTTAACAATCAATGGAGAATTTATGAGATAGATTAGTTAGTTAATTTTGTTTGTTCAAATTAATTAGGTTACTAAATATATAAATCAAATTTATTGATAGAGATTAGCATGGATAAATTAATTGATAATAATTAAATTATGTTTTATTTCTATGAAATTAACAAACCATTTAAATCAATTCTTATTCTAAGGCTATCAATTTAAACTTCTATTGTAGGTGCCAAAGTTGTATTTAAGATTGATGTATCTAAAACCTAACTTTCAGATTTTAAATCTATTAAGAAAAATATGTCATTAATATATTTTTCTTTAATAAATTTTGTAAAAAATATTTAATATAGAATATCTCAATTGTATCTTCCAATGTACATAATTTTAATATTGATCTGTTTATGAAAACCTCCAAATAAATTTGGCTATATTACTTATTGAATAAAAAACTACTAGATAACTAAAAAAATAAAAACTACCAAAACTATTTAGAAAATAAGAAGGAATTCTGATTTTTAGTGTACATATTAGTGAGAAAGGGGTTTATATAGTAGATAAATGTGTATAGATCATAGAGATGTGGATCATGAGGTTGCGTGCCATGGCATCAAAGCCTATGTTGATTTTGGTACGCATGAAATCCTAATCAAGAGAGTAGTGTCGTGGCACACATTAATCACGACCATGGTCCGTGTTGATTTGTTTGTCTTTAAATTTCTTTGTATTTCACCCCCTCACATTGAGTTGGTATATTTTTAAGGCTTTACATAGGTTATTCTTTAATTCTCCTAAGTTGCAATTGAGTGCTTTTTAGGCATGATCTTCATATGTTGATCTTTTCAATCAATTTGAAGCTATAAATACTTGAAAAATAACAAAACATAACCCTGATTTCAAAAATATAGATTTGCTAAAATAATGGTATACAAATACAAATATTTTTTTTGACATTAAAGTGCAAAAAAATCACATAATATTTAGTACTTTTAAGAACTTATCACGGAATAGCAAGGTGATAATAAGCAACCTGAGCTTAAGCCTCTAGATATACATGAATTCCTGGAATAAAGTACGCATTTCAAAAATAAGAGTAGAGTCCTAAAGGAGAGTAGAAAAATAGGAATGATGATGAGTAGAAGGAGAAAGAGGAAAAATAGAAGTAGATGTATAATGTGGACTGGATAGTATTTTGAGAAGAAGAAAAGGAAGGGGTAGAATGCTATGAATATTTATTAGAAGGAAAGTGCGAGAGTTGAAAAGTAATATGACTTTGCACAAAGAAAGAAATATTAGGGAATAGGGAATCATCATACTGAGTGATCAAAGAAGGATAATGAAGAGAAGAGAAAGTAGGTATAGTAGAACAAAAAATGATGGTTCTATAGATCATACCAACAAGATCTATAATCTTACCGTTAAGAATAGTGTAGATAAAGTGTCACCTACACTCAGGGATATTAGAATGATGGGTATGAGGATGAATGACTCAAATCATAGTATCATTGACATGACGACTAGGTGCATCTTTATTTATTACAAGGGCACCGCACTATAGTCATGGCTAGTCCTAACCATCTGGTTAGCCATTTTATAAATATAGCACTTAACAATCAAAGAAAACTTAGATTGAAGTTTAAAAGAAGTAAGGTTATCAAACTCGAACGTGATGATGGGAGAATAGGAATCTTCAAAACCTAGAGGATATAATATCCTAAGGACATCATCTCTCAAGAAGGTGACACTTTATCTTCTAAAGACGAAAGTGGTAGAGAAGTCAATATGATGAAAATGGGGTAGGGTAGCATAAAACTCACTAACAAAGATAAGATCAGAAGAATAAGTAAGATTACAATAAGAGATCTAAGATAAGTAAGCAAAACTTTCTTGGATAAGCAGGAAGTCACTAATAGCCATAGGATATTCACAAAGAATGGGTGCCTAATAATGAGAAGGCTTAATAGTCTTTGACTACTAGAAAGCATTTCTTTCTTTTTGAGAATTTTTGGGAGCCTTTTTGGTAAGAAGAAAAGGTTAAGTGTGTATTTTTTTTAAAAAGAATACTTATAAATACGAGGTTTGAAGAAATGAATAGGGAAAAGGGATTCATATAGAAAATCTCGACTCTCACTGACCCTTGGCTAACCACCTCTAACCACCTCACCTAGGTACCAGTGAGACCTCAACAAGGGGATGGTGAGGTTCCATGAGTTGATGTAAAACACTCTGGGGGAAGAGAGAAAGAGAGTGCTAAACCAAAGAACACATATATTTTTTGATTTTTCAAATAGTAAAGGTAGGGAAAATAACACAAATAAATATTAGAAAAACATATTAAAGTACAAAAAAAAGCACATAAAAAATACATAAACACTACAATAAAATAGAAGAAAATAAATAATCAAATTAACCCACATAAATCACCAGAAAGAGTGATCAAATTGCATCCCTCCGTTTAAACAATTTATGAAGAGTAATAGTGTTATAATGCAGTCTTTGGTTTATATGAGCATGAGGTGTATGAGGAACTTGAGGAATATTTTGTTTTAAAATTCTCAAAAATCCATTTTAGTGATTCTCTCAAACACGGCTAGATATACTTTTAGAAAAAGTTTTAGTACTTTCTGCACTGTGCTATAGATGCATAATATATCCAACTTGAATATGCTCAATTGACCTATATTAGTGATGCACAAAAACTTGATAGTCAAACTTCATATATTTATAAAAAGCTTACAAGTTATTGAATTGCTTATAGTATACTTCTAAGATCGGTCTAAAGTTGAACTTTGTGGTTTCAATAGCTCGTCAATTTTCTTGAAAAAAACACAAAAATAAAACCAAAATATCCTATAACAATATTTGGAATTTTTAAAATATAAATTAATGACAAATAATTAAAATGATAAAAGATGTATTTGACTCAAACAAATTCAAGACATATACGAAATTAACTATCCGTAGAGGATTAATGAAAAAAGTTTGCTGTTTCACCATATTTGTTAGAATTATTTAGGTTAATAAAGTATAAATCCAGATTATTGATTGTTAGAACCCGTCACAAGTTTACTAGTACTTAACAAAGTTCTTATACATATTAGAATCTATAAACCAACCTATATACAATAAAACATGTCATTTATTTGTTCTCAGCGTTCAAAACCTACCATTCATATAACCAATTATAAAAGAACATAATATTGACTAATAATTGACATTGACTTATTATATAGTCCACAACCATGAATGAGTTACAAAAAAAGCTTTTAACAAAAATAAGTTACTAAGAAATTGGAATAATATTATAGTAATTACAAAAGAATGACAAATCGTACAAGGCAATATCGGTGAATTGATTTAAGTCTCCCTAAAATATATAACTCAAGTCTTCAATAAAAAACTACTACTACCTGAGGGGGAAAAAGTAAAAGAAAATAGGGTGAGTAAAAATACTTAATGAATAGACAAGGTTTACTGAAAATATTTATTTATTATACATGTATATTAAAAACTTAGCAATGCAACTACATAACTAAAACAACCATTTAAATAAACATATTTTTAAGCTTTATTAGAAACCTAAAAACTTAAAAATAACAACAAAAATATTTAAATAATAAAAAATTCTCAAACTAAGGAAATTAATAATTATTGAATATATATACATAACTTTAAAATTAACATGTCATATCATGAACATACTCACTAGTTATATTAGTAATTTGGAGAAACATAACTAACTACAAATACAATTTTGTAAATAAAAATAACTGTAAGTAGATTATATGAAATAAATTACAAGAAATATGAAAACTGCACCAAACTCGCACCTGTCGAAAAGTTGGTCATATGTGTGTAGAACTCTTTACACTATACACATGAAAACGAGAAAAGTCTTAGTTATATGTGAGTGTGCTAGTCATACGTGCATAAATAAAGATTCATCAATTAATTATTTATTTCATATGTTATTGTTGAATTGAGGGCAGAGAAAGCTGGTCATATCTATATTGAGTTCTTTACATATACAGATGAGGTTATACATGTGAAAATTGGGGACCATTATCCATTTATTTATTTATTCTATTATGATTGAATGTAGGGGATGATACTTGTTCTATGATTTGAAAATAATAACTCACTAATATACATAATATATTGAAAATTGTTGCTTAAATCAGGATATAATTTTGAGTAAATGTTCTAAACTAGCATAATAGCAATATTTTAAAATATTACTTTTAAAAATTGAATATAAACTTCTATATTATAATTAAAATCTGTATTTATATCGTAAAACTGAATAAAATTTCTGAATTCACGTAAAAATCAATTAATTACTTCTTAAACACAAAATATTCATTTTTTAATAAGAAAAAGCTATATTTGTGAAAATTTAATAAATTTAAATATTATGATTATAATAAATACTACTTATAAAATTTGAGTAAAATATGTCAACTCAGTGACTAAACGAGCTCCGTGACTCAAGAAAAATCTACAAGTGATGCAAACTTATCACTTCCTCAAATGCTATGAATAGTAAAGATTAAGTTAAGATTTTGTGAGAAAATGATGAAAAAAATGAGAATGCCAAATTGTCTTCCTCTGTTTTGCTTCTTTCCTTAGCCGAAAGGTTTTACTTTTTTTTCTTGTTTATCAAGGGTCGAATGGCCTTATTTACTCATCAGATAAAATGGCCACGTATGGCCGACTATCCCCTTTTTGTCTTTTTGACTTTTTATTTTTTTAAAAAGAAAAGGCTATTAATTATTTTAAGACCCAAAAAGTATTAAATTAGCCTTTAAACTAAATAACTATTATTAGTATTATAATTTTGGATGAACATTGTTTTAGTCCCCAAACATTAATTAAAAATATCAATAATTAATTATAATAGTAAGAAAAAGTCTAATTAAAAATAAATAAATATAAAAATAGTTTATGTAATTTAATTTTAGAAAACAAAATTAGGATCTCATAACTCTACCCCGTATAAAACAGTTTCATCCATGAAATTTACTTACCTAATTAAAGTTTTTTAGACACTTGGTACACATTAAATCTTTATGTTCCTAGGTGGATTCCTTTGTTACATGGTTTCTCCTAAGAACTATAACCAAATGAATTGTTTTGTTTTTAAAGACTTGATCTTTTCTACCAACAATTCATATCGGTTTCTCTACACATGTTATGTCTTATATTAATTCAATGGGAGGGATCAGATACAAACTTTCAAAGTATACAAATATGAAATATCGATAAAGTTTAGAAGGTAATTCCAATTGATAAGCAATCAAACGAATGCATTTTATAACTTTGTATGTACCTATATATCAAGGACTTAACTTGCCTCTTTTTCCAAATCGAACAACATATTTCCATGGAGATAATTTTAAAAATACAAGATCTCCAACTTTAAATTCAACATCCTTTCTTTGGGATCTACATAACTCTTTTATCGTCTTGAGCAATTTTTAATCTTTTCCTGATCATTCAAACCTTATCACACATCATGCCAATATATTTACGATGTAGAAGTCTTCTTTCACTCACCTCATCCCAACATATGGGTGTCCTGCATTTCTTACTATACAATGCTTCATAAGAAGCCATTTCAATACTTGAATAGTAGTTGTTATTGTAAGCAAATTCCATCAGTGGCAGAAAATCATCCTAATTGCCTTTAAATTGCAAAACATAATCACTTAACATATCTTTGATGGTTTGAATACTTTTTTTGATTGACCATCTGTTTATGGATGAAATCCAGTACTAAATTTCAACTTCATTTCCATAGCACTTTGTAGACTTAGCCAAGATAAAGATGTAAAGCACTGGTCTCTATCTGACACAATAGAGATGGGAATACCATGTAATTTGAAAATCTCCTCCATATACAATTTAGCTAATCTATCTATTAAGAATATTGATTTCATTGGTAGAAGGTGTGATGATTTAGTCAATCTATCAACAATAACACAATTGACATCATAACCCTTTTGAGTATAAGGAAGTCCCATTAAGAAATCCACATTGATGTGTTCCTATTTCCATTCAAGAATATATAGTAGTTGTAACGGTCTAGTGGGTCTTTAGTGCTTTGCATTCACTTGAGGCATATTAAACACCTGGATACAAATTATACTATTTCTCACTTCATGTCCTTCCACCAATAATGGTCCTTTAAGGTTTGATATATCTTAGTACTGCCTAGATATGTGGTATAAACAAAACTATAAGCCTCATCTAGAATCTTCTTATTCAAGTCCTTATCATTAAGAATATACAATTTGTTGTTAAGAACTAAAGCACCATCTTCTCAATGGTCAAGTCCATTCATGAATCATTATATAGTTCTTCTTTTAATCGGACCAACATGGAATCTTGAGATTGAGCTTCACAATTCGATCAATTAAACTAGGTCTTAGCAAAAAACTAGCAAACAAAGCTCCAAAGTCATCCACTGATAACTACACATCCGACTTCTTCAACTCAACAATTGGAGGAAAATACCTTGTCTTTAAACGAGTTAAGGAACTTTTTGCTTTTCTACTAAGTGCATTAATTTATAACCACATTGGCCTTTCCTAGATAATAGTTCATCACACATTCATAATCTTTTATCAATTCCATCCATATCCTCTATCTTAGGTTCAACTCTTTTTGAGTGAGTAAATATTTCAAACTTTTATGATTAGTAAAAAAATGATATTTTTCACCATATAGGTAGTGTCTCCATATCTTTAGTGCAAAAACTATTGTTATGGTTTGAGTTGTCTCAAAGCATAAGCGAGGACCTTACCATGTTACATGCAGACACACATTATCTTGGAGAAAGGTATCACTAAATACTGCGAATCCACCATTTGTTGAAGAGTAAGTACTAGAGCAGAAGTTAAACGATTCTTCCATTCTTGGAAGCTTCTTTTAAACTTATCATTCCATTTGAAATTTTATATTTTTCATTATCAAGCAAGTTAATGGTAATGCAAACTTTGAGAATCTCTTGATAAATCAACGATACTATCCAGCTAATCTAAAGAAACTTCCCACCTCAGTCACATTACAAGATCTTTCCCTATTAAGGACAACCTCTATATTTTGAGGATCAATATAGATCCCTTCTATTGATATGACATGCCCCAAAAATGTAACTTGATCTAACCAAAATTGGCATATAGTTGTTTCTCTTTAGCATTTGCAACACGAGTCTAAGATGATCTTCATGCTCCTTTTTATCTTGAGAATAGACCAAAATTTCATCAATGAAGATGATTACAAATCTATCTAAGAAAGGATAAAGTATTTGATTCATGAGGTCCATGAAGGCGGTTGAAACATGTTAAACCAAAAGGAATGACTAGAAATTCATAGTGACTATAGCGAGTTCTAAATGCAGTTTTTGGAATGTCCGATTCTTTAATTTTTAAGTTGACGGTAATCAGATTGCAAATCAATTTTTGAGAGCACCTTTGAACCTTGTAGTTGGTCAATAAAATCATCAATACGAGGAAAGAGATACATTTTGCATATGTGACCTTATATTGCTCTCTATAGACAATATACCATCTTAAGGTAAAACATTTCTATACAAAAGAAAACAAACATAATGGTTATATATAATGCATTTAGGCCTTACTTATAATTAAATAAGCCTACTTAATTCACTTTAAAAAAAACATCAAAAGAGTAACTAATTTATATAACACGAGATGAAATTAAATTGGATAAACTCATCTTACAAATAAAGTGAACTTATTTAATCTCTATAACATTTCTTCATGTATTCATATTCTCCATATTTATCATGTCCACCAATCACATGCTCTATCATTTCAATATAGACATCCTTCACTGTTATCTAATATGTTCAAAGTACCTTAAGAACTGCTTTTGAAATGGATGGATCCTCATTTAACTAATACACTGGCTAAACAATTGATATACTCATATAATCTATACTTTTTCCAAGAGCCAACATAAATCATATCTTAAAAAAATCATATACCTTAACCATATATAAACGTGAATATATTCTCTATCAAGATAAGGTAAGATTCTTAACTTCTTCTTCTTTGTGATGTTATCACAACCTAACCACATAAATTATAATCTTTAATTATTAATGTCTTCATAAATATTACCTCCTTTTATTGAGAAATAAAGTCCCCAAAAACAAAATATGATTTATTCTCTACAAAAATTTTAACCGATAAAATACTTACTAAATCTGATAGGTCGCCCATATTATAACATATTTTCTTTATATTATTCAATACTAAATCAGAAAATCATCACCCTAAAACTATCAAATACCATAATAAGGTTGTTCCATGTCTTCAGAATCTAAAAGCTATACTCTGATATCAAATTATCAAAACTTGTCCCAAGTTCACTAGTACTTAAGGAAGTCCTAATACATTTTAGAATCTATAAAAAAATTTGGTATGCTCTCTCTTGATTTTCTACTCTAAATCAACCTGTGTAAAATAGAACATGTCATCTATTTGTTCATAGTGTTTAAAGCCCACTACTCATATAGTCAATCACAAAAGAAGATAAGAATGACTTATCCATTGTTGAACCATAAAATGACTTTTCTCCTAACTAAAGGTTAGGTTACATTCAATGAATCTTTCTAAAACCAAAGTCAATATATGTAAGCAATCATCAAATGAGTTTCCAAACACAAAGAAATCGTGCATGAAAATCTCAATGAATTTTTCCACCATGTTTGAGAAGATAGACATCATTCATCTCTGGAATGTCGTGAAGGCATTGCATAACCCAAATAGCATTCTTTGGAAAGAAAATGTCCCAAAAGGACATGTAAATGTCATCTTTTCTTGATCTTCTGGTGATATGGGTACTTGATAATATCCAGATAGTCCATCTAGAAATAGTAAAATTCATGCCCAGCTTATCTTTCCAACATTTGATCAATGAATGGAAGAGAAAAGTGATCCTTTTTAGTATATAAATTTAGTTTCCTGAAATTTATACACATCCTCCATCCAATGATTATTCTTGTGAGCACTAATTCGCTTTTGTCATTTTTAACAACTTTTATCTCATAATTCTTAGGTACCACATGCATTGGACTAACCCATTTACTATCGACAATAGGGTAGATAATTATTTCTTCTAACAATTTAAGAATCTCTTTCTTAACTACCTATTGCATATTTGGATTTAGTCTTCTTTGGCCTCTCATACAAGTTTACCATCATCCTCCAAGTTGATCTTATGCATACACAAGGTAGGACTAATGCCTTTTATATCCCCGATACTCCTACCAATGGCTTTCTTAAACTTCTTAAGCACTTTTATAAGTTCCTTTTCTTGGTTTTTGATCAAGGTTGAAAAAATTATCGTTGGATAAGTTTATCCTTCTCCCAAAAATACATATTTTAAGGGCTTAGGTAAGTCTTTGAGTTCAAGTTCAGGTGGATTGGCCTCTTTACTAGATGGGGAACTGGGTAGATTTAAAAGTGTACTAGATTTTGTCATTAGTTCATCACTATCTAGTTGTTCAAGGTACCCCTTAGTTTCCTCATCTAAATCTTCTTCGACCTTTTCAAGTGTAAGAACAGTTTCAAGCTTGTCTTCTATTCTGGTTCGAGAAAAAGTGCTTTGGACAAGATTATCGAAAGGATCAACATGGAATATTTCATAGATTGTAGAAATAGAAGAAAATGGTGAAGAATAAAAAAAATTAAAATTAAGAGCCTTTCCTAAGACTATCATTGTCAAATTTCCATCTTAGACATCAATAACATTCTTGGTAGTTTCTATAAATGGTCTACCAAGTAGTATTGTGTGCTCTCTATCCAAGGCTGGATTTTCTTACATATCCAGAACCAGAAAATCAATAGGTATTATTAGTTTGTCTACCTATACCAATACATCCTCAACTATTTCCTTTGGATACTTAAGAGATCTATCTGTAAGTTGAATGGACAAAGTTGTGGGTTTTAAATCTCATAAATCAAGCTGTAAGAATATAGTTTAGGGCTTCAATTTTATACTAGTACCTAAATTAAGCATTGCTTTAATGACCATTCTATCCCCCATAGTTATGTTTATGATAAAACTTCCAGGGTCTTTCAACTTAGGGGAAGTCAGTGCTGAAGTATAGCATTAGAAATTTATGATACTACTACTCGCTCATTAAGTTCAAACCTCATTTTCTTAGTATTCAACTCTTTGATATTTACTTTAGAAAGCATATTAAAAGATCATATAATTTCTTATTGTATTTGGATTCTTTCAGCTAGTGTGGAAAAGGTACTTGTAGCTGGTGTGGTTCTATTTCTTTGTAATTTTGGGGATGTTAGATGACTCCCCAATGAGTTTATCTGAAGGTTTGTCAAGTTTAGTACTTGTCTCTCCTTTTTACGAGACTATAATTTCACCTTCTTTGTTACCTAGACTACAAGGTAGATATTTAGATATTTTAGGTAAACTAGTATTGACTACCTTATCACTTCAAAGGGTTCTTACACCCTTTTATTGTTTGAGTTGATTGGTAAACTTTCCTCATTCTTGCCTTTGCATTTGTTCAGCTAGTTGCCCAACTTTAGCTTCATTCCTTTTATCGAAGCCTCAATGGTGCTCAACCTTTGATTATTCATCAATAGGTTGTCATGACTAACTTGAATAAAAGAATTCAAGCTATCCTCTAAGGTTGGCTTAAAATTTTGATTTGATGGGTATAGATGGTTTTAATTTGGCCTTAGTGTTTGAAAATGGGTATAGGCTTGGTAATTTTTTTAATGTCAAATGATGGTTAGGGTGATTATAGGTGTTTGGATGATACCTTTGAAAGGAATTGACTTCCTCTATGGCATCCACATTTGAATTACAAGTATATGAACAATTATGAGTATCATGCCCAATTTAAAAACACACTTCACACACCTCTTGATTTGGAATTTGATAGGTAGTGAGAAGTTGCACTTGCTTAGTCAATTCAACAAGTTGCAAGGTCATATCATTATAGGAGGCAACTTTATTGACTCTTTCTCTCCTTCTTCTAGTACTTATTTATTGGGATTCAGAACCTAACAGATCATAGTGACTATAGGTTTCTTCTAACGTCTTTTCTCCCATAACTCCTCCAATAGCATTATCAACCATGTATTACACTATCAATCCATCATAAAAGAATTGGTTCTGTAGCTGTAAATGAAAGCTATGATGAGGATATTGAATGAAAATGAGTTTGAGTCTTTCCCAAGCTTCGTGAAAAGGTTCTTCATCCATTTGAGAAAACATCGCTATCTTCATCCTTAAACCAACAGTCTTTTGATGTGAATATAACCTACCCATAAACTCTCCATAGATTGCCTCCTAAGTCTTTAAAGAACCTGACTATCGAGTAATGAACCATGACCAAGTTTTATCCTTGAGGGTGTAAGGAAAACACCTCATCCTAAGTTGGTCTTCATCAATTCTCTACTATGGAAAGGTTTGGACAATAGCATAGAATTCTCTAATGAAATACAAATGGTCTTCATTCAGGATATCATTAAAGGAAGGAAACAAGAAATAATGAATCTTTTTCAATTGTATGTCGGAAGTTGCATTGGCAATAATTGGCATTGCATAGTCCTTCATCATTTTCTGCCTATCTTCAGCATCTCCCATGTCTACTTGTAGTTAAAATTGATCCTCCTCCTCTTGCGTATCAACATCTAGCTCCTAAATTGAAAAATAGTAGAACTATCTAAGAAATATTTCTCACTTGCAAAAATGTATAGGCTTAAAGAAGAAAGATGTAGGGAACCTAAATTTTTTTAATTGAAAAAATCTAAGTTTATTAAGTTAATAAATTAAGATTTTTTCAATGCTAAATTTAAAGAATAGACACAATTTTTGAAACAAATGAATTTTTATTATTTCATTGGAATTTTATTACACATATTATTAAAAAAAACAAAAACAAAACAAAACAAACTAAAAGCAAGGAAAATACAATAATGGGTGACTTCCCACTTAGGACTAAAATTTATCATTTTCTAGTAAAATGCTGCTTAGAGATTTCAAAATGAAAAACTCAATGTCTCCTCTTCATTAATTTATTTAACCCAATTGGACAATTCAGTTAGTCCTTTCTTTGTTTTTGCAAATGCTTAGTCTCCACTTGGAATTCTACCTTTTTGATAGAAGCTTCCACAGAGTCCAACCGTTGATTGGTTTTAAATTGGTTATCTTTGCAGACTTGAATAAAAGAATTCAAGTTGTCCCCTAGGGTTGGTTTACTAGGAAGGCTCCTTGGAATAGACTGCTAGAATTGTTGTCTTGGCTTATTTGCTTTGGGAAAAAGGAGGGTTGTTTTTCCTCTAGGAGAAGTTGGGATGATTTTTCCACCCAGGATTGTAAGTATTTGAATTAGGGTCGAATCTTGATCTTTGTTAATATACTCCCAAAACATCAACCTTTTAGGTTCAACTGGTGCTTATCCTTGATATGGACAAGCTATAATACCATGTTCTATGTTGCTACATAAACCACAATGTTCATTGTTGGTGTTGGTTTACGTAGTGAGAAGGGTAACTTGCTTGGTCAACTAAACAAGTTGTCGTTGAACTTCATTGCTTAGATCGATTTCATAAACTTCATCTCTTCTTACTCGTGAAATTTTCTATTGAGAATTCTCACCCAACATTAGGTTGTATGTCTCTGAGGCTATCTTCTCTCCCATAGCTCCTCCTGTAGTGTTGTCGACAATGAAATGGCATTGCTATATAAGTCCATCGTAAAAGAATTGGTTATGCAACTATATGGGGAAGCTGTGATGGGGTATTAAGTGAGGAATAGTTTGAACCTATCCTAGGCTTCATGGAATGGTTCTCTTTCCATTTGAGAGAAAGTGGCAATCTTTGCTCTCAACTATGATCTTTTTAAGTGGGAATAGAATTTTCCCATGAATTTGTTATAAACATCCTCCTAGGTCATCAGAAAACCTGGAGGGAGTGACATAGACCAAGCTTTGGTCCTTCATAAGAGCACCGAGGATAAAAGTCTGGACTACTAAAAAAAAGTCCTAATGAAAGACATTGAATATTCATTAGGCAACCCGAGAAACGAAGGAAGCATAGAAAAATGAATATTTTCAATTCATAATTCCATGCAGCCTCACCTAGCTGGATAGAGGAAATTGTCGTGCCAATTACTAGTCATGAAAACTTCTTCATGGATATTTGTCTAATATATGGGTTTTCTCCCATTTATATTAGATCTAGTAGAATATTAAGGCTTGGTTCTATGTTTGGTTCAAAAATTGGCTAGTGGTTAGAATCCAACCTTATGGATATTTGTTTAAATTTATGAATATTATCTATGTATGGTGTAAGAGGGTTTCCTAAGGATCTCTTACCATGCATAGACTATTGAAAACATAAATTTAAAACACATGTCAATTAAAAAGGAAAAATAATAATACAATAACTATACAAAAATTTAGAGAAAATATGCATAGTATTTAATACAAAAATACTAAACAAACAAGTTAATAACATAATCAATATTAACCAAGAGTGTTCACAAGAAAGAATGGTAGGGCAAAGCCTCCTTAAAAATCATCCTCCTAGACAGAGCAACGTTCCCAGGAAAGACTAGTAGTACGAAGGCTTTCAAGAACTAGTCTCCTAGACATAACACCCTATTACTTTTCATGCTATTACACGGTTAGTTTTTTAAAATTAAATTCTAAAAATAAAAATCACAATATTTACGTCACATAAAAATTTTAAAATTTTCATAAATAATTTAAAACCCTATTCCTTTCTCGATAATAGTGCCAAAATCTTGATGAACAAAATCAACATAAGGTTAGCTGATTTTGCAAATACTTTGATTTTATATTTGTAAAACTCTTGCAAGTGTACTAATCATTTTATAGAAAATGACAAATATATTCCCAAGGTCGATCTAAGGAAAGAATATATATGGTTTTTAATTTATTATTCAAACTCTTAAAAATAAAATTAAATTTTAAACATCATATCACGATATTTTGATTTTTTTTGTGTTTCCTAATCGAATAACACAAAAAAATAAACATAGATATAGATTCAATAAACAATTATGCAAATTTTTATCATTCATAACACTAGAGTATTTATGAATATAATAATTAAGTTAGATATGCTTCCTTATATTATTTAGGTTATTAAAGAAATAAATTGATATTTATTTATTCTCTATTTTTTTATATAAATACCACCTTTGGAATGTTAATTGATTTGTACATTAAACAAATCAATTAACACCTATTGGTGGGGTCGATAATTAAATTAATTCTTTTTTTTATGATATTAAAAATGAACCATTTAAATGCCACCTTTGGTAGGGTTAGACATTTTAAACTTTATTCAAGGTGTCCAAATTAAACCTAAAAAATTAATTATCCGAGTACTAACTCAAAGCTAATATTACATACAAATATTTTGTTCATGAATATCACTAACACTAACAAACCTTACAATCTCCCTCTTTGGATATTCATATGACAAAACTTCTCTCTCATTACATAACGCTCATAGGAAGAAATATTTATGGAGTGGAACTATCCTATCATTCAGTGAACCATTTTCGCTTGAATCTTGACAGCACTTGTTTACATTGAAAAATAAAAACACAAATTCCCAAAAAACTTTTCTCGAAAGATTCATTGTTCATTAGTTCAGTGTATATGAGATTATATAAGCAGCGAAGAATACTCATAAGAGCAAGTAATCATAAAATAGAAATTTAAAACATAATTCTCCATATGTGTAATATCTCCAAGAAAGATTTTTTAAATAATTCTCTCCCTAAATTAGCTATCCTCTTTTATAGATTTTTCAATTAATGTTCCAATTTTTCTCTCTTTTTTTTGTCATACAAATAATCAATGTAATCATGAAGCAATGATAATAGGTTGAGAAAGCAAGCAATGTATTTAATGACTAAAAAGAGAAGCATATATTCTAAAAAGCTCATAACAATTAAAAGAGAGAGTTGACAATGATATGTTTTCCAAAAATGAATAAAATCCCCTTAAGTTCTATGACACCTCTAAATAAATTATAAAAGTTGATATATAATATTTTTTTAAGTTGAGGGTAGTAGACTTAGCGTAACATGAATAGAATAGTATGGATAAATGATGAAATTAATTTTATTCAGAGTGTGACTACCCATTGACAACGTAAATATATGCAGACAAGACACACAAATATACTAAAACATATGATGACATATCGAAAATAAAAAAAGTAAAATATGTGTTGGTACTGTAATAGGATGTCAAATTGTTCATTTATGATCAATTATGAAAGATTTATAAAAAATAGTATAACTTATCATGAAAAAATTACAATTGAATTCATACTAGCACATAATAAAATTTTATTTACTAAGAGAGAACTTAAATAACCTTTTCTTTTTCCTTGTTTTTGTATTCCCTTCTTGCATTTTTTTGTGAGGGGTTGGTTTTTATTTTCTTTTGTATAACTATTTTTGGCTTTTTCTTTTTATGCATGCAAAAGTTTTTGTATTTTTCTTTTTCTTTTATTATTATTATTATTGAGGAAATATGCATATGTCCATATACTTAGTACAATGACTTTCACACTAGTTGTGGGATATCCCTCTAAAAATTAGGTGTCTCTATATAGTAGCATTTTAGAAAGTGAAAGATAGATTTCAAAAAACCCTTTGCAGTCAATATTAGCTTATTCCTTAGAATCTAACAAAACCAATCATGAAATTCAAGCATGAGATACATATATGTTCAATAAGCATGTCAGTAGGTTCATGTCAACATTGAACACCAAATGTTAAAAGTATGTAAATGCACAAGTCAAAATATCCATTTATATAATGAATAACATTTCAAAATAAATATGAATGGAGTATGTAATGATCATGTTAATGTTAAAGCATGTCTATTGCCCTTTTTTTATTTTTTTGAAACTAAAGAAACATTAATAAAAATAAAAAAATAAAAATAAACAAATTAAAGATGCTCCCCTAGGGTCAATTAAGCACCCAAACAAAAGTATATAGGTGAACAATAAATGATTATCAGGTGAGTGAAAAGAGACAATCTTTTCTAACTCAAACATTCTTGAATTTTGTTTTCTTTATATCTTTGGGTCGAAAATCAACTATCATAGTTGTCATTGGCATATTATTTGACTTACCTTTAGACTTTACATTCATCCTAAATGAAGATGCAATATCCATGATAGGATAATGGTAATTAGTCCTAGAATTACAAGTGTTGAATTTTACATGCCTCTTTGGACCAACAACTTCATGCTTTCAAGTAGAATTTTTTAACATTATTATAATTTCCGTTCATCCTAGAATATGTTGTAGCATGCATAGATGGATGATGGTTATGATTCCTACTATGTGAAGAATGAAAATTATCATTAGATTTAGGAACATTCATCACAGGTGCAACCATTCTTTGTGTATAATAAGAAACATTCGAAGTAGGGTTGGTTGCCTTGATAGATGTGGTTTTTGATGTTGAAGTTTTATGTGTAGCCTGTGAAGAAGAAGGGATAAAGGTTTTACAAACTTAGTTTTTTTTTGAAGATGATGGAATAGAATCCTCATCTACATAGCCTATTCCTCTCTTATCTCTAACAAGTTTTTCATAATCTAGAATTTTGTTTAGCCTTTCAGTTCCAATGATTAACCTTTTTATAACTTGGATTCTTCAAGTTTTTGCACCATATTTATTTTTCTTGTTCTAAACCTACAAGACTCAAATTTAGATCAATAATACGTTTAGACAAATCAAGTTTTTCATTTTCTAGTATCTAGGAATTTATTTCATAAAATTTTAGTTTATCATTTAGTTTAGTTACTTTTACAAGCAACCTATATTTTTATTTTTTACATCTTATATAATCTATGCATACTTCTTCAATACTTGTGACATTAAATTTATTGTGTAGAAATTCAACATCACTTTCCTCAACATCTGAATCAATGTCAAACTTATTAGAGTATCCACTAGTAGTTGCAGTAAATGCTTGGTAGTGAGTGCCACAATTTTCTGATCAATTAGATTATCTTTATCACTTTTAGAGTCAGTAAGTGTACCATTAATAGCTCTTCCAATTTGGTTATTCTTGTTTTCACATTCATATATTAAGTGACCAAAACCCTGGCATTAAAAACATTGAAGTTCAATGGGTTTAGATTTCTTACCATCATAACTCACATATATGAGTTCTCTCATATTCTAATCATTTTGAAAATTTGATTGTCCATTACTTTAAGGATTCCTTTTCTTGATAATTTTATTCAATTCTCTGGTGAAGAGTACCAATTCTTCATCATCATTATCATTGTTTTCAATCATAGCAATTTTGGAAGAAATAGTTTTGTTCTTTAGAGGTTTTTGGAAGCTCATCTCAAAGGTTTGAAGTGAGATACCGAGTTCCTCTATTTTGATGGTGTCCACATCCTTTCTTTCATCAATGGTAGTGACCTTTTCTTGGAAGCTATCTGGTAATGAGTAGAGAATCTTTGCAGGATCTACTAACTAGAAGGCAAGTGAATAGAATATTAGCAGAAGTATGACAAATTAAAATTTCACAGAATGACCATATATGCAATCATATGTAAGTAAAGTAATGCATAAATATAAAGATTAACATGAGATTTTTAGATGGAAACAACTTAGGCCACGCCAATGACCTCAGAGAAAAACCGCTAATCCATCAGACCACCTAATTATCCACTATGAAAAATAAGGTCCAATTATAAGGCTATGACTCAAAATACCCATCAAAGTAATGCCCTCAAGTAATATACTTACAAGCCATTGTTTTCATCATAGTCTATACAAGAGAGGTGTTGAGATTCAGACCAACGATTTGATGAACTTAAGTCACACAAGTTAATCGAACCCATACATAGTTGGCACCTAAAAAGTTAGCATAATAACACAAGTACAAATATGTGTCCTAGAGCAGATTCAATAACAAAAAATCCTAGCTAGATGATTTAACAAATATATCAAATAAATCAAAATAAACTAGAAACCCTAGAACAATCAGTTTAAAGCACAATATCAAAAATATTATAGGCTTGTTAACTCATCAAACACAATCACAAATATTTGACAAATTAACTCAATTAAAAAGCATATTTGAATAGTTTTAGCAAAATAAGAGGGAGAGAGAGAATAATATGAAGAGAATAATGTTCAATAATGCTCTTATGTGGTCAACAAAATTGTGAACCAATGGTATGATTAAATATCATGAGTAGAAACCCTAGGTCAGAGGTCTATTACAAATCTATTCTTGAAAATATTTAAAAGAGGTTTAAAATATAAGGACAATATAGTAATAAAAAAAATTGGATCAAGTACAAATTAGGTTAAACTTGAAAACTGGACCACTCAATCGATCTAGAACTAACTCGATCAATCGAACATGACTGCTTGAATAATTTAGTCAAGCTCGATCGATTTAATGAAACAATTAATTAAATTTGAAATAAGTGGATAGATCTACTCATTAATCTTGATTGATATATTGCTTGATCAATCAAGTATTAAATCCTTGATCGATCTAGTCATGTAAAAATTAATTCAGCCAGGTAATTAAGCTCGATCAATCTATTCATGGATTTATTGATTGATTGAGTGACCTATATACACTATGTATCAATATGGCTAATATGAAATCTAACATGCATAAGAATAGAGATATAACTGACATGTGCTCACTGAAGCTCATTAGTTTCTTTAGATTGAAAATATTCTTGAAAGACACATCTAGGATTGAAAATATTGTTGATGGTAGTCTCCTTTAAAGCATACTAGATACATTTTTTCTACCCTTATCTCTTTGTTATCCTTAAGAAATGTCTCCAAATTTTTCTTTTCATGATTCTGTTTTGTTGAATTGTTGAAACTGTTGGAAAAAGAAAAAAGTAGGGTCATTAGTAAAAAAGAAAGGTTTCGATACTACCATTGATGCCACATTTGATTTTGGGGGTTGATAGTCTTTTCGTCTTCATTAGTCCTTTCTTTAGATATATCATTTGTAGGGACTTTTTGGGGTTCCCCAATTTGATTACCATTATCCATTTTAATGACAATAACAGTCTCTATAGGTTTAGTGTTTGTTTAGGAGGGGAGTTCAACAACTGTCTGTGCTTCCATTATATACACAACTACTACTTGGTTAATCCATATCATAAGATTTCTCCTTGTATTTTCCCATTCATTTTGAAATTCCAAAGTTTGAGCAACTAAGGAATTTTCTATGTCCTTAAGAGACTTATCTTGAGTGGTTAGAGTACGTTGTTGTAATTGGAATGAAAAGTTAGCTGTGATTTTGAAATTGACTATTGGATTTCCATACAAATAGTTTAGGTATTGATGATCTCACCATCCTACATTATACATATTGGAATATGAATCATACCTTTGCCTCTTATTTTCAAATCCATCTATAGTATTAATGTGCTCCCAATTGCCTTCTTATGATTCAAAGCAAGATGTATGAAATTCATTAAATGGATGGTAATATGCCTCCATGTCATCTAACTATAATTCTATTCAACACTTCAAGAAAAATATTAGTAGGAAGAAAAAAAAAATAAATAAAAAAAAATCAAAACTAAAACTATAAAAAATGAAAACAAAATAAACTAAAAGTAAAAATTAAACTACCAAATAATAATAAAATTTTAAATCAATCCCCGACGATATAATACTAAAATTTTGATGATATCTAAATAAGACTATCAAATATTTAAGCTTAATTTTATTATTTTTTAAAATTGTTTCCTTATAAATATAATTACGAGTAAGGGTCATTACCAGTAAAGGATTCAAAAAATTTAATTATTAATTACTAGTTTAAAATAAAATCTTAAAATGTCACAAATAAAATAAATGGAGAGTTTTTAAATATTTTTGCATAAAAATAAAATAACATACAAGATTAAGAACATAATAAAAGTACAAAATTTTAAATTAATAAGAAAAACATGTGATTACGGGATTTTCCTTGCCATTACATTAGATTTCAATTTATCATATTATGATTCATTCAGTTTTAAAATTTAGGATCCCTTTTATTTTTCTCAATTTTATGTTTAGAAATTTTAGTTCGCTTAAAATTCCCTACTTCTTCTTACTTTTTTAATTTATTAACATCTTGATTACTAATCAGCCTAAGTCACAAACAATATAGAATTACAACTACTAGATTTAATTTATTTATTGTATTATAATCTAAAAAAGTAATAACTATATTAGATGAAATTGGTATGATTAACAATTTCTAACCTAAGCATTTAATTCAAATTGTAATAAAAATTACAACTTGTTACTTCAATTACAAAAATTAATAATTTCATATTAACTTTATAATCTAACAATAAACAAAACTAAATATTAAATTAGTCATACACTTAATTCAAGAATTAACATGCTTTGATATTTAAACATGAAATTAAACATATGAGAAAATTAATAATTGAAACTTTATTCATATCATAATATAATTCATATATATTAAATCATAATTTAGGGCTTAGAATTACCCATACTCACAATGAATTATTTAGTTAGACATTAAATTTAACACATATAATAAGATAATTAAATAATTCATAATATAAAGAAAAAAGATACAAGAGTTTATTTATTTTCATGAGAAAGTGAATCCAATACATCAATCTCTAAACTTGTTGAATTTTTCTTCAAATGTTTTTCAATTTTCTCCAAGATAACTCTTTTAATTTTTCTCTATTTTTACTAAATTTCTCTCATCATCCTATTTAAAATGACATTTTATAGATATTTATAGGAGTTTTATTTTGAATTTTATGGTCAAATTAAGTTTGGATCATTAGATGGAGTTAAATGGATGGATTAGATTGTATCATATGTCAAGAAAATGGATCGACGCATGAACAATGGATGAACAACATGATGCGTTAGTGTGAAAGGGGTTTAGCCAAATGTTGTGTCGTTTGGCGCAAGTCTGGTAGAATGATGCATTAGTTGGACATCGTCCAGTTGGCGGTGAATCAAAACGGCATTATTGTAGGCACTGGTTTCCTAAGTGCATCTATAATTCTAAATGGATACATTTCATTCTAAATACACCTATATGTCAAATAAAATCTATAAAAAATTCCAAAATAATTCCAAAAATTATTAAAGTTCATATTTTCTCATAAAATAAAAAATTATAACTCATGAAAATAATAAAATAAGCATAAATATAGAGAAAATAATGGCTAAAAATATGTATAAATTATCACTTAACAATTTTGGTGAGGAATAGAGAAAATGACAAAAAAGTTATGTAGAGCCCATTCAAGTTATCCTCTAAGGTAGGTTTATTAGAAGGATTTTGTGGCACTTGTTGGGGATGGTATTACTCGCCCGGTTGGTTAGAGTTCTAGGCAAAGGGAAGATTTTTTTTCCTCTAAGAAAAATTAAGATGATTTCTCCACCCTAGGTTATAAGTGTTTGCATTGGGGTCATACCTAGGTCTAGGTTGGCACCCTTCTATTGCATTCACCTACTCAAGTCCTGTAATAGTTTCTCTTTGATAGAGACAGGTATCATCACCATGTTCCAAGTTACTACACACTCCACATTGTTCTCTATTTGGAGTTCCTTGTGTAGCAAGAAACACAACTTGCATAGTTAGTTGTACAAGTTGCATAAATACTTCAGTACCAAATTCTATTTCATGGAATCTAGATCTTTTCACTCTATAACTCTTTTGTGGGGTTTCGCACCTAATACTATAAAGATATTGTAAGTCTATTGATAACTGTATTTTATATAGTTATTTTCATCAATTTTAGTAATGATAATTGCTATGTTCTTTTCATATTTAGTTAATTTTTGTTAAATAAATTAATATTTTCTTGTTATGTGCTAAAAATACATTTGTAATAAAATTAAATAATTTGTATCGAAAATGTACTTAATTTCATATTTCTGTCCACAAATATAATTTCAAATAATATTGTTCTTAATTGCAATTTATAAATGTTGAAAATATAAATTAAATTAAATTTGGGCTTAATTTTAATTATTAAAAGTTTAAAATTTAATTTAAAATTACTAAAGGGCTGTATTGCAATTAAACAAAGTTTAAAATGTAAATTGAAATATATTTGTGGGTGACAACATAATTAATAGAAGTTATTTGTCTTCGGAGGAGAGAAGTTCCACGCGTCAACATCCACGCGTACAACGTGGTCCGTCCGATCAAAGCATAAACGGTCAAGATTGGCGTGTGTAGTTCAAGCCCGACCAAAGCGAATGCGTGCAGACTCTGCGCTTTCACGCGGCTCGGCGTCCGAGTGGGGCCCACCTGCCGGCGTGCAGGGTGGGACCCACGTGTCTGTTACGCGTCTGCCAAAGGTTGTAATCTCGTGCGGTTGAACCACGTGCAATCGTTCACTTCAACCATTTAATGTATGCCATGTGTCCAACGTTCCCCTTGCACGAATCAAGAGCGGACGCGTGGTACGTTTCGGGGAATGAAAAAGTGCCGAATCTCACACCCGTTCTAGCCGCTGTCTCCCACGTCTCGCGCCGCAATCCGATGCGACAATTCTCCGTGAGCCCGTCCTTGCTTCCCTGTTATTTGCTACCACGTGTCACACCAATCTATTCAGTGAATCAAACGCTGGCACATGGCATGCCCAATGAATTAAAAAAAAATGCAGAAACGGCTCCTTGTCTCGCGTGAATTAAAATAAGGTTTTGATTTTCGTGTGACCGCGGATTTTAAGGGGAATGTCGGGGTTTTATTTTTGATACAAATTGTTACGCGTGTATGATATTTTAATATTTTTGATGTATTTTTTTGGCTATAAATAGGTGATATTATGATAGAGTTGTGGAGTTTTTTTTCGGATTTTTTAGTTTTAGAATTTTTGTGTTGTTCGGTTTTGGACTGCAGAACACGCAGAAACCATTTTTTGGCTTTTGTTGTGTTCTACCTATGCCAAATATTTTCGTTACTTGATGTCTTAATTTCCTTCTAATTTTTCTGCATCTGTTGTAATTTTAATTTTTAATTTAATGAAGTAATTTAATTTTTCTAGGGTTGCATTTGATCTAAATTTATGAAGCTTTGATTTTAACTATTTTTGATAGATTTATAAGACGTTCGATTTGTTCGTTCTATTTTGTGCTTAATGCTTTTTGATTATTTACGAATTTTATCAAAACAATTTGTGGCATAAAAATAAACTTGAGAAAGGCATTTTTGTGTATATTGCTCGTAAATAGAATGGCATGTATGATGAAGGATAGGAATATACCCTAATTGTATGTGTGGCCATTTGAGAACTTAGAACTTAATGAATCTTATTAAATTTAATTCTCATAGAGATATAGTGAATTAATTTAACGAGGTGTGTTTATACGGAGCTCGGAAGAGATGTATGAATAAAAAAGAAGTTTTCGGTTGACAAATTAAATGTACTAAAAAATATAAATCAAAAGAAAATAACATGATTGGAGTGGATTAGTTTGGTGAAAAATTGCAATCCTAGAGTTCTCTTATTTTCTTTTTTACCTTTTTCTTAATCATCGATTGTTTTGGATAAAATCAGAGAGATACAATTTTAGTACTCAACAAACTATAGTAACAAATCCTCGTGGAATGACACTCTACTTACAAATCTTTATTACTTGTGACCGTGTATACTTGCACGTTTTTATGTGTGTTCCAAAACACACAACATCTATAAAGTGGTTTTCTCTTCTGGCCTCGTCCGCAGCTTTATCAATAATGAGTTGACACTATTGTATCAACCCATAATAGAAAGATCGGTTCTTCAACTGTAGGGGGTAACTATATGAGGGCATTAAGTAAGGAATCTTTTGAACATATCCCATGCCTCATGGAATTATTCACCTTTCATTTGAAAGAAAGTAGAACAATTTTCTCTCAATTTATAAGTATTTTTATGAGAATAAATTTTTTACCTAAATTTATTGTAAACCTCCTCCAAGATCATTAGGGATCCTAGAGTTAGAGACATTAGCCAAGGCTTGGCTGTATCATTTAGAGTGTAGGAAAAATACCTCATTATAAGTAGATCCTCATTAAGTCCATTGAAAGGAAAAGTTTGGACTATAGAATAAAAGTCTCTAATGAAAGACAAAGAGCCTTCATTAGGCAATCCAAGGAAAGAGGGTAATATGGATCATGGGTTTCAATACCTAGCTTTTTTAGAAATTATTTTGATTTGTTAACGTTGTCTATATAAGGTTCAAGTAGATTCCTTATGAATCTCCTACCTTGCATAAACTACGAAAACAATAAATAAAATCACCTAACAAATTAAGAAATAGAAAAGACAAAACAAATAGATAACATAAATACAATATATAGATACAAGCAAATAAAAAACAATTTACAAACAAGTTAATAAAAGAAAAAGAAAACACAATATACAAGAAATAAAAGTTAGCACACAAAATACTAAACAAAAATTAATAAATTAAATAAAAATAAAAATTAATACAAAAATACTAAAAGAAAACAAAATTAAGTTAATTAGTAAATTAATAGCTAAAAATAAGTTAATAAAAAGAAAATAAGGTTAAAATAAAATTTAAAATAAACTAAAATATTTTTTTGAATTTTTAATTATATTTTTATTTCTAATTTAAACAACCCAAAAATATACAAAACGAATCACAAAAAGAAAAATCACAAATATCTTCAAAAATATTTTAAAAAATTTGATAATAAAAATTTAAAATGATATTCCTTCCTAACAATGATGCCAAAAATTAATTGCATAAAAACTTGATGGTCAAATTTTGTATATTTATACAAAGCTCATAAGTGCACGAATCACTTATATTAAGAGATAAATATACTTTTAAGGTCGATAAACCAGAAGAACTACAATTTTAAATAATTCCTTAATTTTCTTAAAAATAAACATGAAAACAAAACTTAAGTATCCTATCGCAATATTTGGGTTCTTAAAAATATTAGACTAATGGCAAAATATTAAAATGATAAAGGATAGATTTGTCTTAAATAAATTCAAAATATATAAAATTAACAATCAATGAAGGATTAATGAAAAATTTAACCACTTGACTTACAATTATTTAGATTAATAAAATATAAATCTAGATTATTAATTCTCTCATTTATGTATAAATAATGCCTTCGATTGGGTCACTATTTTTTATTAATCAAACTACTTATGCCTAATGTCTAAGGAATTAAAAAACCATCTAATTTGATATCTTCGATCGAGTTATCAATTTAAACTTCTATTCAAGTTGTTTAAATTAGAACTAGATGACATATCTGAAACCTAATTTTCATATTTTAAATCTATTATGAAAAATATATTATCAATATATTTATATATAATAAACTTTGTAAAAATCTTGAAATAAGAAACAATCTATATTTATTAATTATTAAAAATATTTGCCTAAATAATTTACACAAACAGAACAACAAAACTAAATTTCCATTATAATAGTCAACCAGACATGCTCAAAATCAATAAATCATTAGTAAATTAATTTAAAACAATTTAAGAAATACAAAAGAGTTTACTAAAAAGCATAAGAATACAGATTAGATCTTAATACTAAAAATAAATAAGCGGATATGCCTTACTCCATAGTTGTGATCTTGATTATCATAGTAATCACTAATTTTCAACAACATTTTAGTATCACTTCATCTGGAAAATATCTCTATTGCTACCTCTTATTTTTATTACCTAATCTAAATTGTGTATAAATTAATCTTAATCTAAGAAAATAAAAACAAAATATTCGTAATAATTCTAATGTTTATCTAATGGCATAATGTTTAACTTACAGATGGTTGAAATCATAGGGCTTGGTCAAATAAACAAACACAGGCTGCAGCACGAGATAAGAACATTTTTCCTAATTTTGAAGAAAAGGGTCAATTTGTGTAACATGCCCAATGAATTTATGTAGAGAGGAGTGCACTACGGCACACATTAATCCTCACTGTGGCATAAAATGTTTAACTTTACTCCTTGTTTTGTACCCTTTATATACTGATTAGTTCTTCATGTAAGGCTTACATGCCTTATTCCTTTAAGCTCTTGAGGTGCAATTTGAGTACTTCAAGTGTTTCTATTCATACGTATATTAATTTATACTTTCTTTCGGACTTGAACTTTCATAAAAAACAACCGTAGTACTTACTCCCTTGCTAGAGCCACTACCTTTAGTGGTTTTGAATGCAATGCTTTTGTTCTTTACCAACAACATTTTGATTTTGTCTAGGGAGGAGGTGATGAAGTTCATAGACTTAGAGTTCACCTAATAAATCGATGACAATAAGTTCTCTTTTCTTATGCATGGATTCAATAACCATGATTTTGGCATGGAAACAGTTTTGAAGGCTTGCAATAATCTTCTCAATCTACTTTTCCTCACTCATAGGTATCCCCTGATTGTAAGAGCTATTAACAAATGTTAGAGAAGTGAGCATAGAACTGATCAAATGTTATGTCTTCTTCCATTATACATAACTCAAAATCTATAATCAACTTCAAAACTCTAGGCCTTTTCACTATA
Organism: Hippophae rhamnoides; assembly: GCA_033030585.1. NCBI lineage: Eukaryota > Viridiplantae > Streptophyta > Magnoliopsida > Rosales > Elaeagnaceae > Hippophae > Hippophae rhamnoides. Next base: position 46,209,254 of record CM065429.1, on the reverse strand, counting down.
GAGGTACCCTCATGCGTAGTCTCAAGAATATCCCATGTGTTCTTGGATGTGGTGCCTCTTTGTATTCTTTTATACTTTTTTGGAGTAATAGTTATAATGATGGCATAAAGACCCTTGTTGTTCCATTCAAATTCTTTACTCTCTTTCTTTACCATTCAACCATTACCTTTGGGATAACAGTGTTATCTGGGAGGGTTTTGGTTGGACATGTACAATCCTTTTCAATCAAAAACTATATGCGGCCCCTTAGAGACCATAAGAAGACTTGCATCTAGGACATTTAATTGGCATAATTTAGCCTATTTAGAATTAGAATAGTCAAGACCAATCGGGTGAAACTACTTCAATACCAATTGAATGAGCCAACACCAGGTGAACAACCAAGGTAAGGAAATGAAGACTCCTTAAAGAGTTACACCAAATTCGCAAGCAGTGAAAATAAATAGATATCAGATAAAAAGTACAAGTATAAATCAACTATGTAACATATAGATTAATTTAATATAAGAGATAAAAATATCAAAATAAAATGGGTATGCTATACAAGAAGAAAAGAAAGCATGTAATAACATAAAGTAGAATTGTGTTTTAAGCAGAGTCCAAATCTCCTATGTTGGAACATATACAATAGAGACTCAAATTGTACTAACACAAAAGTTGATCATGCATAACATAATGATATAACGATGTAAGCCTATATAGAACTCTTACTTATGTTGTAAAATCCTTGGTTTCTTATGGCAACCACTCGAAAGCAAACAATTCAATAAAATAGAATAGACAGATACAACTTGATAAAAGTATAAATGAAAATACTTGTATGAGTCAAGATCACCATATTCTAACTATATATTGTTGCCCTTATCTACTATCTCCATAATAATTTGATTTGACACGCAAATTTAACTCTCTTTCAAAGATAACACTGCACATAACAATACAATCAATCACAAATAATCAACAATATGAATTCAATAAGGTGCCCATCTCAACCACAAAAACTAGTAAAATTGTCTTAAGTACTCACTACTCAAGAACATTATTTTACTCTAATAAGCATGTAGCATAAACACCAAACAACATTCAAGATAAGGTGTGAAACAAAATAAAAAATGTGATAAAAATTTAGTAGAGCTTTGCTTAGTTTTTTTCTAAATACCAACAATAAAAGAGGGGGACATTTATAAAACATTCTCAACTATTTAGAGGTGGGGGTAGGTAAAATGGTAGGTGAGCCTACAAATATGTGATTTTTTTTGAAAAATTGTCGAGTAATTTTTCACAAATACCCACAAAAAATGAAATAAAACCATAAACACTCAACCTAGCATGCAAGCTACGAAAATCATCCCCGTGGTATATGTAAACATGCTCATAAGTAAAATGTTCCTGATTAAGTGTTTGTCGACAGTAACCAACCTTTCATAGAGGAAGACAATATAATAGGTAAAATAAAACAGACTTTGTGTTTTGTAGATGGGAAGACCAACAAAAATAAAAATGACTTACAAGACTTACAGACTTTTTAGAAGAAATGCTCAAGTAGCCTTGCCAAATTGGTTTATTATCTACACCTTGACTATTTATGCCTAATAGAACCAAAATCCTTAGGTGATTATTTGTTGCTTTTGGAAACTAGTTTAGGTTATAGAAATATGGTTTTATTCCTTGTATTAATTTAGGTGGTGGCTATGCTATTTTTGTAAAAGATGGTTTTCTATTTTATGTTGTAGAAGAAAGTGAAAATGTATTGGCTATGGAATTTTCCAATGATAATGGTGATAGTCATTGGTGGCAAGCCTATTTTGTGTATGGTACTCCCTATATGAATGAAAATTTTACTCTCGTCATATTTGATTGCAGTTATTTCTATATGGGAAGGAGACTGGTTGATGGGTGGAGATTTTAATGAAATATTAAAATCTTTTGAACAATAGAGAAAAAAACCTATAAACATCTTTAAAATTTCTCAAAAATCTAATAGATTCAACAAGATCTATGGATTTAGGTGCTTGTGGTTTCCAATTCACTTGGAGAAACAAGAGCTTTGGTACGAATATGATAAAAATTTTTGGATAGAGCCATTTGTAATGCTAATTGATTACTACAATATATTGCTGCTTATGTGCTTCACAAAAAGTTTGCACTATTGTATCCTTGTCCAATAGTTTCTCAATGAAGCAAAGGTGGGGAATTCTTTCAAGACCAGTTTGTTATTTTAAGTCTTGGAACATGGACCCTACTTGTAAAATGGTTATTAAGAATTCTTATAGCAAGTAAGGGTCTTTTCGCTAGAGGATTTTAGAAACTAACCCCTATCTATTATAATGGGGGGTTTGGTTTTGTAAACTGAAAATTAAATTTATCAGCTAAAGATTAATTAGATAAAAATAAGAACAAAAGAACGACTAAAGGATCATTATTCACCACTAGCATGTATTGTAAATCAACAAAAGCATATCATAATCTCCTATTATTTGATTATACCAACTTAGAGAAATTCAAAAGCTCAAAAGTCTCGACCTCTTCTTATCTATTTTTTGAATTAAACAAGTCTTTAATTCAAATTATTTCTAATAGACAACCTAGAATAAGTTCTCTAAATTTAATATATCAAAAATATTTAATTTCAAGAAGTATATTGGATAAAGGCTATACTTATAAGCTCGATTTAAATATCTTAACAATTAATTTTCATTGCAAGTAATTTATCACTAGTAATTTAAATTGATTAAGCGATTGAGTACCTAATCAACTATATTAATTTGATTATTAAATTATATACTTGAATAATTTAGAAAATTCAAACAATGATTAAAACTGAGAATTAATACATAATCAAGAATAATAGATAAATAGAATAATAAAAATCTTATTAAATATTGCAATCCATGTTTAGGTTTTGAAATCACACATAATCAATTATAAAATTAATTACTCATGAAAAATAATAAATTCAGACATGATATCTAAAACCCATAATCATGTCTCTAGTTTTAAATAAATAAAATTTTGAAAATCCATAGGGCATGACTTAAAAAGTATAGGTAGACAAAATTGTCATACCTATAGGTTTGATTGACTCAATCATGTGGGGACATTGAGTTTACTTAAAATAAAACCCATCTATTTACGTCTTGTTAAGACGTTAAACAAAGCACTAGATGGGAGACAATCCATCATTTTAGGTAATTTTCTTTTATTTGTTTTATTTATTTGATTTCTATTTGTTTATTTTAGTTTAATTGCATGTGAATAATTTTAAAATTGTTAAAACTAAAAATATTTGTTGAGATGTTAGAAGTTTAGAGCAATCTGTCTGTCTGAACTTTAATTATGAATATGATGGATGCACCTGCATTTCTCTATCATTACTTGCACATTCTCAAGAAATAGGTAACTTTTCTTCTATTTTCTCTTTATCTCTAATTTACAATTTTTACATTAAGGACAATATAAGTTCTAAGATGGAGGTGGTGAAAAGTTACCATGTTTAATTTCAAATTTTTTAACAATTTAAAAACATTTTATGTTCACATATTCATTTTTATTGTGTTTGATTTTATTTTCTTTATGTGATTTAGTAATTTTTAGAATTTTAGGATTAGATTTAAAAAATTTCTCATAAAACTTTATCATTTTTTTAAATAAAATTTAAGTAAATAATTAAGTTTTTTGCACTGTTAGATTAATGTTTGAAAACATATCATGAATTGTATGGTAATTAGTTAGTTTTTGTCATAAAAAGTATTTCACGATAAAGTGTGAAAATTATAATGAACCAAAAATTAGTGTTTAGGAATCAAAGAGTGGAGACTACCCTTGTGAGATATTATTTGAGCCTTAATTTCCTTTTAGTCTCAGTGAAATAATTTATTTATACTCAAAACACTTATTCTATTTCTTCAAAATTTTAGATGATTTCTATAGGTATTAGCATTGAATGTATGAATTTTCTCATATTAATAGAATGTCGTATATTTATTTTTCATTTGCTTAAATTAAATTATTTAAGTAGAAATTGATAGTATATGCTTTTATCCCATTCATGCATGACTTTTACCAAAAAGAGACATATCTGAGGTTACCTAAACCAAAATCAAATAGAAAACCACAAAATTAACCACTCACCAAAATATTACAAAAATGTACAGTCTATAACGGGTCTACTCTCTAAAAAAACATGTTAAAAAATATTTAAAAAAAATAGAGAGATAAAGAATATATAATATAATTTACATACTATTACCTTTTTAGCCTTAAACAATTGTGAGAGTTGGTTAGTACAAAAGAAATATAGGAACAATTCTCATAGAGGTCATTGCATTTATTTTTCCTAAACTTTTAAAAGATATATATCTTGAAATATTTGCTTAATAAGTTTGATTGATGCATGAGATCGAAGTTATGCATTATTTTTGAGCCTTTCTTATTTTATAATATATGAACTTATTAGTTTATTTCTAAACATAAATTCTATTTTCATATGCCTTAGTATGAGTGCTTGAACCCATAGGATTCACTGAATTAAGAGTATTGACTTGTGAGAAGTAGAGTCAAAGTGAATTCAAATTTCTAACACTAAAATTGGGTAAATTTAAAATGAAATATTTTTGAAATGAAGTATGAAAATGATTTTCCACAAATTATTATTATAAATTATGAATGTTTAAGAAGTTAAAAATAACTTATGCTTTAGATTTTAATTATGAACTTAAAGGATATTAAAAAGCATGAGACATTTTAATGTTTTGTTTTATTTTGTTTTACTTTTACGTTAATTTTTATTTTATTAATTTTTTATTTTGTTATAATTTAAGTTTTTGATTGTTTATTTTTGTTATTTCTTTTTAATTTTTTCATTTAGTTCAATGTTTGTAGGTATCATTATTGAAAACCCTCACGAGACTCAAACTTGTCCACTTTAGTAACCTAAGGATTTAAAGGCTTTCTGCCTACATACGCTAAATGCAACCATGACAATCCATAGAAATGATTTAGGATAGTTTAATTTTTATTTTTTATGGTAGTTTTTAACCTTTTCTTGCTAAGGGACTAACAAGAAACTGGTTGGAAATTATGATAAGTGCTTAAAAATTATTAAAATTACCATGATTTAATTTATTGTAATTTATTTAACAGATTTATATTCGTATGATTTTATCATATTATATATATTTTTTTATTTTCGGAATCATCGGTGATTATATTTTTTTAAAATATTTTCACTTCAAAAATAATTTAAAGACTCATAGAAAAATACTAGAAGAAATACATCACAATATTTAAAGTGTAGTATTTATTTATTATAAAAATAAGTAAGAAACAATGAGAAAAAGTCAAAAAAGGGGAAAATGGACAAAATGGCGCAGCTAGCACATGCCCAACCTGTCCTGCACGCAACCACGCACAAGTCATACCGAGCCCCCGCGCAACACACCCAGCTAGTGTACGTATCTGCTGAGTCCTACGCGCACCAACACCCATCAGTCGTAAATCCCAGGGGTGTCAGCGCCCATCCACATGCGCTAGCGCCCCCACACGCGTACCAACCTCTCCAAACGCATCCAAGACTAATTTTTGAGATGTTTTCCCACTTTTTTAGCCCATTGCAAAAATCATCCCTAAAACAATCTCAGCTCTTCTCTCACTTTCTAGCTTTCTCTCTCTAGAAAGCTTTCTTAGTTTTTTTTAGTTTTAAAGTTCTTCTTATTTTGAGAATAACTAGTTATGCTTTTGTAAATTTTGTAGTTTTTGATTCAATAAATGGAAATGCAAATTCTTTGAGGTTTTCCAGAAACAGAATTAACATCAAAGTTATGTAAGGATTCTTTTGAGGTATAATTTTAAAATTAATTCTTTACAGGTATTTTTATGTTTTATTCTTATATGTTATATTTAATTTGTTAGTAATTAAATTCAACATGGCTGGCTATTTGAAAATATGATATAATAATAACATTTTTATGCTTGCAAAATATTAAATAGGTAAAACATTTTTATAAAGTAAATTTATTTTGTTTTTATTCAAGATTTTATATTAAGGATGTTAAAGGGAAATATATTATTTTTCATTACAAACTTAAATCTAAAAATTAGATTTTAAGGTTTAATTATCTGGTCTAATTTAGAGTAGTATCTTCTTATTTGTTGGTACAATCGTCCAGTAGTTAGAGTAAAGCTCTATTTTAAAAGTTTTTATAAAAACTATTATTTGAAAAAATATTGACAACATATTTTCAGTAATGATTTTAAAACTTGAATGGTTCATTTTCAATCTTTAGAAAGAAAGAAAAAAGAATTAATTTAATCAATCAAATTAATTATCGACCCCACCCATAGGTATTAATTTATTTTTTTAATTAACAAAAAATATCTAACCCTACCAAAGATGGTATTTATATAAAAAAAAGAATAAATAAATATCAATTTATATCTTTAATAACCTAAATAATATGAGTAAGCATAATTAACTTAGCTACTATATCCATAAATACTCCATTGTTATAAATGATAAAAATTGTATACTTATTTATTGAATCCATATCTATGTTTATTTTTTGATGTTATTAGATTAGGAAACACAAAAAAACAAAATATCGTGACAAGATGTTTTCGATTTAATTTTTCTTAAAAAGTTTAAATAATAAATTAAAAACCACATATATTCCTTCTTTAGCTTGACATTGGGAGCATACTTGTCATTTTCAATAAAATGATTCGTATACTTGCGAGAGTTTTACAAATATAAAATCAATGTATCTACAAGTCTGGTATTGCTAACCCTATGTCAATTTTTTTATTCAATTTTTGACACCGTTGCCGTGGAAGAAATAGCTTTTTTAATTATTTATCAAAATTTTAAAAATTTTATGTGATGTAAATGTTGTGATTTTTATTTTAGAATTTAATTTCAAAAAAAATAAACTTTAATTTATTTAATTATTTTCTTTTCTAAAACAATTTAAAAAAAATAACTGTGTAATAGCATGAAAAATAAAGATATAATGAAGTTCTATCTAGGAGACTAGTTCTTGGAAGCCTTTATGCCACTAGTCTTTCCTAGGAACGCTACGATGTCTAGGAGGATAGTTTTTAAGCAAGTTTTGCCCCACCAATCTTTCCTGGGAACACTCTTGGTTAATACTAATTATGTTATTTAACCTAGAGATTAACTTAACTGTTATAAATATTGTATAATATAACATGTATAAAAATGTGTTTGTATTATATATTAGATAAGTGTATTATATTATCTACAATTTAATCATGTATATTTATTTGTATAAAAATATATTTAAATTATATAGTAGATAGAGTGTATTATAAATATTTATTCTGTATAATTTAATCATGTATATTTATTTGTAAAAAAAATGTGTTTGTATTATATGATAGATAGAGTGTATTATAAATATGTATAATTTAAGTATGTATAATTATATGTATTAAAATTTGTATAAAAGTTATTTGTATTATATATATTGTAAAATCTGTATAATTATTTTATTTTTTATTCTTTTCTTTATTTTACTAACTTTATTTTTATTTTACTAACAATTTAATCATGTATAATTATTTGTTATTTTTCTCTTATTATTTTTCTCTTTTCTTTTTGTTTTATTTTACTTAATTTTTATTTTTATTGTTTAGCAATTATTTTAATACTTATTTGTTTATTTTTATTATTTCTTTCTATTTTTTACATTTAGTTCAATGTTTGTGAGTATTATTACTAAAAACCCTCACTAGACTCAAACTCGTCTACTATAGCAACCTAGGTGTTTAAAGGCTTGTTGCATACGCCAAATGTAATTATGTCAATCCGTGAAAATGATTTAGGATATTTTAATTTTTAGTTTTTAACGTTTCTCGTGCTAAAGGACTACTAAGAATCTAGTTAGGGGTTGTGATGAGTACTTAAAAAGCACTAAAATTACCACGATTTAGTGTATTTTAATTTATTAAATAGATTTATAGTTATATGATTTTATCATATTTTATATAAATTTATATTTTTGGAACCACATGTGTTTATATTTTTCAAGTATTTTTGATTCAATAGACAGAAATGCAAATCGTTCAGAGGTTTTCCAAAAATAGAATTAGTATCAAAGTTTTATAAGAATTTTTTTGAGGTATAATTTTAAAATGAATTCTTTATAGTTATTTTTATGTTTTATTCTTATATATAATATTTAATTTATCTGTGATTAAATTTAACATAGCTGGCTGTTTGAAAGTATGATATAATAATTACGTTATTATGCTTGCAAAATATTAAATAAGTAAAACATTTCTATAAAATAAATTTATTTTGTTTTTATTCAAGATTTTATATTAATGATGTTAGAGAGAAATATATTATTTTTCATTACAAACTTAAATCTAAAAATTAGATTTTAAGGTTTAATTATCATGTTTGATTTAGTGTAGTGCCATTTTATTTGTTGGTACAATCACTCAGTAGTTAGAGTGAAACTCTATTTCAAAAATTTTTATAAGAACTTTTATTCAAAAATGTATTAACAACATATTTTCAGTAATGATTTTAAATCTTAAAAATTAATACTCGGATAATTAAATTCTTAGGTTTAATTTGGACACCTTGAATAAGGTTTAAAATATATAACCCCACCAAAGGTGGCATTTAAATTATTCATTTTCAATCTCTTACAAAAAATGAGTTAATTTAATTAACCAAGTTAATTATCGACCCTACCCATACGTGTTAATTGATTTGTTTAATTAAAAAAGAATATATAATCCCACCAAATGTGTTATTTATATATAAAAAAGAGAATAAATAAATATCAATTTATATCTTTAATAACCTAAATAATATGAGCAAGCATAATTAACTTAATTATTATATCCACAAATAATCCACTGTTATGAATGATAAAAAATTTCATAATTGTCTATTGATTCCATATCTATGTTTATTTTTTGATGTTATTAGATTAGGAAACACAAAAAATCAAAATATCATGACAGGATGTTTAGGATTTAATTTTGTTTTTAAAAGTTTGAATAATAAATTAAAAACCACATATATTCCTTCCTTAAATCGACCTTGAGAGCATATTTGTCATTTTCTATAAAATGATTCATGTACTTGTGAGAGTTTTACAAATATAAAACCAATGTATCTGTATGATCGGTATTGCTAACTCGATGCAAATTTTGTTTCATCAATAATTGACTCTTAAACATCATTTTAAACACAAACCATTAATCGAAATACTAGATGATTTCACACATGACATTCATAGAACAAAATTTTTAATCTCAAGATTACGTAAATATGATATGTGTAAGCATTAATCATTCTCCTCGAATGTAGAATGGTCACAGATCAATAGGTTTTTATCAAGGTTATAACGTTAGGCTAAGGTATAGGGTTATGAAAGAATAGGAAGGTAAGTCACAAAAATTAAGAAAAATTAATTAAATTCAAACACTATTACTTAAAGTTTTAAAATAGCTCTATGTATTATCTAACTAATCCAATTAGTATTAAACTTCACATCCATAGTTAAGTACACTATGGTTATAATTTCACATTGCATCAAATATCACTATAATCCTTTTTCACTTTCTTTCTTCTTCTTTTCTTCTCTTCTCTATTTTCCCCTATTTTATAACTGAAGAGATATATAATTGTGTTACTAAAATATCTCATCCTTCTTACATTCAAAGTTAATTTTCTCAACTCCCAACCTATTATATTTTTATATTTTTTGGGTTCTAGTCAATTTAACTAAAAGTTTTACACTTTTTTTTATGTAGAGTTCATACCAAATATGTATTTATGTTAAGTCCTCTTAAAGAAGGGTAGGATAATTTATTTCTTTGGCTCATAAAGGAGTAAGCTACAACATGTTAAATAAATAAATTTTTTATAGCTCATATAAGCTGAAGGGGATACTAGCAATAAAGAGACAAGCGATAGGCTTAGAAAGGTTCATATGGCTCAAAAATGGCCTAATTCCTTTTCTAAGAAATGCATATTCTATGATTTCGTCTTGAGTGATTTGCAAATAAGTTCTAGAATTTGTTGAGACCTCAAATATATCCATGAAAAATTCACGCACAAAACACTCCTAAAAACTTAAATTAACCTAACATTCTTATCCCATACTATAAGAGTCTCAACTAAATGAAATTTGCATTCAAATAATACTTTAATTGAAGCAAAATTTAAAGTACTATATATGTTAGTGTTATCACAATCATGTTCTTATCATTGACATATAAATTACCTCAAAAGAAAAATAAATATGCAGTAAAATAAAGAGTAAACAAAACAACTAAACCTACAATAAATAAAAACAAAATTAAAAAATATGTTTAAAAATTTCAAAATTCATAATTTCTAAGAAAATTTTCCCTTAGCCCTAACCTAAAAATTACATTATCCCCGATGTTCAAATCTAAATCCAAGAAAAAAGAACGGAATAAAAATAAAAGTTGTCCTTACTATAATGGTGAAATTATGGGTTCTAAAATAAACAAACATTGTTCAAATAAAAATAAAATAAAATCACTAACAAATAAAAATATAAAGGAAACAAATCTCAATGGGTTATATCTCATTTAGCATTTAGTTTAATGTCCTTAGCCTGACAGCACCTCATATTTTTTTTATAAACAAATAGAAATAGAAGTAAACAAGAGTTAATTAAACAAAAATTTCTAACAATGTGCCAAAAATTGATGCTTTCAGATAAACAATCAATTTAAACCTTATTTTAAATTGCTTAAGATGTCATTATTTAGTATATAGAAAGTAGGGGTCTTTTCCACAGAAGATTTTGGAAACTAATCCTATTTATTAAAATGGAGAGCTTTGGTTTTGTAAATTAAAAATTAAATCTATCAATAAAAGATTATAAAGATGAAAACAATATCTCAAGATTACGATAAAGATTCAAATAAAAAAACATTTACAGGATTATTCTCCACCACTAATATATATTGTAAATCAACAAAATCATATTATAATCTCCTATTATTTGATTAAACCAACTTAGAGAAATTCAAAAGCTTGAAAATCTCGACATCTTTTTACTTATTCGTTGAATCAAAAAAGCTTTTAATCCAAACTCTTTCTAATAAAAAACCTATAATAAGCTCTCTAAATGTAATCCATGAGAAGCATTTAATTTCAAGAAGCATATTGGATCAAAGTTAAGTTTAGAAGCTCAGTTTAATTATCTTGAGTATTACTTCTTATTGCAAGAAATTTATCACTAGTTATTTGAATTGATTAAGAAATTATGTACCTAATCAACTAAATTGATTAATGATGAATTAATCTGATTATTCAATTGTATACTTGAAAATAATTAAGAAAATTCATAAAAAGATTAAAACTAAGAATTAATAAATAATCAAGAAGAATAGATTAATATAATATTACAATGCATATTTAGGGCTTTGAAATTATCTACAATCAATTTTAAAATTAGCTACTCATGATAACAATAAATTCAATATATTATTTATGATATCAATAAAAGAAGAAGAAGAAGAAGAAAACTTAGGACTATTGTCTTTAATTCTGATCTTCAACTCTTGCCATTGCCTCTTTAATCTTCTTCTTAATTATTGTCTCCATCTTTTACTATTCTAAATCTCTCTCTAAATCTGTCTATTTTGTGCTTAACTATTTATTACATGAGAGTAACACATAATGTAATTAAGATTAAAGTTATAGAAGTATAAACTAATTAGAATTCTAAGCCTGAAAAATTTGGAATAATTGGGATAAGGATGTTGAAAATCTAGAAATAAGTGAAAATATAAGAGCATAGGCCGCAACGTACTTAAACTCATGATGTGGCATGAATTGTTTTCTTGTTCTGCCCAATTCCATTTGAGAGATTGGTGTTGCAACACACATAAACTCACGTCATGGCATGCTTTTATTTTTGTCATTTTCACGTTTTGACTCCTCCATGATGTATTTTATACAAATATTTTGCAATTAAGTTCTCTAATTTGTCATTAGTATCTTTTAACAACCAAAATGTTTCAAATACATCAAAAATGTTAGGTAATTTTGAAAACAAATTTTATAATATAATTAAGTAAAAATGAAATATTAAAACTTAATGCTCTTAATTAATTCTGATAAATCACCAAGAAATTTTTTTTTAAGTACTTATCAATACCTAATATTTTACACATACAAAAGATATAAAACAAAGAAACCCAAAATTAAGAATAACGTTCTTTTTTTGCTGCACCACAATAGAAAAAAATTGATCACAAGTATCAAGCAACCACACAAAACTCCGTATTATTGTGGCATTCACTCTTTTGGCTTTGGCACATTTCAAACACATATAGATCAAACCAATTTTCTCATAATTTTTGATCATTTGGCTACACACAACTAAAAAAAAAAGGAAATACATAAGCGAAGCCAAATAGGATTTTCTTATTTTATTCTTTTGGTTATGTCTAATTAGTATTAACTACATCAAACTCATAACTACCAAAATATTTTTCCTTTTGAATGGTTGAACTTCAACCAAAATGTTTTTCATTTTTTTAGTCGGTAACTCAACAATCTACACCTTAACTAAAAAAAACTATCATCATTGCACCTCATTTAAAAGTAAGATGAACCCACCACTTCATCTTCAACTAAAGATAACTTTACTCAGACATGCTCCACCTTAAGAATGACCCGTTAATATCATATTCTCTCAACCAAAAATCATAACCTTTTCATTGAATTTGACGTGTTTCTCTTACTTCATATTGCCATATCTCATGTAAAAGTTCAACTTTGAATGCATGATCACCTTACCCTTAGCAACAGTTGTAACTTCATCTCGAACGAGACCCCTAATCAATTTATACAAGTTTTTTTTTCTTTTTTTCCTTTTCTTAATAACCAAAGAACCTTTACTAACCTCTATAAACTTGTTTATTGTAGAAAAAAACATAACCTAAGATATCCAACCTACTCGGTAAAACAAAATTCATTCTTAAGTTGGGTACGTTTCTTATATAACCTATTGTCCGAACAACTCCATCATACATCTTCATCTTCATAATATCCATCCCAACAACCTTGATCCTTGAACCATTAGCCATTAAAACATCACAAACATCATAAGGCTTATAACTATCAAACAACTTGCACACATGTGTAATGAGTAAGCAGAATCCCATATTCAATCATCTCGAAAACCATCACTAAGTATCACACAAATTACATCATTCTTAGTATCACAAGTTCCAATCACCTTTGTCCATTTATCACATTGTTTTTTCTTCTCATCAAGGTCTCTTATGGCCTTCAAACCTTTTTTACAATACCTTTTGATGTGTCCTTTTTTTACAATAGAAACACTCAATATTATATTTTAAATGAGGCTTAAACCAATTTTCCTCTCTACTTAGATATATCTTCCTAGATTTTCTTATTCTATTATTTGAGCTTCCTCTTGAATCACCCTTTGTACCAAGACAGTCTCCATCTACATAACTAACTAGTTACATCTCATTACTAGTTTTCAAGAGAGTCATTAATATCTCATCCACCATCATTATAGTCTTTCCTTTGAATAGAGAAGACATCAATATATTATATGACTCAAGCAATGAAGATAACAAAATCATTACTTGATATTCATCTTGTATCTTCACATCAAGCCGTAGCAACTCAAAAACACATCGTCTGAACCTATTTACATGAAATTTACAGTCACCACCTTCATTTATTTTTAAAGTATATAATTACTTCTTTAAATGCACCTTAAGACTATAATTAAATTATTAATATTACTTATTGTTACAAAATTTTAACCCAATACCTTAAAGACCTTGTATTCCATGAATAATATTAGAAATCCCAAGAAAAAGCCACGTTTCACCCGATATCTCAACATACAAAAGACAAAATAAAGAAACCTAAAATTAAGAATAACATAATTGTTTTGCACCACCACAATAGAAGATATTTGATGGCAAATATCAAGTAACCACACAAAACTCCATGTTTTTATGGCACTCAACCTTTTGGTGTCGGCTCATTTCAAATGCAAGTAGATCAAATCAAATTTCTCTTATTTTTTGATCATTTGTTGTAATGCACAATACTCACAAATAAAAAAGGAAAAAAAGAAAAGAAACAAATATATAAACCAAAACAAATAGCCTTTTCCAACTTTTCTCACTCGTGAGCTTTTTTGTTGGGAACTAACACACAACATCTCAAAGAGGTTGTACGTCTCTAAGGTTGTCTTCTCTCTTATTGCTCCTCCGTCACCGTTGTCGATAATGAACTGGCATTGTTGCATAAGTCCATCGTAAAAGAATTGATTTTGTAACTGCAGAGGAAAGCTAAGATGTGGCGATTGACTTTTCTCACTTATGAGCTTTTCTGTTGGGAATTAACACACAACATCTCAAAGAGGTTGTACGTCTTTGAGGCTATCTTCTTTCCCATTGCTCATCTTCCAGCATTATTGACAATGAACTAGCATTGTTGTATAAGTCCATCGTAAAAGAATTGATTATGCAACTACAAAGGAAAGTTATGATGGGGCTATTGAGTGAGGAATATTTTGAACCTTGCCTAAGCCTCATAGAATGGTTCTCCTTCCATTTGAGAGAAAGTAACAATATTTTCTCTCAACTCTGATGTTTTTTGGTGGGAATATAATTTTCCCATGATTTTGTTATAAATATCCTCCCATGTCATCAGAGAACTTGGGGAGAGTGACATCAACCAAACTTTGGCTTTGTCCTCCAAGGTGTAGGGGAAACATCTCATTCTAAGTTGATCCTCGTTTAAAATGCCGAGGGAGAAGGTTTGGATTGTGGCATATAAGTTCCTAATGAAGGAAATAAAATCTTCATTAGGCAGCCCATAGAATGAAGGAAGCATAGAAAAATGAATATTTTTCAGTTCATAATTCCGAGCAACCTCACCTAGCTGGATAGTGGCAGTTGTCATGCCAATTACTGGCCGTGCGAACTCCTTCATGGTGGTTTCCCTAACATGTGGGGTTTCTCCCATTTCTTTTAGTTCTGGTAAAGGATTAAGGCTTGGTTCTATGTTTGGCTTAAAAATAAGCTGATGGTTAGAATCCAGCCTTGTGGACAATTGTTTAAATTTATGAATATTATCTATGTATGGTGTAAGAAAAATGAATATTTTTTAGTTCATAATTCTGAGCAACCTCACCTAGCTGGATAGTGGCAGTTATCATGCCAATTACTGGCCGTGCAAACTCCTTCATGGTGGTTTATCTAACATGTGGGGTTTCTCCCATTTCTTTTAATTCTGGTAAAGGATTAAGGCATGGTTCTATGTTTGGCTCAAAAATAGGCTGATGGTTAGAATTCAACCTTTGGACAGTTGTTTAAATTTATGAATATTATCTATGTATGGTGTAAGAGCATTTTCTAAGGATCTCCTATCATGCATAGACTATTGAAAGCATAAATTTAAGACACTTGTCAAGAAAAAAGAATAATAAAATAACCATACAAAAATTTAGAGAAAATATACATATTATTTAATACAAAAATACTAAACAAACAAGTTAATCCCTAAGTTAAATAACATAATCAGTATTAACCAAAAGTGCTCCCAGGAAATATCCTCCTAGACAAAACAACGTTCCCAGGAAAGACTAATGGCACAAAGGCTTCCAAGAACTAGTCTCCTAGACATAACTCTTTTAGATCTTTATTTTTCATGCTATTACACAATTATTTTTTTATATTTTTTTATTTTATGAACTTAATATTCAAATCTAATATATATTTTTATTTTTTTAGTAAATTAAAAAAATTATTAAAATTAAAAATTAAAACTTTATTTGATTTTTTTTTATTTTTTTGAAAAAAAATAAAGATAAATTTTTTTAACACAAAATAAATAAAAAAATCACAATTATTTACAATACAAAATGCTTTCAAAATTTTGATAAATAATTTAAAAACGTTATTTTTTCCCAACAACGGTGCCAAAAACTTGATGAGCAAAACTGGTAATGTCGATCTTGCAAATACTTTAGTTTTATATTTGTAAAACTCTCGCAAGTGCACAGACCATTTTATAGAAAATGATAAGTATGCTCCCAAGGTCATTCTAAGGAAGGAATGTACGTGATTTTTAATTTATTACTCAAACTCTTTAAAACGAAATTAAATCATAAGCATCATGTCACGATATTTTGGTTTTTGTGTTTTCTAATCTAATAACATAAAAAATAAACATAGATATGGATTCAATAAACATTTATACAAAAAAATTATCATTTACAACATTGTAGTATTTATGGATATAATAATTAAGTTAATTATGCTTGCTCATATTATTTAGAATATTAAAGATATAAATTGATATTTATTGATTTTCTTTTTTATATATAAATACCACCTTTGGTGTGATTAGATATTCTTTGTCAATAAAATAAATCAATTAACACCTATATATGGGATCGATAATTAATTTGATTAATTAAATTAATTTTTTTTAAAAGATTGAAAATGAACCATTTAAATAACACATTTGGTGGGGTTAGATATTTTAAACTTTATTCAGGGTGTCCAAATTAAATCTAAGAATTTAACTATCTAAGTACTAACTTTCAAGTTTTAAAACTATTATTGAAAATATGTTGTTAATATATTTTTGAATAATAGTTTTTATAAAAACTTTTGAATTAGAGCTTCACTATAACTATCGGGTTAGATTGCTAATAAATAAAATAACACTACTTTAAATTAGACCGGATAATTAAACCTTAAAATCTAATTTTCATATTTAAGTTTGTAATGAAAAATAATATATTTCTCTCTAACATCCTTTATATAAAATCTTGAATAAAAACAAAATCAATTTATTTTATAAAAATGTTTTACCTATTCAATATTTCGCAAGCATAACAACGTTATTGTTATATCATTTTTATAAATAGCCAGTCATGTTAAATTTAATCACAGACAAATTAAATATAACATATAAGAATAAAACATAAAAATAACTGTTAAGAATTCATTTTAAAATTATACCTCCAAAAATCCGTACAGCTTCCATTTCTCGAATTAACATTTCCGTTATTGAATCAAAAAAACTAAAAATCTATAAAAGTATAATTAGTTCTTCTTAAAAAGAGAAGTTGGCATACGTGTAGGGCACTGACGTTGGCATACGTGTAGGGCACTGACGTGCGCAATTGGGTAGGATTCATGGCCAAAAATACGCTGAATAGTACGAGATTCACTGCGTGACTAGATGCTAACATAGGCGCTGACGTGCACAAAATTTCGACATGATGCACGCATGGCTCGTGCAAAATTACGACGTGAATGGGCCCATCTGCGCACGGACTTATAGTATGAATGTAAGCCTCTACACATGGACTTTATGCATTATGCGTACAGACTTTCGACGTGATGCGCGTGTAGTTCGATAGTTTTGTCCTTTTTCCATTTTTCCATTTTTCCATTTTTTTGAATTTTTCTCATTTTTTTCTCAACATATTTGTGATGTATTGCCTCTAGTATTATTCTTCGAGTATTTAAATTATTTTTGAAGCAAAAATACTTGAAAAACAATAAAAATACCCGTAATTTCAAAAAGACAAAATTTATATAAAATCATATAAATATAAATCTTTTTAATTAATTAAAATACATTAAATCATGGTAATTTTAGTACTTTTTAACCACTCATCAAAGAATCTGAACGAGTACTTCACCCATAGTCTCACCATTGCCAATAAGATAAGGATTCATGAGAAAAATATAGGTGACATTGCTATCATTAAAAAAAATCTGAGATCGATAAGCCCCAAGTTTGACTATGTTATGTGTTACATTGAAGAATCTCATGATCTTGACTAATTGTGCATCGATGAACTATAGAGTAGTCTTTTGGTACATGAGCAACGTATGAATACATATGTTGCGGAAGAGCAAGCATTGAAGGTAGCTACTGATGATCAACCTAGTGGGCTAGGATGGGGTCGAGATGGATATTGAGGACGTGGGAGAGGAAAAGGAAGGCAGAGTTTTGACAAATCCACCATAGAGTGTTACCATTGTCATGAGCTTGGCCATTTTCAATATGTTCAAAAAGGGAGAAGCAGATGAAGGACAACTTTGCAGACACCAGTGAAGAGGTCTTACAAATGGCCTATGTGGATATGCAGAAATGAAGAAATATGGTTTTCTTAACTTAGGATGCAACAATCACATATGTGGTAAGAAGGAGTTGTTCTCTAATCTTGATGAAAACTTCAGAGAATCAGTGAAATTAGGAAATAACTCTAAAATGACTGTAATAGGAATAGGAAGCATATGAATGATAGTAAATGGGATCACTCAAGTAGTGACTAGGGTATTCTATGTCCCATACCTGACAAAAATTTGTTGAGCATTGGCCAATTGCAGAAGAAGGGAATAGATATTCTCATCAAACGTGGAAGATCTAAGTTGTTTCACCTAAGAAGGGATTGATCATGGACACTGCAATGTCCAAGAACATAATATTTGTTCTGATTGCTCAGACATAATCCGTCGAACAAACGTGTTTCAGATCTCTTAGAGTTGATCCTACTCAACTTTGGCACTATAGATATAGGATGCTTCATCAAAAGGGCATAGTGAGTGGTTTACCTTCTCTCAAGCCCTCTACAATGATATTTGAACATTGCGTGATAGGGAAGCAACACAGAGATCAGTTCCCTCAGAAAAGCACGTGAAGGGTCTCTAAGATCCTACAACTAATCCATGTTGATATCTTTGGGCCAATCTCACAAATTTTAAACAACAAGAAAAGGTATTTGCTCAATTTCATTGATGATTTTAGTCGCAAAACATGACCTTACTTTCTAGTAGAAAAGTTAGAAGCCTTTAACATGTTTAAAAACTTCAAGAATCAAGTTGAGAAAGAGACTAGTGCTTGTATCAAAGCACTTCATACAGATAGAGGAAGAGAATTCACATCATAAGTGTTTTTCAAATTTTGCAATGTGAACGGGATCCAAAGACAACTAACAACAATAAACACACCTTAGCAAAATGATGTTGTAGAGAGGAAGAATAGAACAATCATGAATTTGGTTCACAATATGCTATTTGAGAATAAGCTTTCCAAGACCTTCAGGCCTGAAGCAGTGAACTAAACCATCCATTTCCTAAATCAAATTCCAACTCTCATCGTAAAGAACATGACACCTAAGAAAGCATGGAGTGGATCCAAACCATCTGTGCATCACTTTAGAGTGATTGGATGCGTCTCTTATGCTCATGTTTTTGATAGTAAAAGAAAAAAACTTGAAGATAAGAGCCAAAGGTGTGTATTTCTTAGAGTAAGTGAGGAGTCAAAGGATTACAAGTTGTACAATCCAATTTCTCAAAAGATCGTGATAAGTAAAGATGTGGTATTTGAAGAAGATAGAAGTTGGGAATGGGGGGAGAGTCACAAGAAGGCAATTCAATGTGCTCTAGATTGGAATGATGATGACACGAATGCTGCTGGTCTCATCAATTCATATAGTGGTAATGCAAAAATGAAAGATGATCTTAGTAATGTTTCAAGAGGAGAACCAAGGCATGATGTTTCTATTGACTCCTCATAAGAGAGTTCAATCAACTTGGGTGAAAGAAGAACCAGGAGATCACCAATCTGGATGAAGGATAATGTGAGTAGAGAAAGGGATCTCCTCTAAATATGATGAGGTACACTTAGCTATGTTTTCTTAGTATGATCCTATTTATTATGAAGATGTAGTTAGAAGGGAAAAATGGAGGAAAGGAACTTTACTGGGAATGATGAGGAGCTGTTTGTTAAATTCAAACAATCTATGATGGATGAATTCGATATGACTGATCTTGGGAAGATGAGGTACTTTCTTGGCATTGAAGTGGTATAGGGATCGAAAATATGCACAGGAGGTGCTAGAAATGTTCAATTTGGTATAATGCAATTCTGTCCACAACCCCATCGTTTCTGGATTCAAGCTCATGAAGGATGAGCATGGAGTTAAAGTGGACAACACCTTATACAAGCAAATTGTGGGAAGTGTCATGTACTTGACTGCCACACATCTTGATGTTATGTTTGTAATGAGTCTAACTAGTAGGTTTATTGAATCTTCTATTGAGTTGCACCTTGCAACTGTGAAGAGGGTGCTGAGATATGTGAAGGGAACTTTGCCATTTGGATATTCTATAAGAAGGGAGGAAATAAGAAACTAATTGCTTACATAGATAGTGACTATGTTGAAGACCTTGATGATAGAAAAAGTACTTCAGGTTACTTGATTATGTTGGATTCAGGTGTTGTGTCTTGGTCCTCGAAGAAGTAACCTGTGGTCAATCTTTCTACCACTGAGGTTGAATTCATCGTTGAAGCTTCATATGTGTGTCAGGTTATTTAGCTGATAAGGATGTTGGAGGTATTTGGACATGTACAACAGGCTCCTACTCAAGTGAATTGTGATAACAGTTGAGCAATTAAGTTATCCAAGAATCCTATGCTACACGGTCGCAGTAAGCACATTGATGTGTGGTTTTATTTTCTTCATGTGCGCAAAAGAACATAATTGTAGAAATGGTTCATTGCCCTACTCAAGATTAGATTGCAAACGCATTAATCATACCATTGAAGCTTGATACTTTCTACATGTAGCTTGAACTCATGGGTGTATGTTAAGTTTCATGTGTAAATTGATTACTTGTACAAATCAATTTAAGGGAGGATGTTAGAATTAGTGACTGGTTAGCCTCCGACAAATAAGAGGTTTAGGATAATAGTATTATGTGGTCAATAAGCTCCTATTGTTCAGAAGTAACGTTATTTATTCTGTTTGTTGATCTAGTCTCTAGGGAGCCACCACGATAATAGGGATGTTATTTCGTGGAGACTACTTTCATGTTTTTCCGTTTGATCAGTAAAGATATTTAAACATGCTTTCTCTATTAATCGAATAAAAGAATTCTTCCACTCCTCCTCTCTAAAACTAACATTAATAAGATATATACATCTCTTAATAAAATATGCATTTTATATATATTTATTATTGTAATAATAAAAGTTATGATAATTTCATTACTTTAATTTAATAATAAAGTGACGTGAAGAAGTCCAACAGCTTGTGTCCCCTTAAACCATTATCACAAATAACTTTGATCGGCA
The DNA here is from genome assembly GCA_033030585.1 of Hippophae rhamnoides. Classification (NCBI taxonomy): domain Eukaryota; kingdom Viridiplantae; phylum Streptophyta; class Magnoliopsida; order Rosales; family Elaeagnaceae; genus Hippophae; species Hippophae rhamnoides. The sequence continues at coordinate 46,188,073 of CM065429.1, read as the reverse complement.
ATTTTATTTTTCTTTTCACTCTTAATAATTCAGTTTCTCGCTTCGAGTTATAGTAAAGTCAATTGCTATAACAGCAAGAAATTAAAGAAACAAATATTTTGAATAGGTAATCAATTTTTATTGGCTAATATTTTTTAACGTGGTTACTCCTTTTTCTAATAAAAAAATTAAGAGCCAAATATAGCTCAGAGTCATTAACTATTACTGATATAGTAGTTATATCTAATAGATTTTTTATAACAATTTAATAGATTAGTTTTTAAAAGGTGACATTTTAATCTAAATCGTCAACTTTTAAGCTTTTTATTTTTTATTTTATTTTTTCAATTGTGTTTGAATAATAAAATTTTAACATAAATATTTGATAACATACTTCTTTAAAGTAAAATTTTAAGAATTAAAAAAACGAAAAAAAAAACATAAAATTATCTATTTGAATACATATTCACTTTTTCAAAACTAATAGAATACACTATCATTAAAAACAATCACTAAACCTAAACAATCAATTTAGAAAAGCTAATAAACCTATCGATCACAGACAATAGCTAATTATATTTTATCAATAGAGTTAAGATATAGTCTTAAATATATATAGTATTTGCGTACTCACTGCACCGGTTTTAGTTAATGGCCAGGGTTTTAATTAAGAAAGGTCAATGTAAGTTATCATAATGCTCTCCCAAAAAAAAAAAATAGATCAATCATTATCTAATTTTTTTTTTTGTAATTATGAGTTTTTATCACGGTTAAAACGTCACAGAAAACAAAATACAACCAAAATAACCATCATAAAAAATTAAAAAAAAAATCCAATTGAAAAATATTTTCAATAAAGCCTATTAAATATATTTTCCAAAATGACTATTTGACCATAACGCCTATTTCACCACAACTGTACTTAAAAACTAGAAAAAACTGTCATGATAAATTGACAATAAAAAAGAGAATTCATTTCATAATATCAATTGTTTTTTCATGACCGTCCTAAAAAAATTATTCCTTTTGATAGTAATTAAATTTTGCTATTTCTTTACCTATCATAACCGTAAATGTGTGCAAAATATCCGATCATCTAACTAATCCAATTAATCTAATCCGATCCGTTAATTTTTTTACGATTTCGATCCGACCATCAGATTAGATCGGATGAAAAAAAAATTCAATCCGTTGAGTTCAAATCAGATGACAGATTTCACTATATATCATCCGATTTCATCCAATCCAACTGAAAATACTTAAATATATATTTATATTTTATATATTAATCAAATTCTCATTAATCATTCATATATTAGTCATATTTTAAGGTTTCTTTTAATTAGGTTGTAAAAATCTAAATTTTTTATTCAAAAATACTAAATATAGAGGTAATTAAGTTTATTAGTCGGATTGATCGGATTCAACCGATCAAATCCGAATAGATTACAGATCAGATTGCATCGTATTTTAAAGGTGATCGGATTGGTTGCGGATTAGAATGTTTCAATCTGATCGAATAGTCGAATCGAATTGAATGAGAAAAAAATCAACGATTTCGATCCGATGTACACCCCTAATCATAAGCAATGAAAAAAAATCAACGGTTTATAGTTTCTAGGTATTCGTTCCCTATATAAGCCCAATAATCTCTCATCAATGATAACCTAAAGACTTTAACATTATCATATCTCCTCATTTCGACTATCTAGCTATCTTGGCTTTTTATTAGTCGACAAAGTATTAACCTATTTGTTAGTTTATATATTCCTATCTTGATTATTGATTGACACAATGTTAACTCATTTATTGATTGATACAATACTAACTTACGTACTGGTTGATACGGTGCTAACTTATTTTCTCGTTGATACAATGCTAGCTGACCTAGCAAACATATGACAATGCTTTTATACCACTTATAGGATTGAGTCACTTCCTAGTAGGTCACCCTCCTTGAGTTTTTTTTAGATCAAGCATGCTTAACTACAAAGCTTTAAAGAAATGGTTGGAAATATCTTTATAAAAAACCAATTAGTGATTAGAAAATGGATATTAAACTATTTGACCTTTTTCATTTCATAATCCCTAGGTGCTCTGTTGCTATGATAGGTTAAACAAATAGATTGTGTTAGAAATAGAACCAAACATTTAATCTTTTTAATTGATCTTAGCATTCTAAAAGAATTAATTTTGATGTACATAAACCAGTTAAATTTATGTTTGATTGTACTGATTTTATCTCAATGATAAAAATCTAGACACATTGGCTTCATCAAACCTGAAAACACTACTACAAAAGTACATATGGTCTCGGTTTTCAATCATGACTATAACTCTATGACCATGGTTATAAGAACTGATGCCTAAATGAGAGAGATTATAGATTGTTACCTATTACCAAGGTTATTGAAAGACTGAGGCCATAAACATGTCTTATGACCTAGATTTTTCAATAACCGAGGTCATAAGTCTATAGTCTCGATCTTCCAATAATGGAGGTCATAAGGTATGCATAAATTAAAAAAAATACAATTATTAATTACAATATTAAAAATCGATATAAATTACAATAAATTTATTAATTAAAATATTAAAAATCATATTATATTAAAATTAAAAGTATAATTACATTTGAGAGCTTATTATATACTAAAACATAATAAAATCTTACTATTATAAACTAACTTTTTACTATCAATTACAAACATTTATAAGTGTACTTCAAATCAACATAATCAAGTCCACAATAACTTCAATAGAAGTGTAAAGAAAAGACAAATACCATAGTCATTATTGTGCTGGGCTGGTACGTTGGTACGCCTGGTGCCTGGTACGCTTGGTACGTCGGGTATGCTGGTGCACTGGTATACTGGTGTGTTGGTATGTCTGGTATGCTAGTGGGCCTGGTGCGATAGTGTGCTGGTGAGCTTGGTACGTCTAGTGTGCCTGGTGTTGGTATGCTTGATATTGTTGCGCCTAATGCTTGGTGTTGTTGTTCCTGGTGCTTACCATGAAAAAGAAAACAACAAAAAAAACTAGAATATCATGTGTGTATAGATAGCAATCAACCTTTAACAAGCCACTTGCTATTAGCATCAATAAGCTTAATTAGCTAACTCAAAATTGTAGTAGATGATTGTGTTTTGCTTCTTGCTTGAAATCCCACGTCCACGTATATAGACAACACAAGTAACTAATCTCATGTTTTTTTGGGAAGAACAACCTGTGTTTGAGACAAAAATAAACATAAGGTAATAAATTGAATAACAAGGGCATAATCAAGAGAAAAAGTCAAAGCAGAGAGTACCATAAACAAAGTTAACAAGAGCCTCGAGGGGGGAACAAAGGTAGGATAGCAATTGTAATTTTGAAAAAGTTACAATGCTACATAGACACTTCAAACATTAGAAAAATAAGAATATCAGCACACAGTAAATAAATAAGATCTTACTAACATTTATCATATTTACAGAAGTCCTCAATCCTCATCAACTATATAAAATCAATTTAATATATATATTCCAGGTAGAGTCATATATAGGTGTTAATTGTCACAAATTCTATATATATAAGCATGTTGCCAAACATGTGATAAAGTCATTCATAATGGGTTAAAACTTTAAATAACAGTAAACCTTATAAAATAAACGTTTTACCTACTATGAGGATCTTCAAGTTCCTTTTTCGCCTCTCCAACTAGACTAGCTAATCTGACAAAATGTAAGAAAAATGCCCATGTAAATAAAATTGTTTCCTCGATTATTTATTTTAAGAGTTCAAAATACAATGCGAATTTTTCTCCAAAGATAATACCTAGGTGAAAGACGAAGAAGGTTTTGACACAATGACGAATATCCTGGAACCTACAAAGGACAAACTAAAATAATCATAAAGATAATAAAGCAATTTGTCATGGGTGGCATATAATATTCAGAAGTTTAACCATATATGACCATATCAGAAATGTAAACATATTGCAAAACATTGAAGTGATAGAATGAAATCTATTACTAAATAAAAATGTGTTCGAGCAGCTACACAACAGAGATGAACTCCATGCTATTGTGTTGCTATAGTAGGCAAGAGTGTGATCCCATGCTCAACAGCAGTAACAACCTGAGCAACATTCCTAGCCATAGCAGCCATGTGTTAATAAGAGAAAAATAATATAATAAAAGGAAATACCAACTGACCAGATATCACAGAAGCATCAACCTGAGCAATATTCCTAGCCATAATAGTCAAGAGTGCAATCCCATGCTCAACAACAGCAACAATGTTAGTTGTAGGCATTGGTGTCTGGCCCTAGTACCTGGCGTTGGGTCCAATTGGATTTTTGCAACTAATATTAATAGGGTCCAAGTGAATTTTGCAATGTATCAATTTTTCAAAATTGATAAATTGGATTTAATTTCCATTGTCCTCTCACAATGTATAGGAAATTAGCATCCCATGTGCTACAATAGATGAATTTTTTTAAAGAGCAAGTAAACTCTAAAAAATTGACAGTGAGGAAAAAATTGAAACAACTTGCTTTGCAATCAATCATACACAACTTATATCTTATCATGCACCAAGTTTTACATGTCATAGTTATAAAGGCATATAATATAAAATATGAGCTACAGTTATCAGTGCTGCTAATAATATTTTTGTGATACCTACTAAAAAAATATATTTTTCAACTCCTATTTGTAACATAATTTGAGTATTGTCAAGTTTTTATTAATATTAATTACATCAATTAATGCTTTTTAAAACTTAAGTTACTTCTTTAGATATTTTCTATCATCGACAAAGCCTTTTTTTTATAGAAATTTTCTCTCTTTTCGGTAATTATTTCTTTTATTTTAAGCAATTTAATAAAATAGATCATGTGTTATGCTGCTTTTCCTCTAGATTTTAGATTAAGGTAGCAAATTCTTGCATATAATTACTTTAGTAATATTTAGGTATATTGTTATTTTTGTTGTCATGCTTTTTTCCTATAAATCTTATAAATTTGTTAATTTATTTTAAAAAAGATGGTGTACTAGTTACGAAATACCATAGAATCAATTAAATTGATTGATATAATTATATTCGTGAAGACAGCAAAACAAAGAATAAGTTATTATTAAAAGTAAATATATTATTAGTGTTAATTCTAAGAACTGATTATTTTATACATGTATCTATTATATATTTATTATGTATTTGAATAATTGACTTCATTTTCAATTTTAATATGAATCCAATGTTTTATTTTTATAAAAAAAATGTTAATTTCTAAAGATTAGAATATATAAATTTATTTTATATGATTTCAAATAAATAATAATATTATTTTATTTTTAATTTGTATGCTAGTTGATTTAACACCTAATTTTGAATAATGTATTATTATAAAAATAGTATGGAATATGTTAATTTAATATAATGTCGTATTATAGATGCCTTTTAGAATTCTCATTGATTCCTTCGAGAAAGTATGACAAAAAAGTTGGGCTTTAAAATGTAAGCAAATAAGCCCAAAAGCAATAGCAATGACTTCTTGAAAAGCATTAAAGAATACATAAGCATATAGTAATATTGAATTTTTCCACCCCCTTGTTAAAGAAATTCTTCTTTTTTGATATTTATTTGCATTTGGGTTCATCTCTAATGTATTTATAAATTAATGGATAGACATTATATATACACTACGTATATAGTAATATTTTATATAATTATTTGATGTATTTTGTCTGTACTTTGATGTGATAACTTATATTTTTAATTGAATGCTAAATCAGAACATCATATCGCTTTCTGCGTTTTCATTAGAAATTAGATAGATACTTATGATTCTTGATATTTTAATAATTAATAAATTTAATATAAATTATAATTATATATTAATTATAATATTAATATATATAAAAAATAGTTTAAATTTCTCCTTTATAAAAGAAAATTGAGAATCTGAAAAAATATTTTTTAATATCAATTCATATATTTTTATTAATAAAAAAATATGTAATATTATTTCGTATTTAATATCATTTAATTAAAAATCGTTTAAATTAAAATATAATTATTTAAATTTATTTAATATTTTAACTATATTTTAATATTATTAAAATATTATTTTTATTATTATAAAATTATAAAAATGTTATTTTTTTTATAATTTTTCAGAATATTTTTAACTTGTACTAAAATATTTGATAGTTTTAATACGGTAGGTAATTTGCTATCTTTTAACTTATTTAATTCCGAACTCCACCTTAAAATAAAAATAATAATTAAAGGGAATAACTGCAACTTCGAACAACTCCACAAAACATTTCCAATTATAAAACTCAATCATCGTAGGGAAGAGACCACTTCTAAACATGACAAATGATACATGATTTAATAATTTAAATAAATGATAAAAGGAAAGAGCATAAATGATTGACACAGGGTGGGGGGGGGGGGGGGGGGGAAGCACTATTTCTTCTTGAATATCATTTCTATTTACCCCAACCCATATATGTTTTTCTGGACTAAAAAAGAAAAAAAAAACATATATGTTTTTGGGGTCAATACTTTAATAAAAACATTAGCTAATAGTGTTCCTTTAATTTTAGGCCATAAGTCACTGTCCCATCAATAGCGATTATTTTGATAATAAATAATATTAATAAATTATTATAGTATTTGAATGAAACTATTTAAATATATGAATGTTAATAAATATTTAAATTTAAATTTAAATTAAAGAATGATTCTTAAAATCAATCAAAATATTTAATACAATTAAAAGTTCTTTTAGATTATATTTATATCATTTGATAAAATTATTTACACCATTTATATGGAAAATAATCACCTATGTTATATTACAAATTAAATACCAATGAATCTTACATTAAAAATATCTAAAATAAATAAATAAATTATTATTATTAATTTATTTATTTATTAATTAATTGTCTAGATTGAAATCTCACATCCATAATAATTTATGATTGATGATTTGCTATTGAAGAATAAATCTTGAATAGAGCGGCTGTATGTATTTATTTTATTACATATGAAACTCATATTTGATATATAAAAGAGTTTGGAATAATAAATATGTATTTTTATAAATTTACTTTAACTTTTAATCGTTATAAAGTTATTATTAATATTATAAATCTATAAATTTTATAACAAATTTATTATTATTTTTTTTTATAAATTAATTACTATCGTTATAAGTTTTAATAATAAATTTTATCAATAATAATATAGTTACCTGAGATGAATAACTATGTCATTTTCATTGAAAGCTATAATTTGATAAAAATATTGAAGTGTTGTTCATTATATATATAATATATTTTTTACTAATTAACTTATTTTATCTTTCAATTTTTTATTAAATATTTATTTTTTAAAAAAAATTTATATTAATCTTAAATTTTTTTTTTATATTTCAAAAACAATAAGTAATGTCTCCCAAAATACTTATAATTGCACCATATACTATCGCAAAAGGTTAGGAAAAGAACTTCTACCCAATAAAAAAAATACACATACACGTACACAAAATCTTATGTTACACTGTTTGAAAGCTAGATTTAAGTTTTTATATTTTATTTACTTGATAGTAATTACTATTTTATCCTTTTTCTCTAAAATATCATATTTTAAATCGGGATTGATGTTTTTGAGATATTTATATTTTTATTTTGATATTATTTTTTATTTTATTTATAATTAAAATACATCAAATATGAAAAATTATAGAAATACTATTTCAATGATAAAAAAATCAACTCATCAAGTTAAATGGGTTATTTAATTAATACTCGAAAGAGAAAATAAATCAAAAGAGAAAATAAAAGAGGCATTCAACAAAATAAAGTAAAGCAAAGCAACAGGAGATCTTCAACATTTTCGATAGCCCTTCTACACGAATGGGATAGTTTTTAAAATTTGTTTGTAAAAGGAAAAAAAATCTTGCTGTAGTCGATTGAGACATTTTATTCTGTCGAGAACAATGGAAGTTATGATTGAATCTATGTTAGGGTGGTTAATATCAGATTGTGAGATTCAAGTTAGCCTCAATGAAAGATGCAAATTGTGGGATAAAAATACTTGGAAGTGGAAATACGTAATAACAATATTATTAATACATTAAAATGAATTATTTGAGTTGAGTCATGGATTAGATCGCTCTTTTTAAGTTATTTTTCGATTCTACCTAAATTTGTATAAGTAAACACAATCTTGTCATCCTAACATAAAACAGTCAATAATCATTTTTTTGTCTTGAAGTTGAAGTTCAAATTTCATTACACTGATGAAGTCCAGAATACTACATCTTTCAAATATTTATGTTACTCGAAAATATAAAAAAAACAATTATGAATTTTATTTTTTTTGTTTTGTTATGAAAAATCGTAGAACCCTTTTTGAGTTGTTAAGTTGTGTCTTAAACTTAAGTTTATTTCTCTCTATTTATAGTTGAAAAAAAATGTGTAACGGTTACATAATTATGAAAATAACCTTAAAAAATAACGTACACATACTTATGAAAACATGATCATAAAAATAATGGACATTTAATTATGAAAATAACGATCATAAAAAAATAAAAAAAAATTTATTTAAATTCATTTCCAACAATCCCCTACTTGAATTTTACATAAAAATAGTTTTATTGAGCAACTGATTAATTAAAAGTATAAGATTGTGCATAAGCAAAAGGCCTATCGACTTGAACCTTTTCATAATATTGATGTTTTATAATATACTAGAGTAACTCGTAGTTTTGAACTCTATCTCTAACAACATTACTCACACTGTAGCTATGTACTCCACTCCACATAGAGTATAGAACTCATTAAGAGTTTAATAATTAACTCATCCTTTATCGGGTTGGGACTTCATGCTTCTAACAATATAGAATGGGATTTTATAATAGCATGATTCATCTTATATCACTTTATGACTTGTTATTGATGAGCAGAATTGGGATTGCCAATTCTTGCCAATACTTTGGTTTTATATTTATAAAACTCTCGCAAGTGCACGAATCATTTCGTAGAAAATGATAAGTATACTCCCAAGGTCGATCTAAGGAAGGAATGTATGTGATTTTTAATTTATTATTCAAACTTTTAAAAACAAAATTAAATCCTAAACATCCTATCACGATATTTTGGGTTTTGTGTTTTTAATCTACTAACATAAAAATAAACATAGATTCAATAAACATTCATGCAAATTTTATCTTTTATAATAGTGGAGTATTTATGGATATAATAACTAAGTTAATTATGCTTGCTCATATTATTTAGGTTATTAAAGATATGAATTGATATTTATTGATTCTCCCTTTTTTGTATGAATACCACCTTTGGTGGGGTTAGATATTCTTTGTTAACTAAACAAATCAATTAACACCTATGGGTGGGGTTGATAACTAATTTGGTTAATTAAATTAATTCCCTTTTCAAAGAGATTGAAAATGGACCATTTAAATGCCACCTTTGGTGGGGTTAGACAGTTTAAACTTTATTCAAGGTGTCCAAATTAAACCTAAGAATTTAATTATCCGAGTACTAACTTTCAAGTTTTAAAACCACTATTTAAAACATGTTGTCAATACATTTTCAGATAATAATTCTTATAAAAACTTTTGAAATAGAGCTTCACTCTAACTACCGGGCGATTGTACCAACAAATAAAAGAGCACTACTCTAAATCAGACCGGATAACTAAACCTTAAAATCTAATTTTCAGATTTAAGTTTGTAATGAAAAATAATATATTTCTCTCTAACATTCTTAATATAAAATCTTGAATAAAAATAAAATCAATTCATTTTAGAAATTTTTATCTATTTAATATTTCGCAAGCAAAACAACGTTATTATTACATCATAATTATAAACAGCCAGCACAGTTAAATTTAATCACAGACAAATTAAATATAACATGTAAGAATAAAGCATAAAAAATAACTGTAAAGAAAATAAAATCCTTACAGAACTTTGACGCTATTCCCGTTGCTGGAAAACCTCCAAGCGGAATTTGCACTCCCATTTATTGAATCAAAAAGCTAAATTATTACAAAAAAAACATAACTAGTTCTTCTCAAAAAGAGAAGAACTCTAAAACAAGAGAAGAACTCTAAAACTAAGAAAATTTAACTAAAAACTAAGAAAGAAACTAAGAAAAGCTTTAAAATACCAACGCACGCAGCTTTCCGCGGATGAACAGTATTGGCGCGTGCAGATTTGCACGGATGAACAGTACCAGTGAGTGCAGCTTTGCGTGGATAAATAGTAGCAGCGGTACTGTACGGCGCTGGTCAAGCCCGGCGCGATTTTCTCATTTTTGACATTTTTGACCTTTTTGACCCATTTTGTCCAATTTTTCCATATTTGTTGACCTTTCCCCATTTATTTATTAATATATTTGTGATGTATTGCTTCCAGTATTCCTTTTTGAGTCTTTAAGTGACGTTTTTAAGTGAAAATACCTGAAAAACAATAAAATACCCGTGATTCCGAAAAAGATAAATTTATATAAATATATGATAAAACATATAAATATATATTTTTTTAATCAATTAATGTGCATAAAATCATGGTAATTTTAGTGCTTTTTGAGCACTCATCAGTTATTACTCATTGAACTTCTTTCTTGGGATCTCCAGTCTATAAGTTAGGTTACTATCATTAGTGACTCTTTATTTTAAGGGCATCAATCCTATTCCTTTCGAGGTTTTGAAAAAAAAAACTTCTCTCTTGTCAATCCTTTCGTCAAAAAATCAACCAAATTTTCATCAATACGTACATGATCCACTCTTATAGCTTCTGTAAAGAGAAATTCTCTAACAGTATTGTGTATCTTTCGTCTCTTGCCATTGTAATAACGGTTCTGAATTTTTGCAATAGCCACGATATTGTGGCAGTGGATCAGGACAGCTGATATCGGTCTTTCCCATAAAGGGATCTCTACAAATAAACTTTTTAACCAATCTGATTCTTCACTAGCAGTAGCTAGTGCTATCATTTCAGAAGTAAACTACTTGAAGACGAGTGACATTTTTCAAAATCATTCAAAGATAGTTTAGGAATTAGTTTTAATGTACTCATGTTCTTGATTATGAATTTATTAACGTGACAAAGTTTAGCATGCCAAAAAAAGAACTCAACATATAAGCAGAAGAAGAAGCTTTATTAATTTCAACGTTCAATTTAAACATGCCATAAGTGGCGTACCCTTTTCCCAAAAAAAAATATTATTTTTAGTTATTGTATATAAATCAGCCCCTATAGTTTGAGTAAACCCAGCTTTGTTAAGAATATATCCTGAAACTAAGTTCTTTCTCATCTCTAAAGTATGCAGGACATCCTTCAAGATTATAGTCTTTCTAGAGGTAAACTTCAATTCCACTCACTAGTACCAGTAACTTTAGTGGAATAGGAGTCGCCCAACAACATTTTCTTATCCTCAGACTCAGAATAAGACTTGAACATGTCTAGATCATAGCAAACATGACAAGAATCACCAATGTCCACCCACCACCCCTCAGATCCACCAACAAAATTTATTTTAGATATCATAACAATAAGTTGATATTCGGTAAGGTTTGCCTGCGGGGTAGGGCGATTCCTATTCCGACAATTCCTAGCCAAGTGGTCAGGTCTGTTACAACTATAAAACATGCATGTGTTATTTCTTAAAAGGGGTTGAGGTCCATTTTAGGGAGGATAGTTTCTATTTCTATTTTGATGGTTGCAATTTTGGTTATTATTGCGATTCTGAGTTTTCATATTTCTTCCATTAGATTTCAGAATTATAGAGGAGGATTTCTTATTGGTACTGTAGTTTGAGACAATGAATATTTCATCTCTTTAATAATGTTTTTGCGCTTCTTCTTCTATTCTTAGTTGGGTTATAAGACTTTCTAAAGAAAATTCCTTAGTTTTATGTCCAAGTGCATTATTAAAATCTTTCCGAGCAAAGGGTAATTTATTTATAATAATAGCTACTTGAAATTGTTCATATAAAGTCATACCTTCAGAAGTTATTTTGTGTGCTATCTTCTATAGTTTGTGTGATTGAGCTTCCACAGATTCTCCATCAATCATTTGGTACTTCATGTATCTACTAACAACATACTTCTTAGTTCCAGTTTCCTCAGTGTCGTACTTCTTATGAAGTGCATCCCCAATTTCCTTAGTAGACTTATCAGAATTATAATAGTTATACAAGTCATCAGCTAATCCATTAAGAATAATTTTTTTGCATAGAAAATCATTTTCGATCCAGGTGTCTAAATCCTTTATTGTAGCTTGAGTAGGAGGATTAGACAATGTTGGCTTTTTAGTAGTACGAACAGAAGCGAACTTTTTCATAGTTAAGAAAAATAACATTTTTGTCTCCATCTTTTAAAGTGTAGTTCTTCAAAACAAAACGGTTTGTTGAGATCAACAGTTAACATTTCAGTAGACATGACATATAGAAATTCGTCGTAAAATTGTTGGAACAAGTATATGAAAATAATGTAAGAACAATATTACTAATATATATAAAATGACCTGTTTGGGTTAAGTCGCGTACTTGGTTGCTCTCTTTAAGATGTTTCGCGGTTCTGCCCAAATTTGTGCAAGCAAACACAACTTTGTCGTCCTAGGATAAACCAACCTAGAATCTTTTTTCAGTCTCGAAGCTTCACTGCACTGATGAAGTCCGGAATACTACACCTCTCAAATATTTATGTTGCTCGAAAATCTGAGAAAACAATTCTGAATTTTCTTTTCTTTGATTTTGCTATGAAAAATTATAGAACCGTTTTTGAGTTGTTAAGTTGTGTTTTAAACTGAGGACTATTTTCCTCTATTTATAGTTGAAAAAATATGTGTAACGATCACATAATTATGAAAATAGTGATAAAAAATAACATACACATAATTATAAAAATAACAATCATAAAAATAATAGACACATAATTATGAAAATAATAATCATAAAAAAAAATAAAAAACTTTTTTCATTTAAATTCATTTATGATGATGACCACTTATTATTATATATTAAGTTACTTATTTGATTTGTTATCCATCTTTCTTTCTTTCTTTTTTATTTTTGTTTTGTTTTTATATTTAGAATAATGTTTAGATAATTTTACCCTTAAAAATTAGCATGTGTTTAGCACATGTTAAAAAGAGAATTAATTTTTAAATATTTTTCAAAATTTTTAAATTAGGTATCATATAATAAGAGTACTTGATGTGTCACACTTAAAAATAACGATAAAAGATTTTAAAACAAGAATATAGATATCTTAAAGATACTAATCTCTATAAAATCATTACACCTTCTGTGAGTATCTCTTGTACATGATACATATAATGTAAGTATAAATAAAAGAAGTGATTCGTTTAATAGTGTGTCGGTTAGATTCATTTTTATTTTGTTTCAAATTATAAATACGAATCAATAGATTAATTAAAAATACATAAATGAAATAAAGTATCTATATTTATGGTATATATAATAGGATGCTTCTAGGTACAAACCAAAATTGATCAATACCCATTAGACTAAAAGGAGTGGGAAAAGAGAGAAGAATCAACTAATGAACCTCTGGGTCTCAGCGTTTGTTTTTTTAAAATAAGGAAGACACAAACTCAAACACCCTTTTTACATTGTTAAAGGACTTATACACATCATTTGGATTCCCTATTTTAAAGAATTATGGACAGAGGAAATGGAGAGGAATAAAAGAGATGTTGTTATCTGCAATTTTCCATTTTTGAAAATACATTTGTGATATAAGATGATATTTATACTCTACCAGATGATAGAGTTTGTTACTAACAGCATAATTACCACACTCACGTAACTCTACGAGTCTATCCACTATATTACTAGCACCCCATAGTAACATGCACTCAACACATTCTAATAACCATTAACAGATTCTAACACCTTCCTTATGCTGATATTTTCTCCAGAATTATAAACTTAACTTTTAAATTGTGAAATTGTGTAGTGTGTAATGACTTGGTCATTTTATCTATAATTTGAGCCTTACTTGGATCATATTCTACAACCATTTCCCCTGCTTGGATTTTTTCTCTAACAAAGTAAAAATTTGTTTCCAAATGCTTTGTCCTTGAGTGCAGTATTGGATTTTTTGGATCAGTATCCAGCACTGATATCATCACAAAATAATGTTAATACTTGAGGCAAACACACACAGCTCCTTGAGTATCTTTAAGAGCCAAGTTATTTCCAATGAAACCAATGAATGCCCCAAAGGCACATAAAAGCTAACAGTGCTTCTCTCTCACTCATCTCTCTCACTCATGGTGAGAGAGAGAATTTTAGGTAGAAAAATTTCATGACTCGAAGTACTAGTTAAATAATATAGTAATCTCTTGACCAATGTACATTGGAGGGAGACCGAAGAAACTGGCATAGCATGCTAACTGAGTAGGATATATCAGGCCTGCATGATAAGTGTGCATTATTGGAGGGCATCTATCACCGACTTATACTAAGTGCAATCCTCTAAAGGTTGGTAATCAAATTTGGAGATTGTTTTCCCACTAGGAAGAGAGGTGTAAACTAGTCTTGGATCTAATGATTGAGCTTTCTCAAGGAGCTTATGAATGTATTTATATTGGGAGAGATGAAATCCCTCACTTATTCTAATCATTTCAATGCCAAGTAAGAAATTCAAACTTCCCATATCTTTGGGAGCAAAAGCATTGTGGGGTTAGTAAATCATTCTTTGATTGAGCTTCTATTTGCTACTTGTGATAACAATGTCATTGACATAAATGAGAAATACAATCATAACTCCACCAATGACATACACCAGTATGGAAGTATTTTCTTGAGAACACTAGAATCCTCGCTAAATGAAGAAACACTAGTTTTGTGAACCAGGCCTAAGAAGCATGTTTAAGGCCATCAAAGCCTTCTTGAGCTTGCAAACATCAAGCTATCTAACCACTCATTCCTTGTATAAGACAAGAGCAAGCACAATACGAACTATTACTCGTCTCACCAAAGGGTTGAAGTTTTTTATGTAATCAATGCCATGTGTTTGATTATATCCTTTTGCCATAACCCTACTTTTATATATTTCTAAGCTCATATTAGCCTTCAATTGAACTCTGAATACTCATTTGTTTCCAATGATTTTAGCATCCTTAGGTGGAGGTACCAATTCCTAAGAGTTGTTAGCAAGTAGAGTAACAAACTTCTTCTGCATTGACTCAAACCACTAGGGCATTTTAAAGCATTTGAGACAATTTTTGGTTTAAGAAGAATGGTTTGAACAATGAAGGCTTTGGGCTTGTGAATGCCAAGTTTAGAACTTGTGGTCATACTGTGATTATTAATAGTTGTTATAGGTAGAGAAGGAGGTTCAAGAGGTGTTTGAAGATGAAGAGAGGCATTATGACTCAAAGAATGAACAAGTAAAAAAAACAAAGAAAAGGATTAAGATTGTGAATGAGGATGAATAGAAGAGATATTAAAAGCTAAGACTGAAGAAAAAAACAAAGAAGACATAGATGGTGACATATTAGAATGAAAAGATGCAAATGAGATTGTGTTGGTCTAAGACATGAAATTGCAGATACAGAAGACAACAAAGCATTATAGGCCAGCCTAGTGTCAAGCAAAGTGATGAAATTCAGAGAAGAAGAACTAATGGAAAAAGAAGGAAACAAGGTCTCATGAAAAACAACATGAGCACTTAGATAAACTCTCTTAGAATTGATGTCTATGTACCAATATCCCTTGTAGTTCAGTAGATAACCCAAGAAAATACAAGGAATGGAACGAGTTTTGGATGGAATTTTATTTATCAAATGGATTGCACATTTGAAAGCATATTCCTAATAGGAAATGGATAAACCAGCCTTAATAAGGAGAGAAATGCATGTTTCCACTACATAGCAATTTTTTCTTTCTACCATACCATTTTGAGAAGTGTATAAGGACATGAAACTCTTATAGTATAACTATCATGAAATAAGAAACTCTTAAGAGCGCTAAGCTTCCTTATACCATCACTTTGTAATCCTTATAGAAACTTGAAATTTTCTCTCAAAGTGTTTAAACACCATCACTAGGATGGCCAAGCTTATCATGCCAAAAACTACAAATGATTGCTTCTTTATGATGGCACTCTATACTATATAGAACATCATTATCATGAACAATAATAGGAGAGAAATAAGAGTGTACCATACCATAATTTATTTGTACAGTATTGCTACATAGTCTATATAACCCTTGATTAGTTCCTCTAACCAATAGCACTTTACTTCCATTGAGTTCCTTAATGCTAAATGCGTTTGAGAGGAACTCAACAAAAAACATTGTTATATGAGTATAGTTTCTTGACAAACATTAAGTTCTTAACTCACAGAGGTATAAGTGATACATTGCATAGGGTTAAATCTTGATTTTTTACCTTCAAAATGCTATTACCAAAAGAAGCAACAAACACAGTACTCACATTCCCCAACATAAGAACATTAAATTTAGTAAATGACACTAAATTTGTAAGAAATATTTTGTAGCATTAATGTCAAGATACCAAGCTTGATCCATAATTTCATCATTGCTACACATAGAAGGAGCAAAGAAAGCAATAGGTGGAAAATAATTCATGAAAGAAAAATTACCAAACTACAATTGTAAGTCTTATGATTGACCAATTGAAGAATGTTAAGGCAACTAATTAGAAGAGTTCTCATCTTGCTCAGATTCTTGTACTTGGGAAAATTTCATCAAAGGAAGCTTGGAATTATTACCAAAACCATTGTTGTTAGACGAATTGTTAGAGTTAGAATATCAAATGTAACATCTAGCTACACTATGCCTTTACTTTTTGCAAATTTGAAATGTACCCTTGTATTTGGGTCTAGATTAGCCCTATATGTTACCGTTGGTATTGCCAAAAGACTGGTTTTGCATAAGACATAGCTGAAATTGCTTATAATTTGACCCTTGATTATAAGGAGAAAATCTTGCCATATTTGCTTGAATGATTTAGGCAATGACGCCATTTTGTCTTTCTAGTTGCTTTTCATAAATTCTCAAAATCACTAAAGATCTCGTCTAGTAAAGGAATTCGTTTCTTTTGAGTAATATTGGGGATGATAAAGTTGTAATCACTTCCTAGACCTTCAATAAAATACAATATCTTCTTTTCATTAGAATGATATTACTAGCAGTTACAACATGATCAATCAAGTTTTTTTTGCAGTACTAATGTAGATTTCCATAGGCATTGCTCCTTTTTATAGTGCTTGCAACTGCCATCTTAATTGCATAAACTGTACATATGCTGAGTCTAAGAAAAATTTCTCCAAAGCTTTCCAATAAGCAAAAACTTTATCTTTACCTTTAACAATAAATTATTTGAGGTAATTTTGTGTGATTGAACTAGAAGTCCATGTCATGGAAATCTTTTCTTTAGTATTCCATTCATGATATTAATGATTGCTTTCAAGAACTTCACTTGTTTGCAAGGAAACTCCATTAGATTCTTGAACAGTTTTTCTGATATATTGAGGAGATGTTGAAATTGAGTTGTCAATGAAGTTTTGCAAGCCATAAACTTATATCACATGATTCAATTTTTAGCTTCATATTAGAAAGTTCATTTTGTTAAGCTTGATAAAAAAAATTGGGTTAATTGGTATGTTTTGCACAATGAAGAAATCTCTACATGATGAATTATTAGGCATGGCTTGAGTTGGTGCAATAGAAACTACTACTGAATCATAGGAGTCTAAATGTGTTTGAACCATAGTTTTGATACCATGAAATAATTATAAGTAGAGAAGAAGGAGAGGAATAAAGAAAATGATCTGAATGTTATCTACATTTTTCATTTTTGAAAACATAGTCGTGATACAAGATGATCTTTATACTCTATTAGATGCTAAAGTTTGTTACATTTAAGTCCTGTTATGCTTTGTATTTTCGTGTTAGCTTTCCGCATGTAAAGCAATGAGTATGTTTATTTTACTCAGTGTTTCTATATTCCTCTATGTAAAGTTGGTTACTATACATTAGAAATGCACACACGTACATAGTTAGGTACATTGTGATTGAAAGCTTGTTTTACACATACCACGGTATTGGTTTCCTAGTATGTATGATAGGTTGTGAGTGGTATTTTGTAGTTTGATTCATATGTGGGCATTTATCGAAATTATTCGATGACTTTTAAATAAAAAAATTGAATTTTTTAGCATCTCAACAAGGTCCTTGACAAGTTCCTTGCTAGACCCTTCACTTGATCTCTAGTGAGATGGTTGGAAAGGATCCTTGGCAATGCTTTAATGAGGGTGACCATTAGTAGTTGGTTGTTATTATAAATTCGTCCTCTTTTGGCTCTTCTTACCCATATTTTATGCACCAAAACTATGCCAAAATTTTCTCTAAAAATTACTTTTGAATCACAAATTACTTTGAAAGTATTCTAGTGTTTATGTTATATCTATGTGCATAAAATAGTGTGCTTAAATGTTAAGAAATCTTGACTATTTTACTATCTATATGAGAACAACACTGTGAGATTGGGTTGGATAGTTTTAGTGGTATTCCCAATTTTGTGTTTGTTTGTGGCAAGTGCTTAAATGTGTTTCCCAATTTGGCTATGTACGATACATTGTTGAATTTATTTCCCATGGTGGTTGTTGATGGTTCATGATTGAGAGTGTTTCTCATGTTTGATAGTTCATAGTTTACTTCACTTTACTTCACTTTTGTTACTAGTGATACTATATTGAGTAGTGTTGGCTTTGGAGAAAAGTCAAGTTCGTGTGTCGGATCAAATAGTTACAAAGGCAGCAAGCAAAGGTTGCAGTAGGTAGTTTGGACAAAGGTCCCAATTGATAGAGGTATTAGTGGTTTTATTTCTATCAAAATTGTATATGTTTTATTGTTGAGTGCATTTTCTTGATATTGAGTGGAGCAACCCAAGGATGTTACCACATAGATAGGAGTTCTATATGGGTTTACCTCATTACATCTTATGTTGTGCATGCTTTATTATTTGGCTAGTACAATCTATGTTTAAATTATGTATGTTACAATATATTAAAGTTTAAACTCTGATTAGAAAGCTTTAATATTTTTACTTACCTTCTGTTGACTAAATATTATATCCATTGCTTAAATTTATCTAACTGCATGTGATAATTATTTACTGTTATTGTTGTGATACATTTAGTATTTACCTTTTTCGCTACTTGTGAGTTAGGGATGAGTATTTAAGGAGTTAGTATCTTTTTAACCTAGTTGAATATAAGGTCTCAAACTCTTTCAATTGGTATTAGAATGGGTACACTCTTTTAATGCTTTACCACTTCGGTGTTGATTTTTTTAACTCATTCATCATACACATACATTTCTCTGCGATGGGCTCAGAGGAAAGAAGAAATATAGGTAGAACTCCACTATTTTATGCCTATTAAAAATCTCATATGCTGGCCTTCTTGTGGTTTTTTAGAGATTGTGTCTAGTTTTTGGTTGAGAAAAGTTGGGCATATCCAAACAAAACCCTTCCTAATAATACTGTTATTTCTAAACCTATGATTGAATGGAAAAAAGAGGAAAGTAAGGAATCTGAATGGAATTGTAAGGGATTATATGTTATCATCAAGGCTATTACCCCATATGAAAACTAAAGAACTCAAAGCTGCACAACTTCCAATTAAGCATGGGATATTTTGGAGATTACATATGAAGGCACTTCTATAGCAAAGATATCTAGAATTATAAAGCTAAATAGAGACTTTGAACTCTATATTATGCAAGAGGATGAAACATTTGACAAGTTCTATGTTCTGTTTTCAAAGATTGTCAATTGTTCTTACAATTTAGGTAGATCTATTAACATGAAAAAAAATTGAGAATATCATCGCTAGTCTCCCTTATCAGTTTCATGCCAAAGTAATGGTGATATAAACTCAGTATAAATGAGTTCTCATATATCTTCTTAGCTGCTAATTTTGAGTTAATTAATTACTACTATATATTTTTAATTCCTTTAAATTTGCTTTCTCATAAACAAAAAAACAAAAAAATTGATCTTTATTTCTTTCTAGTTTTAAAAATTAGTTTCTAATAATATAATCTCTATAGAAATGATATTTTCTTATCATTATATTACTTATTTATGATACGTATACTTACATACTTATTGCACACAATTCGGGTTGATTATATTTTTGGCACCGTTGATGGGGATTATAAATATTAAAAATTAATTTATATTTTATTTTAATTATTTTATTTATTTATTTTTCCTAATTTTAATTTATTTATTTATCTATTTATTTTTAATTATGATATCTTTGTAGTGGTATTAGAAACATATATGGCTCTATTATATGAGCAAAGTCCATAAGAGAAATTTTTTTCCTTTAGATCCTAAAATTGAGCGTATTTTGAGATTAATAAGAAAATAACAAGTTGTTACTCAAGTAGATGAAATGGGTAATCCATTAGAATTAAATATAATGAGCTAAATTTGAACAACCAAATACCTTTAATGGATGACAGGGAGAGAGCTATAAATGAATATGCCTTACCTATATTGAAATGATTGAATCTAAGTATTACAAGGCCAAAAATTCAAGATAATCAGTTAAACTAAAGGAAATGATGTTTCAAATGTTACAAGTAGTTGGACAATTCAGTGAATTATTAACAAAGGATCCTCATTTATATCTTAGATTGTTTATGAAGTTGGAGATTCATTCAAATTCAATGGTGTAACCGATGTTTAGGCTTAGATTGTTCCCTTACTCTTTGTGAGACCATGCTCAAGCTTGGCTAAACTCTTTGCCACCTGATTCCATTACAACTTGGAATTATTTGGCATAAAATTCTTGATGAAACATTTCCCACAATAAAGAATGCCAAGCTTAGGAATGACATCACCTTCAACAAACAATATGAAGAGGAATCTTATTTGAATCATGGGAAATATTAAAATATTTGCTAAGGAAGTGTCCTCACTATGGTATCTCTCATTGGATCCAAATGGAGACTTTTTACAATGGTCTCAATGCCCCAAAAGAACCATTTTTGGTGCATCTGCTAATAGAGATTTGCTTGCCAAATCTTACAATTAAGCTTGTGATTTACTTTAGAAAATGGCTACTAATAATTATTAATAGCCAATGGACAAAATGGAAACCACAAGAAGAGTAGCCAAAGTGCATGAGATAAATAATATCATGACACCTATAGCTCAAGTGTCATCTTTGGTAAGTCTTTTGAAGGCTTAAAACTTGCTAACGAGGATAAACTAAGTCTAAGATTGGGTTGTCCTGTGTCCTTTGTAGGGGAGCTTATTTGTTTGATAATTGTCCAAATAATATTGAATCAACATGCTATATAGGTAATGTAAACCAAAACAATAATCCATACTTCAACATATATAACCCAGGATGGAGATAACATCCAAATTTTTCTTGGAGTAATAACAACGATCAATGTAGTAAGCAATTCAACGGCCAATCATTTCTAACATCTGATTTTCAACAACCACAACAATCACAAGTCTAAGAGAAGAAGCCACCTATTGAGGATAATATAAATTATTTAATGGGGATGATGAAAGACTTCATCTAGTCATTAAATACAAAAGTGTTCACTTAAGAAGATTCAATTCAAAATTTAGAGACCCAAATGGGAAAAATTGCCCAGGCCATAAGTCAAAGGCCTTAAGGTAAGTGACATAAATATAAACCCAAGAATAAAAGGTAAGGATCATTGAAATACCATAGCCTTGATAAGTAGTAAAACTTTAGAGAAGGAACATAAGACTCAAAAAGATGAGGAGAAGCATGAAGCTAAAAAGGATGAAGAGAAACAGTTGGATAAACAGAGCACTGGAAAGGAAATAATTCAATCAAAGAAAAGCAACCTCTATAAACCCACTATTCCTTTCCCTTAAAGACTATAAAAACAAAATTTAGATACGTAGTTTTCAAAATTTCTGGATGTTTTTAAGAAACTGCACATAAATATATACTATTTGTAGATGTACTTGAACTAATTCCTTTGTATGCTAAATTTATGAAAGACATTATGTTAAAAAAGAAGGCTTAGAGATCATGAAACAATAAACTTGAATAAAGGTTTTAGTGCTATCCTTTCTAGAAAACTACCCCAAAAATTGAAATATACAAGTAGCTTTGACATTCCTTGCACAAGTGGGAACATGAACTTTGAGAAATCGCTATGTGACTTAGGTTCAAGCTTAACCTTATGCCATTATCGATTTTTAAGATATTAGGGGTTGTTAAAGCCAAACCCACTTTAATAACATTACAAATGATAGATAGATTAATTAAGTGATCCGAGGTGTGATAGAAGATGTGCTAGTAAAAGTAGAGAAGTTCATCTTTTCGATGTGTTTCATTATACTAGACATGGGAGAGGACCATAAAATTCCTATCATACTTGGTCTTCCATTCTTAGCCATAAGCACTTATTGATGTTAAAAAGGTGAGTTTATAATGAGAGTGCAAGATGAACAAGTAACATTTAAAGTTTTTAAAGCATATGAACCCCTTGATATTGATAATGTTGATGAATGCTTTAGGATAGATGTCACTAATCATGATGATAACTTAAAAACAAATTGTTGAGTCGTCCACACTTAAGACTATTACACATGATACTATGAATAATGAAATAAACTCACTAAGAAAGAACTCAATCTAATTTAATTATGAAAGTATGGAATTTATGATTGATATTATTGATTGTGTGAATTATTTGGAGGCTACACCTCCATGTGTATTGATGACTTTATGAAAGTAGAGTTATTAGCGCATATTTTTACTTAATATTTGCTTATTTTATTTAATAAATAGTATTTTTGGGGCTAAAAATATTAAAATATCAACTTTTTAGTAAAACAAAGGGGTGAAAATATAAATTATGTAATTTTTGGGATTTTATGGATATTTTATGAATTTTTAATGTAGAACCAATCAAGAGCTACCACGTGGCACCACGTATGAAAAGGAGTCGAATGGGCAAGCCATACGGATGCCATGCCAACAAAGATGAAAAATCATAGATCACCACGTGTGAGGAGTGACGTATCACCGTACCATGTGCCAATACATCATTCATTTCAAGTTTATAGCATAGTCAAAGCTCCTGACCATGTTTCGTCATGCAATTTATCACTACTTTCCACTAGTACACCACACCATCTGTTTTCATGAATCATGTTGGGCCAATTGGCACCGACTCAGCAGCGTTGAACCAGACTGGTCTCCCCTTTCCATGCGTCACTCTCTTATTCGAACTATAGATTCTACTTGCCACATGTTGATTTTCTATTCACTAGCACTATTAATTTTTCTTGTTTTGATCTCAGCCCTTGATCTGAAGTTGATCTCATGGTCTAGATTCTACTTGAGCTATATTTAACCCTTAATCACCCATAAACCCTAATAAGCCATCATTGGCATAATTTTGATCAATTTTTGGAGCTAAAAAGAGAGAAAAATATAGAACGATTCAAAAGAAGATACAATTTTGGTAGAGATTCAAGAGGAAATTAGTATTACAATTCAAGAGATTGATTGTATTTCTTCTTTTACTCTTTTCTTTATCAATTTTTTGTCTTTCTTTATGAAAAATATGAGTTTTATAAACAAAATTATGTGTAGTTAATTTATTAATCTAGGGATCTTATGAACCCTATTTTCACCATGTGATGATCTAATATTTTACCCCAATTATGATTTTAATTTAGTTATATTATTTAATCTAATTTTTATGCTATTAATTCTTTGGCCAACAATTTATCTATAGAGGCAATTAAATAGATTTGAGATAATTATTTAATTTTTTTTCTTTATTAGATAACATGCATAGTTTCTAGGTAGAGATATATGATTCTTATGTATGTGATCCATAATTGATGAACTTAATTAGTAGTATGCAATTTAATTAACGTAAGAGTGTGATTAAATTAATTAATATATGGTGTGTAGTTACTTGGAAGAGGAATACCTGGTGAGTTATATTCAATTGATCATTTAATTAATTGATAATTATAATAAGGGATTTTAGTGATTCACATGTTTAAAAATTAGGGGATTAATTATTCCTAGATATTTTCTCATATATCTTCCAAGCTATAAAATTTGATTTAATTAATTATTGTTATTTATTTTTAGTTCTTTTAAATTTACTTCCTTAAAATATAAAATACAAAAAAAATTGTTTTTTTATTTTTTTAGCTTTAAAAATTAGTTTATAATAAAATAATCTCTATAGAAACAATCTTTTCTTATCATTATATTACTTGTTGTGATACGTATACTTACATATTCATTACACATAATTCGTGTGACGATTATGGTTACGTAATATGGTTGTGAAATGTTTTGAGATTGGATCTAAAATAATACCATCTATTAAAAGGCCACCAAGGTCAGACCTTACACCTTCACCCTACCATCCCCAATCAAGTGGACAAGTGAAAGAGTCTAATAGAAAGGTGAAGAAGATGCTACAATTATGTAAATAGATGAGTTACGGTAGAGTTCTTATAAGAATGCTAAAAGGTACAAAACGAAAACAAAAATAAGGCATGATAAGAGAATTGAGTGCCATGTTTTTAAACTAGAACATAAACTATTATTGAACATTTTAAGACTCAAACTATTTTTGGGCAAACTCAATAGTAATTGGAAACAAATGGATGCACCTTAGATGTTGATATGCCCATCTAGTCAAGGACTTTAAATGTGATGTTGGTTGGGAGGAAACCTAATGTTATTTTACTTATGTTTATGTTTTGTAGGTGAATAAATATGGAGAGTAATGACACAACAAGATTGAGCATTTCAATGATAGATGTGATGTGCCAAGACTCAAGGATTTTTCTTTCCTTTTACTTTTTCATATTTATATGTGCATATTGAGGAAAATGTAAAATTTAAGTTTGGGGGAGGGAACTTCGTTCTCTACTTTAGTGTTTAGTATGAATCTTAAATTTTAAGAGATTTTTTTTAGTTTTAGGATGTTTTAAATCATTATTTGGGTAGAAATTGATAAATACATGGAAACTAAATGCATACATGCTTGATATGAAACATATGAACCCAATAATAAAAATTGATTTTCATGACAAGGATAAGGTATGTAATATACTCGTTAAGATATTTGCATTAATCATGTGACATGCTTGCTAGTTTGATTGGATTGATTCAAACTTTTATGCACATGTTTGAGTGATTTTGGTGTTCTTATTAAGAGGTAATTTGTAATGAGTTATGTGAGTTGATGAGATTTACCATATTTTATAATCTATTTAATCATCCCTTGAGGCAAAATCCTAAATAGTATTTAGCATAAGAAATAATTTAGGCCTTATTTTGATCTTTAGTCACCCATTTGAGCTAATTAAATCTTTCATATCTTTAAACCACATTTTATGCCTAATCAATAAGTACTACCTTTACCTTGGCACCTTTAGCTTGTATGAAAATAAAAAATGTAATAATGTGTTATGCTATAGAGTAAGGTGAAATGCAATGCACTCTATAATTGTGTTCATAAAGATCATATTTTTCATAAAGAAAGACATAAAATTAATAAAGAAAAGAGTCGAAAAAGAAATACAATCAATCTCTTGAATTGTAGAATTAATTTCCTCTTGAATCTCCACCAAAATTGTGTCGTTTCTTCACTTTTTTTGTATTTTTCTCTCTTTTTAGCTATAAAAACTGACCAAAATTATACTAATGGAGGCTAATTATGGTTTATGGAGTGATTATGGGCTTAAATAAAGCTCAGGTGTGATATGGACTGTCAAATCAACTTCAGATCAAGGGGTAAGATCAAAACAAGAAAAACTGATAGTTTTGGCCAATCACAGTGCGACAAGGGGCATCAGAAATTCATTGGGCGAATCAGGAGGCGACGCATGGCAAGGGAGACCGATCAGATTCAATGATCGCCGAGTCAGCAACACGTGGCGCAACGTAATTTACGGGAATAGATGGCGTGGCACACGGGTGGAGAGCGTGAAGCAATGGCGTGGTGACATGTGTCATGGCTTGCTGACCGATTTCTGAACTCGGATAGAACGTCGTGTTGACACGTGGCATGTGTTTCATTCTCCTTACACACGGTGCGACGTGATTCGCTCTCCGTGCTTGCATGGAATCCTCGTGGCAACCTCTGATTGGTTCTGCGTTTAAAATTCCTAAAAAATCCATGAAAATTCCAGAAAAACCCCAAAAATTATATTTTCACCCTATTTCACTGAAAAGTTTATATTTTAATTTTTTTAGCCATAAAAATACTATTTATTAAATAAAACAAGTAAAGATTAAGTAAAAAAGTACGCTAATTACTCTTTGAAAATAGAGTCATCAATGTACAATAAGTGCGAAGAAGTCAGAGCTTGCTAACCCCTTAAGTAGTGTGTCCATTCTTTGTGAACATCCTATTAATATCCATGAAATTATAGCTATCAAGGAAACATTTGCTTACTTTTCTTGGATTTCACTTTGGTGTCCTACTTATTCTTATTATTATAATTTTGTTAGGAAGTTCTATGATGCCCTATCTTTTATCTTCTCTAGTGACTTCTTTACCACTATTGTTCTTAGAAGAAATAGAGTCACTTTTTTTCTAGAAATGATATTGTTAGTTTATTATCTCTTCCTAATGTTGAGTTTCCATCTTTCCCTATCATCCCTTTTGAATTTAAAAAAATTGCTTTTGTTTATTTTTCTAATAAATATGAACTTGTGAATTAATGTAACTTAGTTGAGATGGTGAACCAATTGGTTAGGCCTGGCCGCACTTATAATGGTAGCACTTTTATTTTTAACAAATATACCCTTGGCCATCATCTTAATGATGTTGTTAGTGCTGTCATTCATCCATATTCTCATCACCATACTATCATTCCATGCAAAGGACACTTCTTTTGTACTATTCTAAATAGTGAAACTATAGATCTCACTTGCATGATTTATAGAACTAGTGTTTTTCATCCGATTTCTCCTCTTCATTCTATGATCCACTATCCCTATTTGATTTCCAAATGGGATTCCATCAT
The DNA here is from genome assembly GCA_033030585.1 of Hippophae rhamnoides. Taxonomy (NCBI): domain Eukaryota; kingdom Viridiplantae; phylum Streptophyta; class Magnoliopsida; order Rosales; family Elaeagnaceae; genus Hippophae; species Hippophae rhamnoides. The sequence continues at coordinate 46,160,983 of CM065429.1, read as the reverse complement.
TTTTCATAATATCCCTTTTTTTCTTGTCCTAGTAAATTTTCTCTTTCACTCTCACTATATCCTTCTATTTATAGCTAATAAGTGCTTAAAAGCACTTAATATATCATGATTTTATGCATATTTAATGATTATATGGATTTGTATTTCCTTATTTTAATATCATCTTACATAAATCTCTTTTCAAAATAACAAGAATATTTTTTTATAATTTTTAGGTCTTTCTTGTATTAAAATAAATTAACTTGAAGAATTATACATAAAGCACTCAACTATAACTTGGAAGATTAAATGAAACATTTGTAAAACCTTACTTAGATTTTAAAATTTTGGAAAATAAATTACATGAAAAATTAGGGTTCCATTGATAGAGTTTGAAGTGTGTTGCAGCATGAAAACTTTGTAAGCCAAAGCACAAGGCCAAATTAAAAGTGCAACAATTCTAACTGGAGGTTGGAGGTTTTTGAGAAGCAATTTTAAGGATTATGTTGAGGCATATTTAAAATGTATTATTTTCAGAATATTTTAAGTTTGTTTTTACATGCTATATGTTTAATTTATTGATCATTTATTAAACTATGCATGTCTACCTATAAATAGTATGAGATATTAATAATATTATTACGCTTATGAAATATTAAAATAGATAAATATTTTTATAAAATAAATTAAGTTTTATTTCTTTATCAAGATTTAAATGAAGTTTGTAAAATAAAAATATATTGACTAAGTATTTGTCATAATAAAAAATAAAGTGTGATTTATTATTTAAATGTTTTGAATTTGGTTTTGAGTTAACTATTCGATTTTGGATTTGATTATTTTAGATCTTTAGAGAACTCTATTTCAAATATTTTTATAAGAATTATTATTGAAGATATATTAACATCTAATAATGAAAATAATACATTTAAATATATAGGGTGAGGAAATGAGAAAAAAGTGGAATTTTTTACTTGGCATTGCAACACACATTTTATTCATGTCATGGCATACACAACATGTACACTATTTTAGGATGATCCACTCTTTTCACACTATGGTCGATAAAGTTTTCACAATGTGGCCTGCATCACATTTGGGACATTAATTATTTTCTTTGGTATCGCGTCACAACTTTCAAAGTTTTCACACTACAACACACTTCAAACTACATTATTGGAATCCTAATTTTTCATGTAATTTATTTTTTCAATTTTTAAAAGATAAGTAATATTTTACAAATGTTTCCTTTAATCTTCCAAGTTATAAATCAGTACTTCAAATATAATTCTCTTATTTAATTTATTTTAATACAAGAAATATCTAAAAAATAATAAAATATACATGTGATTCTAAAAAGATAGATTTGCATAAAATGATATTAAAACAAGAAAATATAAATTTATATAATCATTATATATATCATTAAGATATATTAAGTAATTTTGAGCACTTATCAATGGCTCACAACTTTCACCAGCTACCCTTCATCTTCTTCTTCTCAAAACTTTGCTTAGTCCACATATTCGAACTCCATTCCTATTTATTCTTCCATCTACTTATGTTTCTCTCAGTGACGAGTCTGTTGATGTAATGAATAATCTTCTTTAAGAAATGCATATTTTTAACTAGAATATCATGGATATGCAAAGATTTCAAGCTTTTGCTCGGGCCAGGGTGACTTCTTATCACCATGTTTTACCACCACCTATTCATGGCTCTCCTATATCTTCTACCTTAGTTAGACCTTGACCTAAGGATCTAGAGGCCTTTCTTGGTGTTCTTATGTTGCTTTTATTGTCTCTTTAGCCTCTATGTTTATAAATTTTGATAGTGGTGAGCCCGAACTTTTTTTTATTACTTTTTACTACCTCTATTTTGTCATCCACAGCCTATTGCACCACATTTTACCCTAACTAATTTTTTCCAATCATTACGCAGTGGTTTCCATGAAGATGATGTTATAGGATTAGGCAATGTAGAGTGCTGAAATATTTTTCTTGTTGTATTATTTAATTTCCTTTTTATTTATTGCAATAAAATTTGTAAAATAATGTTTATTTAATGTGAATGAATGTGGTGTGTTTCCTTGATCTATGTTTCTATATATGTGTAGCTTGTTTGTCTGCTTTAACTTTATCTACATGTTGCATGAATGTTAAGATTATTGCATATTTTTATGCCTTTTCTCCCTTATATGGGGATATTCTTTTGACTTTTTGTGTCAAAAAGGGAATAAGTTTGTGTGCACTGCTATGCGATTGTTGCCATGATGTGTATTACATGGATGGTGAGTGTAAGATTACACTACATCTTGTTACCTGACAAGCATGCACTTAGGAGAAGTGTTGTATAAATTCAACGGGAGTTGTGTACTTTACATATATGTTTTTCAATGTCTTGCTACATGTTTGTAGATGTTTTACCAATCAATATGTACTTATATAGGGGTGACACAATAGTATTAGGATAGACTACATGTTATTTCTACATGATATGTTCATGAGGTATATGTTTGTTTCATGTGTGCAAGTTACAGATTTAGATTGAAGTCATCAAGCTTCAAGCATGTTGTGTACAATTGCATTAAGACCCTCACATTTTCAACTTGCTAAAGTGTATATGATTTGATCAAAGAAGATGGATGGAGCACATAAGATGGATGCCATAGGAGTAGGAACTTTGGTATGCGTCGATGTTTTATTCATAAGGTCAAACATGTTTGGGTCATCTTCATGATCATCCAATGTTTGGTGTATGTCTGTACTTAGTTGTGTAGTGTTTTGACACGGAAAGCCAAAGGGGGAGAATGTAAGTTCTGTTATACTTTGTGTTTGTGTTTTGGCTTCCTGTATTGAAAATATAGAGTCTATTTATTTTACTCAATGTTTCTGTCTTCCTCTATGTAAGGCTAGTTACTGCAGATTAGTAATGCACATATATGCATAGTTAGGTACACTATGATTGAAAGCTTGTTTTACACATACCATGAGGTTGGCTTATTAGTATACATTCTAGGTCATAAGTGGTGGTTTGTGGTTTGGTTTGAATGCGGGTATTACTCAATGATTTTTTAATAAAAAATTGATTTTTTTGGCACCTTGATGAGGTCCTCAACAAGAACATCATCGAAGCCCTAACTAGACCCTCGATGAGGTGATAGGTGAGGACCTTCAATAAGGCCTCGTAGAGGAAGGTCATTAGTGGCTAGTTCCTTCTATAAATATCCCTATTTTTGGCTCTTTTTACCCATATTTTATGCATCAAAACACTACCAAAAGTTGCTTTAAAAATTACTTTTGAATCACAAATTACTTTGAAAGTATTCAAGTATTTTTTCTATATATGTATGGGTAAAATAGTGTGCTTGAGTGTTGAGAACTCTTGACTATTTTACTATCTTTATGAGAACAACACTGTGAGATTGGGTTAGGTAGTTTTGGTGATATTCTCACTTCAATATTTGTTCATGTTAAGTAGTTGAATGTGTTTCCCACTTTGGCTATGTGCGATACATGATTGAAGAATGTGTTCCTTATAATGGTTGTTTGTGGTTTGTGATTAAGAATGGTTCTTGCATTTGATAGTTCATAATGTGCTTCACTCTACTAATCTTCGAGTACTAATCATAATACATTGAGTACTATTGGCTTTAGAAAAAAGTAGAGTTTGTGCATGGGACCAAGTCATTGTGGAGACAACAAGTGAGGGCAAAAATAGTAGTTCAGACAAAGGTCTCAACTATATAAGTATTGGTGGTTTTATTTCTATTAGAGTTGTATTTTTTTATTGCTTAGTATATTTGTTTGTTGCTAAATGGTTGCCATAAGTAACCCGATGATGTTACCACATAGATAGAAGTTCTATGTGGGTTTGCTTTATTACATCGTGTGTTGTGCATGCTCTATTGTTCAGCTAGTATAATCTAAGTTTAAATTGTGTATGTTACAACACATTGAAGTTTAACCTCTTATTAGAAAGCTTTAATATTCTTTACTTGCCTTGGATTTACTGAATATTATATATATTGCTTAAAGTTATTTAACTGCCTATGATAGTTATTTACTACTATTGTTGTAATCTGTTTAATGTTTATCTTTCTACTACTTGTGAATTAAGAATGAGTCGTTAAGAAATTGGTATCTCCTTAACTTGGTTGAATATCAGGTCTGAAACTCTTTCATTACACATGCTAACAACATAACTACCACACTTATATGGTTCTAAGAATCCATCCACTACGTCACTAGCACACCAGAGTAGTATGCACTTAGGACATTCTAACAACCATAAATAGATTCTAACACTATGTTAGTGATATCAATTTAATCAACAAGTACTTATATAAATTTGTATTCTTAAAATAATAATAATAATAATAATAATAATAATAATAATAATCACTATATTTATTTTAAAGTATATAAATAGTCTAATTTTATATTTTAAAATTTAAAATTTTATTACATGCTTATCACATGTGACATAAGTAAAGGGTAATTAAGTCATTTAGAAGGTTTGGTACATTAGTAGTATCTATATTTAACAAAAAATATGTATATGGATCTATATTTTCATAATATATATTTATAGTCATTACATTTAATTTTAAATACAATAGTGGTCCAAAATTCATATTTAATTGAGAATTTTAACATATACAATCCACGTGGGCAAAGATTAAAGGAAAATTTGTCTTTAAAATAATTAAAGAATAAAAAAAATTATTAAAATATTACTAACTAAAAAGTAATAATTTAACCAATAAATTAAAATATCCTCTAGAGAAATTGAATCATGTTGTACATGATGGTTTTGCTAAAAACCTTAGAGGGGAGATGGATGGTTTTGTGATAAAAACTTAGGGTTTTTATTTGATAATAAAACATAGGAGAAAACTCAATTTTCAAACCTAAAAAACAAGAGATATGTTTAGAAAGATTGAATAATCCAAACCAACAAGAGTGACAACTAAATATACTAATCTAGTTATAACAATGCATGTTAGTCAAAAGTTCTAAAAGCATGTAAATAATATATAACATAAAAATACACATGAAAAATCATAAAAACAACAAGTATAGAGGAAAGAGGAGATAATATTCAAGTATTTAAGCTTGATAAACACATCTTAGTTTTCTAAAAAAACATTTAAAGCAAAAGATAAGGAATGACATACAAAATACGAACACTAAAGAGTGTGAGATAGAATTGAGAATCATAACAAGATATACTAAGTGAAAGAGAGAACAACATAGTAAATCAAAAGAGATGCCGTTTATATGACATGGCATATGAGTAACATGAGTATAAAAATAAATATTTTAATACTTTGGTATTACATGATAAAATCATGTAACATGATACTCATGCAAAAAACAAAAAAAAAGCATATTGAAGAATGAGAGATGGTTTACTGATGAATTTATCCTTAATTTATTGTTCATCTGTGTGACACATTGAGATTCTCAATTAAATATCAATTTTATACCACTATGTATTTAAAATTATATGTATAAATTAATATTACACTCTATGAGGATGTGAGTTTACATACCTACCTTTTATTAAATATGAGTACTATTAAAATATCAAATTATTTGAATGACATGATTATTATTCACGTTAAGCATATAATAAAATTTATAATTTAAAATATAAAATTATATTATTTATATACCTTAAAATAAATAAAATTCTTATTATTATACTATTGTAAGAATATAAATTCTTACATTTTTTCATTAAAAAATATCATTAAAATATCAACTCCACGATTTGGCTTACGAAAGTTCCTGCTTTTCTCATCCAACATTATACACAATTGGCCAAGTGAGATGAAACCGGAGAATATTTGTACATGACAGTATCGTTTTCTTAATAATAAATTAATAAAATTAATGTTTTTTAATTCAATCTCCAAGAGATTTTTTTATTAAAAGTATTTTTATTTATCTAAAATTAATATATTAATATAGTTTTTTGGGAAAAAAATTAAAAATACCCTCAAGGTTTAAGTAATCTTACATCTAAAGTTTCAAAAAATTCAGAAATACCCCTAAAAGCATAACGAATGTTAGATTTAATAATTATTAAAGATACTCTTAAGGTTTAATAATAATAAAAAAATCTCAAAATGGAAGAAGAAATAATATACATAGAGATAGAAGACATTTCATGATGTTTTTCACAAGAAATTGTAATAAGTAAAAAGAAATTTGAAAAAATTCAAAAAACAAAGTTAAATCTTAAAGAATGAGATGGATTTAAAGACCCATCATTTTTATTAAGAAAATTATTCCCTAGAAAAAATATAATCTATTATGATATAAGTAATAAAGAAATAAGTATTAAGATTATAGATACAAAAGGGAGATATAATATATCATTAATTGATAAAGAAATTATATTAAACAAGCTATCAAAAATTCCTCAAAATGATAAAGAAAAAATTAGATATATCCATTTAGGAGGAATTCAAATACTAATAAAAGCTCATTTTAGATAAGGAATAGATACACCAATAAAAATAGCATTATTAGATAACAGAATAATAAATAGACAGAATGCCTTATTAGGAATGATCAATGGTAATTTAGGATACCAAAAGCTAAAATTTACAGCATATTCTAGGTTTTCTATAAATATACATGATAAAAATCTAAATCAAGTATTAAGTTTGGCTTATTAATTTGAAAAAAGAGATTTAATGAAAGAAGGAAATCATTCATTTTCAATACATTATCTAGTAACATATTCTTTAACAAATATTCATAATAGTTCAATATATGGACAAAATGAATCTATAGAAATAGACAAATTTTTTAAGGAACTTGGATAAATAATAAAACCAGAAATAGTAACAGACTTTGAAATACCAAAAGAATAGAAACTACATATTAACGAAAAACCCTTAATAATAGGAAGAAATGGTAATATTGTTAAAACTAATAGCATACCAAGGTTTACTTTTATAAACCATGAAGGAGAAACTTCTAAACAAGAAGTTAAAAAACTAGAAAATGAAGTTAAAATAATGAAGGATATGTTCATGATTGCATATTAGGGAAAAATAATGTTTAGTGAAAAAATAAAAATATGCATTTAGAAGTAAATGGAAGCCTAGTAGATGTAGCAAAAAATCATGTAACATTATTTGAAACTGTACAAATATTAATAGAGGAAATTGATTTAGTCCAAGAATCAAACACAAAATATTTACAGGAGGATGAATAAGAAGTCTCAAAGATTGGATCATTATTAAATGTCAAGAAAGAAAAGAATATAAACAAATAAGAGGAAAGGATAAAATTTGCTGTGATACAAAAGATTTTAGAATACGAGGGAAATATGGATGTAATATAAAATCTTATAAACAAAAATATATTTTAGAAGAAAGATTTATAAACCTTCTGAAAAAAGGAATTATTGCCCTTCAGGAAAGAAAAAATGCAGATGTTGGATTTGTAACGAGGAAGGACATTATGCTAATGAATGTCCAAGTAGACTTCAACATAAAAAATAATTTAAAAAGTAATTTCCACAAAAAGCAAAAATCTTAGAAGAAACTTTCAAAATGGAATTAGAACCAATCGAGGAATCTGATATAGATGATACTTATAGTATCTATCTATTGGAAGAAATAACTGACTTAGAATATGAACACTCAAATTATGAATATTCTTCATCAGAAGATGAATGATTTGTATAGTATTACAAATCCAAATAGTATTTACATTAAAGTAGGACTAAAATTCAAAGGCTATAACACTTATCATTTACATGCATATATAGATACATGAGCTAGTATGTGTGTAGCCAGTAGACATGTATTTCTAGAAGACAACTAGAAACAAGCACCAAAAGATTTAATTGTAAGAATTGCTAATAATACTACAATAAAACTCAATCAGGTATTAAAAGATACTGATATAATGATAGGAGGAGAAAACTTTCAAATTCCTACTATATATCAACAAGAAACAGAAGTAAATTTGTTAATAGGAAATAATTTCCTAAACATATATCAACTTTTCACACAACATTCTAACAAAATAAGTCTCACAACCTTAGAAGGAGATACCATTTATGTTTCTAAAGTAAGAAAAGTTTTAACTGTCTCAAACCCAAATTTTATGCAACAACATAAAAAGCGAAAACGTGGTGAGATAGAAGACCAACAAAAACTGTATTTAGAAAATATTTCATTAGATATAGAAGAAAAACAAAACTCCTTTCTCAATGAGATACAGGAAGACAAAGCTCTAACGGGCATTAGAAGACTATTAAAAATAGTTAGTTCAGAAAATCCTAACAAGATCATAAGAGTAAAACAATTGATTTATACTCTAGAAGACATGATTAAATTTGAAAAGCAAATTCAAGAACTTTTGGAATTAAAAGTCATAATACCAAGTAATTCATCTCACTCTAGCCTAACATTCTTAGTTGAAAAAGAAGCAGAGAAAAGAAGAGGAAAAAAGAGAATGGTAATAAAATTTAAAGCAGTGAATAAAGAAACCATTGATGATGGATACTTCATTCCAAAAAAGGAAGAACTACTATCTTTAATAAAAAGGAAAGAAATACTTCTCGAGTTTTGATTGCAAAAATGAATTTTGGTAAATAAGACTGGATGATGAATCCCAAAAATTAACAGTATTTAATTTCCCCCAAGGTTAATTCCAATGGACAGTTATACCATTTGGATTAAAACAAGCTCCAGGTATTTTTCAAAGATATATGGATAACATTTTTAAGAAATTACAAAATATTTTTTGTGTTTACATAGATGATATTTTAGTTTTCAATAATGGATTAAATAAAAATTATTTGGATATTATCAACATACTATAAGAATGTAGAAAAGAAGGCATTGTAAAGCATTCAGTATTATTCAAGGAGACATCTCCTAGAACTACTCCAATCATTGAAGATGAAAATGACCAATATAGAAACCTCAACAAACTACAATGGTTGAGTCTCTATAATTTGGCCAGAAAATCTACCCAAGAACATATTGAAGATGTGAAATTCTATACTACAAACAAGGAATTTCCTAGAGAAAGTAAATTCAATATATTAGAAGGAGTTGATCCAATTTTTGTGTATAAAGCATTTCATGCAGTATTAATAGAAAATATATATCCAAGAATTAATTTAAGTGAATTAAATTATTTACCAAAAAATTTTAAAAGAGCGATCAAGAATTTTAGAAGAAAAATAAAAGCAGGTGATAAACCTATTTATCTTTGATTTTTCAGTTCATTAATGGACTGGAATGGGGAAGCAAGTATTAGTCCCTACCACTTTATCAAGATAAAAACTTGATGAGCGAAAACCGGCATCGCCGATCCTGCCAATACTTTGGTTTTATATTTATAAAACTCTCGCAAGTGCACAAATCATTTCGTAGAAAATGATAAGTATACTCCCAAGGTCGATCTAAGGAAGGAATGTATGTGGTTTTTAATTTATTATTCAAACTTTTAAAAACGAAATTAAATCCTAAACATCCTATCACGATATTTTGGGATTTTGTGTTTTTAATTTAATAACATAAAAATAAACATAGATTCAATAAACATTCATGCAAATTTTATCTTTTATAAATAGTGGAGTATTTATGCTTGCTCATATTATTTAAGTTATTAAAGATATGAATTGATATTTATTGATTCTCCCTTTTTTGTATGAATACCACCTTTGGTGGGGTTAGATATTCTTTGTTAACTAAACAAATCAATTAACACCTATGGATGGGATTGATAACTAATTTGGTTAATTAAATGAATTTTTTTTCTAAGAGATTGAAAATGAACCATTTAAATGCGAATTTTGGTGGGGTTAGACAGTTTAAACTTTATTCAAGGTGTCAAAATTAAACCTAAGAATTTAGTTATCCGAGTACTAACTTTCAACTTTTAAAACCACTACTGAAAACATGTTGTCAATACATTTTTAGATAATAATTCTTATAAAAAATTTTGAAATAGAGCTTTCACTCTAACTACTCAAGCATTGTACCAACAAATAAAAGAGCACTACTCTAAATCGATCGATAACTAAACCTTATAATGTAATTTTCAGATTTAAGTTTGTAATGAAAAATAATATATTTCTCTCTAACATTCTTAATATAAAATCTTGAATAAAAATAAAATCAATTCATTTTAGAGGTTTTTACCTATTTAATATTTCGCAAGCATAACAACGTCATTATTATATCATTTTTACAACAACAAAGACAGCTTAAATTTAATCACGCATAAATTAAATATAACATGTAAGAAATAAGCATAAAAAATAATTGCAAAAGAAAATATAATCCTTACAAGATTTCGATGCTATTCTCGTACTGAAAACCTCCAAACGGAATTTGCACTCCCATTTATTGAATCAAAAACTAATAAATTACAAAAATATAACTAGTTCTTCCCAAAAAGGGAAGAACTCTAAAATTAAGAGAAACTAGCTAAAACATAAGAAAAACTAAAAACCTAAAAACTAAGAAATGGAGAGAAAGAAAGAAGAGAGAAGTGTGTTTTGAGGTGTGGTATGAAGCGAAGAGAAGAAAGGGTATTTATAGTGAGGACGGAGAGAAAAGTGGGTGAAAAAATGGTGAAAACGCTGTAGAAGGCAAATGGCGAGAGTCATCGATGACGCGATGACGTCACGCTGGGCAGCAGCACGTGAAAACGGGGCGAATGAGTGGGCTTACACAAGGCTGGCGAAGGTGGAACGCGACAAAGGCTGCGCAGCACGTAACCGAGGAAGCGCGCTGCGGCTGCAAGACTACCGGAGCCGCCGGCGGCCGGGTCAAGCTCCGGCGCGATTTTCTCCTTTTTGGACATTTTTGACCTTTTCGATCCATTTTGTCCAATATTTCCATATTTGTCGACCTTTCCCCATTTATTTATTAATATATTTGTGATGTATTGCTTCTAGTATTCCTTTTCGAGTCTTTAAGTGACGTTTTTATGCGAAAAATACTCCGAAAAACAATAAAAATACCCGTGATTCGAAAAAGAAAAATTTATATAAATATATGATAAAACATATAAATATATATATTTTTAATCAATTAACGTGCATAAAATCATGGTAATTTTAGTGCTTTTCGGAAAGCACTCATCACAACTCCCCAATCTGCCTTCTCGCTAGTCCCTCGCCAGTTATATAAAACTAAAAATTAAACTATCCTAAATCACTTCCGTGGATTGACACGGTTGCATTTAGCCTATGCAACAAGCCTTTAAACCCCTAGTTGCCCCAGTGGACGTGCCTTTGAGTCTCGTGAGGGTTTTCAGTAATGATACCCACAAACATTGAACTAAATGTAAAAATCAAAAGAAACAATAAAAACAATAAACTCAAAAACTAAAATTACAACAAAATCAAAATTTAATTTTTAAGAATAAGACTAAACAACATATCACAAAAATGTGTCATACTTTTTAATCTCCTTTAAGATGATAATTAAAATCTCAATCATAAGTTATTTTAATCTCTTTAAACAATCATGATTTATTATAATAATTAGTCGAAAATCATTTTCATATTTCATGTCAAAAATGTATCAATTTAATTTCACCCAATTTCAAGTTGTCATGAATCGCACTGCTTTCGACTCTATTCCTCATAAGTCAATACTCTCAAAACACCGAATCCCATGCTTCAAACACTCATACTATTTTATATGCGAAAGAGTTGATGTATAGAAATTAACTAATATGTTCGCATATGTATAAAGAATAAAGGCTCAAAGTGTTATTTTAACATTGATCTCATGAAAGGAATCAAATGTATAAATTATAAAGATATCATATATAAAAATTATTTTCATGCATAAATCAAAATCATTAAGAAAGAATTTCAAGATTTATGCCTTTACAAACGTGAAGAGAGTGCAATGACTTTTTAGTGAATTATTTCCTATATCTTTCTTTGTAATTAACTTTTACTCACAACTTTGTAGTAATGTGATTATAGTAATGTAGATTATACTATATATTCTTTATCTCTATTTTTTTCTCAAGATATTTCTCAATATATGTATTTTAGATAGTCAACCCAATGTACATATTGTACATTTTTTTTATTTTAATGAGTGGTTAATTTTGTGGCTTTTTCTGTTGATCTTGGTTTAGGTAACCCCTCAGATATGTCTTTTTTTTGTAGAATTTCATGCATGAACGATATAAGCATATACTATCAATTTCTACTCAAATCATTTAATCTAAGCAAAAAATAATAAAAATATACGATACTCTATTAAGATGAGAAAAATTCATACATTCAATGTGATTAACCTATGTAGATCATCTTAAAATTTGAAGAAATAAGAAATGTGTTTGGAGTGTAAAAAAAATATATATTTCACTCAATAAAGGAAATTAGGCTCAAATTATATCTCACATAGGTAGTCTCCACAAAAAAAAAATTCATAAACACCGATTGGGTTTTAATATAATTTCTACATCTTATCAAGAAATACTAGTTATTACAAAAACTAACTAATTATCAAAAAATAATTACAAAATATTTCATGATATGTTTTCAAAAATTAATCTAACAGTACAAAAGACTTAACTATTTACTTAAATTTGATTTAAAGAAATGATAAATTTTTATGAAAAAGTTTTTTTTTAATTCCAAAAATTACTAAATCACACAAAATAAAAATAAAACCAAACACACAAAAAAAAATGAAAATGTGAACATAAAAATAAAATAAAAAATTATTATATATTTTTTTTATTTTTAAATTGTCAAATTTGTTTTTTAATTAAGCATGGTAACTTTTCACCACCCTCAACCTAGAACTTACATTGTCCTCAATGTAACAACTGTAAATTAAAGATAAAGAGAAAAGAGAAGAAAGATTACCTATTTCTTGAGAAAGTGCAAGTAGTAATGGAAAATGCAGGTGCATCCATCATATTCATCATTAAAGTGTATACAGACAAATCGCTGTGAACTTCTAACATCTCAACAAATATTTTTAGTTTTAACAATTTAAAAATTATTCACATGTAATTAAAATGAAATAAACAATAAAATTAAGTAAATAAAAGAAATAAAAGAAAATTACCTAAAATGATGGGTCAGCCTCCCATCCGCTTAGTTTAACGCCTTAGCAAGACGAATCTGGGATTGCATTTTAAGTTGTCCCCTCATCATCGAGTCAATCAAACCTACTGTAAGACAAGGTCATTGCCTACCTATACTTTTTCAGTCATGCCCTATTGATTTTCAAATTTCTTTCTGTACTTAAAACTAGGGGCATACTTGAGGGTTTTAGATAACTCACATCTAGGTGCAAATCAAATAATTAAGGTATCAAAACACAATTGTACCTAGATCAAACAAAGCAACTAACTCCTTAGATTGTAATTAAAACTTCAAAATTTTGGAGATAGTTTAAGAAATTTTTGTTTTGTTTTGTTTTGTTTTTTTAAATAAAATAACATAATCAAGATAACTAAGAGTTGCTCCTGTGAAAGAAATGGTGCAAAGGCTCTTAAAACCCATCCTCCTGCATTTAACAACATTCTCGTGAAAGACTACCGGCACAAAGGCTTCCAAGAACTAGTCTCCTAGATTAGACCTCCTTAGATTTTTACTTTTCATGCTATTAAGTTAATTAAATTAAGTTAAGTAAAAATCTAAGTTAATGAAAATATAAGTTAAAAAAAAGGTTAATTAAGTTAAGTGAAGTATAAAAAATCTAAGTTAATTAAATTAAGTTAAAAAAATCTAAGTTAAAAAAATCTAAGTTAATTAAGTTAGTAAAAACAACTAAGTTAATTAAGTTAAATAAAAATCAAGAAGAAAAAAAATAGCTAAAGAAAGAAAAATATAAAATAAAATAAAAATAAAATAAAATAAAATTGAAAAAGGTAAAAGGTAAAAGAAAATAAAAAAAAATAAAATTATGATTTAAAATAAATAAAAACAATAGTCAAAATTAAAGTCAAAAAATAAAATTTTTGGTTTTTTTTTTATTTTTTTATTTTTTATTTTTATTTTTTATTTTTTTATTTTTTTATTTTTTTATTTTTTTTACTATTCATGAACGGTAAAACTTTTTTTTTAATTCAAATTTTAAATTTCTAAATTATTTTATTATCACGCTACAATTTTTATTAAAAATTTTTTTTTTATTTTTTTTATTTTTACTATTCATTAATGGTAAAAACTTTTTACTTCAAATTTCTAAATTATTGTACTATTCACACTACAATTTTTTTTAATTTTTTAATTTTTTTTTAATTTTTTTAATTTTTTTAAATTTTTTTATTTCTTATGAAATTTGAAATTTGATTAAATGTTTTATTTTTTTTTATTTTTTTACAAAAAAAATCACAATTATTTACAGCACAAAAATATTTTTAAAATTTTGATAAATAAATTAAAAACGCTATTCCTTCACTGCAACTACCAAAAACTTGATGAGTGTGAATCGGATCGCTAAAAACTTTGATGCCATCAAGAATCCGCTAAAAACTTGATTTAAAACCTAAGATCGCTGATCCTCGCTAATACTTTGGTTTTATATTTATAAAACTCTTAGTACCTAATCATTTCGTAGAAAATGATAAGTATACTCCCAAGGTCGATCTAAGGAAGGAATGTATGTGGTTTTTAATTTATTATTCAAACTTTTAAAAACGAAATTAAATCCTAAACATCCTATCACGATATTTTGGGGTTTTGTGTTTTTAATCTAATAACATAAAAATAAACATAGATTCAATAAACATTCATGCAAATTTTATCTTTTATAAATAGTGTAGTATTTATGGATATAACAACTAAGTTAATTATGCTTGCTCATATTATTTAGGTTATTAAAGATATGATTTGATATTTATTAATTCTCCCTTTTTTGTATGAATACCACCTTTGGTGGGGTTAGATATTCTTTGTTAACTAAACAAATCAATTAACACATATGGGTGGGGTTGATAACTAATTTGGTTAATTAAATTAATTCTTTTTTCTAAGAGATTGAAAATGAACCATTTAAATGCCACCTTTGGTGGGTTAGACGATTTAAATTTTATTCAAGGTGTCCAAATTAAACCTAAGAATTTAGTTATCCGAGTACTAACTTTCAAGTTTTAAAACCACTACTGAAAACATGTTGTCAATACATTTTCAGATAATAATTCTTATAAAAACTTTTGAAATAGAGCTTCACTCTAACTACCGGGCGATTGTACCAACAAATAAAAGAGCACTACTCTAAATCAGATCGGATAACTAAACCTTAAAATCTAATTTTCAGATTTAAGTTTGTAATGAAAAATAATATATTTCTATCTAACATTCTTAATATAAAATCTTGAATAAAAATAAAATCAATTCATTTTAGAGATTTTTACCTATTTAATATTTCGCAAGCATAACAACGTTATTATTATATCATTTTTACAAACAGCCAGCACAGTTAAATTTAATCATACACAAATTAACTATAACATGTAAGAAATAAGCATAAAAAATAACTGCAAAGAAAATATAATCCTTACAGTACTTCGATGCTATTCCCGTAGCTAGAAAACCTCCAAACGGAATTTGCACTCCCATTTATTGAATCAAAAAGCTAAAAAATTACAAAAAACATAACTAGTTCTTCCCAAAAAGGGAAGAACTCTAAAATTAAGAGAAACTAGCTAAAACATAAGAAAAACTAAAAAAACCTAAAAACTAAGAAATGGAGAGAAAGAAAGAAGAGAAAGTGTGTTTTGAGGTGTGGTATGAAGTGAAGAGAAGGGGGGTATTTATAGGTGAGGATGGAGAGAAAAAGTGGGTGAAAAAATGTTAAAAAATGGTGAAAACACGTAGTGCAAATGGTGAGGTCATTGATGACGTGAGCATGACGTCATGTGGGCGGGGTCACGTGAAAAATGGGGCGAAATGGCATGGGTGCGCGCGGAAGGCAGCAGCAGTGCGCGCGTGGGCACGCGTGAACAGTGACAGCGCGCTGCGTTGCGCGCGGAACTGGAGGAAGGCGCGCGTGGCTCGGCACTAGCACACGCGGGCTGGGCTACTCCGGGCGCGATTTTCTCTTTTTTGACATTTTTGACCTTTTCGACCCATTTTGTCAAATATTTCCATATTTGTTGACCTTTCCCCATTTATTTATTAATATATTTGTGATGTATTGCTTCCAGTATTCCTTTTTGAGTCTTTAAGTGACGTTTTTATGCGAAAATACCTGAAAAACAATAAAAATACCCGTGATTCCGAAAAGACAAATTTATATAAATATATGATAAAACATATAAATATATATATTTTTAATCAATTAATGTGCATAAAATCATGGTAATTTTAGTGCCTTTTGAGCACTCATCAATCTCCAACACAAATAGAGAGGTTCCCAAACCAAGGGCATTTCTAGAAAAGGAATTCAACACAGAAGAACTTTGTGTATTAAGAGGAAAAATGCTAAGCCAAATTTACTATGAACTCGGGAAGGTTGACAATTCTATTGAGATTAAAATAAATTATTCAACTAGTAAATT
Organism: Hippophae rhamnoides; assembly: GCA_033030585.1. NCBI lineage: Eukaryota > Viridiplantae > Streptophyta > Magnoliopsida > Rosales > Elaeagnaceae > Hippophae > Hippophae rhamnoides. The sequence continues at coordinate 46,144,469 of CM065429.1, read as the reverse complement.
CATCATCATTTCCCACAGTAGCATGGCTTTTTCAGAAGAAGATGGTGAAAAAATCATCAAATATGAAACCAATTTTAATTGTAACAACCTAGAAATTGGTCAAGAAACAAGGATGGTATTCTGCTTCTATGCCAGAAAAGCCACCAAAGACCACAAATACATTCTCTGCGTCAAAGACCAAGAATATGAAAATGTGTTATCATCAATGTCATCAAAGGAACCGTTGGCAGAAAATGACGAAGAAAAATAGGAAAAAAAATTGTCGGTAAAAGACTATAAAAGAAATAGATATGTAGACCCCACATCTTAGTCGGTAGCATATGCCAAGGAAAAAAGTAATGGCTATCCTTTAAAGTAGAAAAGCAGATGAATTATTAGAAGAAGGGTAAAATAATAATTTTAGTCTTGTAAACATGGATTCCTTGTTCTATAAAAGGAACCCTTATTATCATTTCAACACATACACGAATACACAGAAATCCATAGCTCTATATTCTGAAATACTCTAGCATAGAAACCCTCTCTATCTAAAAATCTCAAAACCAATAATGTTATACCCAGTAACTATGACCAGCTAAGCACTCCTTTCAAGGTTCTTAGTTGGCCTTAAGTTGTAATAATTATTATGCTATGAATAAAATGGAGTTCAGTTACTCTTCTTTAGTAAGTCAACTATTGGACACCATTTATGTACGGATACATAAGGCTCACAATTTCTAGGGGCATTGAGGTTTGAGCAAAGCTGAGGTATAACAAGTGTAACAAAAGAAGACAAATAGAAGGGAAGACCATGGTAGACCCATCAAATTCAAGTATAATAATTATAAATTTAAGCTAGTTAAGAATCTCGAATGTTTCAATATTTGCTTACAACAAAACATAATATTGTTAAAACAGGAAAATGAAATTTATTTTTAGAAATAAACAACTAATAATTCCAATGGAAATCAAAGATAAAAATGTAATTCTATTAGAAAGATTTGATAAAAGTTATCTCTATCATTTAAATGAATATTTTAAAAATGAAGACTATGAAAATTGTCTTGAAAATTTTAAAAGATTTAACACCTTATTAGATATCTATACAAATTACATTAAAGCTATTATAAGCATCATAGACCATCTTGTTTCAAGGACATTAAAAGATTATTTTAGTAAAAAATATGCGAGAATAGAGGAAGAAGAATTCAACAACTTAATATTTAGATATTACTTATTTGAAGATTATAAATACATTGTATGTACACAAGAAAAACATGATTGTGTACTACGAATAGGACAAAATAATATACATTCAACTCATATGATTTATCAAGATAATACTCTCTGAATATCGAATCATTAGTACATAAATTAGAATTATTAGATTTACCAAATGAAAGAGTAATTTTTAATTTTAAAAGAAATTAATAGATTCAGGATTAGAATTAAGCAACCAACATAATGAAGAACATAATATACTATGCAATTGTAATGAATATAGAAGAAAATTAGACATATACAACAAAATAATAAGTTTTTTAGACAAATTATTACCTTCAATAAATAGACAAAGACCATCAACTAGGTCAATATTAACCCGCGATTAAAAAATTGTATCAATCCATAGAAATTGGTATGAGAGCCTAGGAATAGTAATCTAAATAGTAATAGATGGAAAATTAACAACATTAAAATATAAGAGTATTTTTGATATTTTATAAACATTAAAGACATAATTGTAGATATGCCAAACCTCGGGGGTATTTAAGATAATATTTTGTAGTTCTTTAGAGATTAGATAACTATAAAACCATAAAAATACACATAATTGAACAAGAAATTAATAACTATTTCAATTCATTAAATCTTATTTATTGAACTAAAAAAATAAAATAAATAAATATAAATTATTTAATAAAATCATAAATATTAATTTAAATAATTGAAATAATTTTTTGTTTACTTAGTAGTCTAAGGGTAATATTAATTATTTTTTTGACTTCAAATCATAGATTCGAATCATATTAAATAGTATTTGCTCAAAAATTTAAATAATTAAATGATAAAAATAAATTCAAATACTATATAAAAATTTAAAAACCCTAATTTAATCAATATATATCCTCTATTTTGCATCATATGAATTTGCTACTTAGGTGCAGAGAATAATTGATTGGTAAAAATGAATACATTTACTTTATTTTATTACCTAAGTTGATAATGCATGTAATTTGAAATGAGAAGACTATTTTTAATAAAAATATTTGAAACATAGTTTACCCTTTTCGTACTTGTATGTCAATTTTGTTTATATACAACTATTGGAGATTGGGAGTGTATGTGAGTATGAGCTAGTGTGTACTATAGTGTATCTTAGAGGTAGTTATATTCAATCTTTGTATATCCAATATAAGCCTTATACATGGCATGTTTGTTAAGACTAGTAGTACAAATAGTTTGTAAACTAATCTTGTTTAGTAACTTTCTAATAATAGAACTCGTACTCATCTTCTATTGTTTTCATCGTTGACAAAACCTTTGAGGTTCTTGAATGGTATTAGAGATTCTCTTCGAGTATGATGACCTTTAAAGACTATATTATTAGATAAAAATCTCACTTGCCTACTTTGGTTACTAATATTTCTGTCTATTGTACTACCAAGGTTTACAACTCTCAATTCTGCATTTCGTTCTTCTTTAATGTGATCGCGTACGACTAATAATTTTTCTTAGGGGCTGTCCTCTTCACCTCCAAGAATGTGAATCTATTTGTGAAATTAGGTTATCATAATTACATGATTTGGAAGGATTAAATCATAAAGGATCAAATCATGACCTATGTCATAGCCTATCATTTGGAGGAAGTCTTGTGTGGCACTTTGTGTTGTCCACCAAGATAACTAGGAAATTTAACATCTCCAAATCCCACATCCATTAACTAGAATATATTAATTTCTATTGTAAAAGGATGAATTTATAGTTGTTTTTTTACCAAGAATTCTTGGTTATATCAATAGTGGCTTAATTGATCATAAGCAATGGGTGATTTGGAAGAATCTTACTTAGTTGATGTGTAAATCTAGAATTATGAAACTTCATGAACAACATCAAGGCTTGTCTAAGGATTTCTAATTATTTCACAGTATTTTGTGAAGGCCAAAGCCATTATTGGTTATTTGGTTGTTGTTGGAGAGCCATTGACTAATAAATATTTGTTACTTTATATTCTTGGTGGTCGATGACCTAGGTATAACTCATTTTTTATTAACATCAAAGTAAGAGATGTATTTTCTTCAATTAATGCTATGTAGAATTATCTTAAGGGCTATGATAGAATTCTTCAAAATCAATATAATAATAAACATGTTCATATGTACCAATTCTACATAGCAAGATTTCATGGCAAGAATCATGGTGAAAATTCAAGATTTATGTTAGATGATTTCAAGAACACCTTGGATCAAAAGTCTAGATATAATTTGAAGGAGTTTATGCAGCTTCAAGAACAAAAGAAGCTTTCCTAAGGCTTATCTAGCAATCAATCTAGCAAACAACAAGCCAAGAAACCTAGTGATGAGAAGCAAGTCTATCAAATATGTGAAAAGTTTGGCATATTGCCCAATCTTGTTTTCTTTTACGTTATTTTCTTATAGGAAAACTTGATCTTCTTCATCCATGTTGTCTCAATGTGAAAAGAATGAGCAAGCATATATTGATTACTCCTGGGTGTTGGATACTACTACTAGTCACCATATCACGTCTAATGTTGATCATTTGACTCAATCTTCACCTTTTCTTGGATTTAAGGGATTTCTTCTTGGAAATGGTGATAAAATTCAATTGCTAGGGTTGGTATTGGTCAGATTTCTATTTCTAATGGTTGTGTTTTTCTTTAGATAATGCATTGCATACACCTAATACCACTACCAATCTTATATCCATCAACAAACTTTGTACTTGTATCTATGTTTATGTTGAATTTCACCTATATGATTTTTATGTCAAGGATTTGGTTTCCAAGGATCTAGTTCTCATAGTCTATATAAAGTGGAGGGCAATGGGCATTATGGCGTATCAAGTATTGGTGCCCTAATTAGGTTTCATATTTCCTTGGATACCAAGAATAGAATGTTGGATCATCCTTCTTACGCTACTGTTAAAAGTACTTTCTAAAGGTATGTCCTTGCATTTTTTTATAGTTGTAGCATTAGAGATAAGTTTTTCACTACTTCTTAGCTCGTCAAATCCCATAAATTTCCCTTTGTTGGGTCATATACAAGGGTTGATGTGTCTTTTGGTTTGATTTGCTTAGATTTATGGATTGTACCAAAACATGTCATCTTTGGTAAAAGGTATATTTTTATCTATAATGTGTGATCACTCTAGATAAACTTGGGTGTTTTATCTTTATTCTAAAGATCAAAGTCATTTTGTGTTTCTTTTGTTCAAGAATACGATGGAAAGGAAGTTTGATGTAAAATTAGAAGTTATTCAAATAGATTGAAGCATTGAGTTTAAGCCTATCATGACTGAACTTCAAAGAGAAGATATGCTTACAGATTGACATGCCTACATGCCTCTAAACATAAAGGTGTCATTGAATACAAGTATAGGAGAATTTTGAAAGATGGATTAGCATTGCTTCTTATAGCACATATGCCTTTGATATATTGGTCATTTTCAATAAGAGTTGTAGCCTACTTTTTGAATAGGTTGCCAATTAAGATACCATCTGGTATGTCTCCATTAGATCTTTTTTTCCTAACCCATCAAATTATACCCATCTAAAAAGTTTTAGGTATGAGTGATTTCCTTGTGCAAAAGCTTATAATAGTAATAAATTGGAGCCAAGAGTTGTTGTATTTGTTTTTATGGGATACTATTCTAATCAGAAGGGGTATATGTGTCTTGAAAGACTAAGTAGGAAAGTGTTGTCTAGTAGACACATTGTTTTTTATAATATTGTGTTTCCTTTTCCTAAAAAGTATTTGTCTATTATGATTCTTGGTCTTGTAATTGTGCCTCAGGCTAGTGTCTTTTTAACTCAGTTGTCACCATCATAGTCTAATTCATAGCATTTAATTTTATCTGGTGCTATAAATAGTCCTCATGTGTCTTTTTTGCTTGAGTTATCATTTTTTGAGCGTAGTGTTGGTTTGTGTACTAGTCCTGCTACCTCCTTTATTGCTACTTTCTTACCTATTTCCTCTCTATCTTTATCTTTTTCTATACCACAACATGTGTTTGATTCTACTACAAGTGCATCTAAGTTACCTCAATGTGTTCCTAACAATGAATTGTTATTGTATTCTCCATCAATGGTTCCTCCACTATCTCCATCTAATATGTTGTATCTATTTGTTCAATTTCCTGAATTGTATAGTGCTCCACTTATTCCCTCTAACACACATATCATGATCACATAATCTAAAGCTAGTGTCTTTAAGCCTAAGGTGTTGATTTCCACCTTGACTTCATCCAGAACCTAAAAACTATAATGAAGATTTCAATGTTCTATAATGAAGAATGCTATGTAGCATGAAATTGATGCATTACTTGCTAATAATATTTGGGAACTAGTGGTGTTACCTATTGGTTATCAACATATCACTTGTAAGTGGGTGTTTAAGGTTAAGCTTTTAGGTAGATTTCAATCAAATATTTAGTCCTATGGTGAAAATTATAGGTATAAGAGTGGTTATTACTTTGGCTTTGTTCAAAGGTTTGAAAATCCAATGGATTGATGTAAATAATGAATTTCTCAATAGAGACTTGATTAAGAATGTATATATGACTCAACCCCTTGTGTTTGATGATGGTTCAAGCTTGGTAGGTAGGCTAAAAAAGGGCTCTCTATAGCCTCAAACAAACCTCATAGGGTTAGTATTAGAAATTATATGATTGCTTGATTGGTTTGGGTCTTTCTAACTCTAAATGAGATATCTCACTCTTTGTACAATCTTTTTCTACCTCATTTTTTATTGTCATGATTTATGTGGGTGATATCTTACTTATTGTTTAGATTCTAACAAGGTGGATAAGCTGACTATGGATTTAAATGTTAGCTTTTCCTTGAAGGATTTGGGATTGTTTCACTATTTTTTGGGAATGGAAGTTACCTATCATTGTGACTCAATTCATCTTTATCAAGAAGGTATATTAGTAAGCTGCTTGTTGTAGCTAGTTTATATAATTATAAGTCATTCACTACTCTAATGAGTTAAGGTGTTGTGCTTCATAAGATTGATGGTGTTGTGTTGAGTAATGCAACTACATATAGAAAATTGGTGGGTTCATTGCAATATCTCACATTGACCAACCTCACATTTCCTTTGTTATGAATAAATTATGCCAATTTATGGCAGCCTCAAAAGATAGTCATTGGCTAGTTCTCAAACATCTTCTCAAATACCTCAATGGCACAATGTCTTATGGTTTAAAATTCATTAAACTGGAGGGGTTGGACTTGGTGGTGTACTATAATGTTGATTATGCTAGTTATTTCATGATAGACATAGCATATGTGATTTTTGTGTGTTCTTTGGAAGGTGTTTAGTGTCTTGAAAATCCATTAAATAGAAAGTAGTATCAAGGAGTAGCAATGAAATCGAATATCTTTCCATGGCTATTGCTCTTATTGAGTTAATTTAGTTGCAATCATTTCTTGCATATTTTTTCGTGGAATGTTTTGATCCTTTATTATTAATTAATAGTTTGAGTGTTAAAGTACTTGCTTGTAACCCAGTTTTCCATATTAAGACCAAGTGCATAAAAATGGATCACCATTTCATTCGAGATAGAGTCATTTAGGGTCAACATGGATTGATTATGTTCTTTGTACTGATCAGGTGGCTGATGCTTTCACGAAGCCATTTCCTTGTGCTAGTTTTTTGTTCCTTAGGCCCAAACTGTTGGTGTTGCCTCCACCATCATTTTGAAGGGATTTTTGGAGATTGAGAGTGTATGTGTGTTATCATGAGTTAGTGTGTAGTATAATGTATCTTAGAAGTAATTATAGCTAGTTTTTGTGTATCCATTGTAAGCCTTACATGTGGCATGTTTGGTAAGAATAGTACAAGTAGCTTGTAAACTGATCTTGTGTTGTATCTTTCTAATAACAAAAATTATATTCATCTTTTACAGTTTTCATTATTGATCGAATATTTTGAGGTTCTTGAAACAACCCTAACTCGTTCATCCATAATTAAACTTTTTTTTTAATCTTTAAGGCTCCAATTAAACCAAATCTCAATAGTTTCATACTTCTTCGACATCTTATCCCCTCTAGCGACCCAAAATGAATTTTTTTATTAAATTAATTTTTCTTAATAATGGCACATAGTTAATCTTCATAATCCTCTCTCAATCCAACCTAACTCAAACCAACTCCTCCAACATTTTTTCAATTTGATCCATTTTTTCTTTTATTTTTCAATTTTTTATGCACTCATGTTTTATTGAATAAGTACATATAACATAAAAATATATGTTTTTACACATTATTGAACATAAGTCTTTTAACATAGTATTTGAAATATATGTTGTTTTGATAATTTTTTAACATCTTTTTTAAATGTTTACACCAAGTGAAAATGGACTGAAAGATGAGGGTTATTTTTCAATTTTTTTTGAATAATGAGTCATTAAAAAGGTGGATTAAAGAAATCTAGTATCTCTTCGGCTCATGATTTCCACTCGCGGTTTTAGATGTACTAATACTATGCATATTGTGTTAAATTGTTTTTCATGCTTGTCAAATTACTTTTTTTTTAAGAAAAGTTTTAAAAATTTGAGAGTTAAATAATATGATTTAAAAGTTTATATGTATGTATGCATGTATATGTAAAATTTTAAAAATTTGATGATTAAATCACTTGATTTAAAAGCTTTAGATTGATTGCAAATCTTCCGCAACCTTTTATTTGCTAAAAACATTATCACCAACCTAATGGTTTTGTTACATCAAGGAATTCAATCTAATTTTTTCTCATCCCGCTAACAATGTTGGCATAAAATAATGTGTCATTTTTTGTTACAGGGTCATTTTTTGTTAGACTTGTTGATGGAATAAATGAAAGTTCTTAAATGTAACACATACCATTAGGTTGGAGAATTTTTATTTTTTTTAACAATTAAAAAGCTACGAATAAATTTACAATCGGCATTGATGGCAAAAAACTTGCACCATATTTGCTAATATTTTGATTTATGATATTTTTGTTAAAATGTCATCATTAATATATTTGATTGTATATATATAATTACTAATTAATAATAAATTGATTGGTAACACTTTTCAATTTTTTTATTTATTTCAAAAACATAGAAAATTAAAAAATATTGATTTTTTTAATAAATTTTATGTTTTTAATCATTTATTTTCAATACTTTTTATATGAAAGTTATAAGACTTTATTTATTCTTCACAAAAAATATTTTCTTTAAAATAAAAAAGTTAATAAATCAAAGTATTTGATTAAAAAATATTGTTTTTAAATATCAATGAATCACCTTAAATTTTATAAGTTATTTGTTAAAAAAATGAATATCATAATTAGAAATTATTATCAAACATACTTGATTAAAATAATTATTTAAAAAAACAAAAAAATTAAAAGAAATCAAAATCATTATCAAATATATATTTACCTTATTCATTTAAAAGTTTGTAAATTAATAAAATAGTTAAGAGACAAAATAAAATGACCTTTTTTTTCATTAATTAATCCTTATAAGAATCGTGGCGGCCGGTCATAATAAACATTTTAAGTTGGGATCTTCTCAAATGGAAATGAGTTCGAATCCAAACCAAATAAAAATATGTTGGTAGAATTGATTCAAATTAGTGCGAATTCCTAATTGCATTTTTTTATTAATATGAATTCTTGATTTATAAATCAAAAAATAATTTTGATGATACTAAATCTCATTAATACAAAATTCATTACATGACGTAATAAAAATTGAGAAAAATGTTACAACAACTAATCAATCCAAAAAAAAAGGCACAATTAACAACATAATGTTACATAATCTTTCAAACATTAACAATGATGTATTCAAATGATATTTTTGTAGATTCTAATGAATTTTATTTTTTAAAAAATTTAGATGTATTTGTTTAAAAGTTTTTAGGAATTTATAATAGCTTACATGTATTCAATTAAAACTTTTCAAGACATTTTAAAAGTCTATAAAAATTTAGGTGTGTTTAATTACTTTTTAAAAATTTATTGAAGTATTAGCATATTCAAAATATCAATGACTTTTAAAAACTTAAGTTTATCATAAATATTTTAGGATTTTAAGCATTTTTTTAGGTATAAACAAAATCTATCATCAATAACATATTCTCCTATAAGATTTTTGAAGACATTTTTTTCTCAAACTCTTTTCACTTTTTTTTTGTCTCTCTTTCTCTTTTTATTTAACTCTTGACTCCCCCTTTTTTTTCTTTTTTTGTTAATATTTCTCTCACCTACTAACCTAATAAATTGGCTTACAATTGACTATAAATTTTATTTTTATTTTTTATTTTTATAATTTCCACGTACGTTTAAATGAATATTTTTTAATATAATTTTCTTTTAATAGCTATTAGGGACCAATGATCTCCAAATAATAACGTTTACTATAATTTAAGTTGGGCACGTACCTCTTTTCAATTAATGCAAATTCTGAATATTTTGACACTTTAAGAAAGTATATAAAAGAATATAAGTTTTATTAAATATTTGAATAAAATACATGATAGCATATTGAATATTTTTTATAACTGTAAAAGGTTTATTAAAAAAATATAAAATAATTAAAGTATAGTGAAAAAGTGTGAGTATGATAAAAATTTAAAATATATTAAATTTTATTAAAGTTCCTAAAAGATTATATAAATTTATGAAAAAAAAGTCATACAAATCTATGAATCTATTGAAATTTATATAGATTTTTTAAAAGTTTAATGAAGTATATGTTGAAGTTTTTAAAAATATATTAAAATTTGTAGACTTTTTAAAATTTTAGATCTATGAAAGTTTTTCTAAATCCTAATTGAATTTTTAAAATTTTAATTAATTACATGCTCAGGTCTTAAAAAGTCTATTAAAATTTAGAGACTTTAAAATTTAAAATTTATCAATGTCTTTTTAAATCCTAATTGAAACAACCTCTTAAAATTCAAAATAATTTAGATATCATGCACAAAATTTGACATATATATTACAAAATCATAACATTTATAATTTGAGTTCGAGTTAATAGGTTGGGCCAAATCAGCTTGATTTTTTCAAGCTATTTAAATTGACCTGAATTTAATTTAATTCAAGTTTTTTAATTTTTCTTTTAATTAATCAAATTACATCACGAAAATATACACTAATTATATTTTTCTTATGATAATGTTAAAAGGGCTAGTAAATAAGCAGTGACCAAAGAGGACTAATGGTGTTTGCATCTAGCAATTTTGTCCACTCGATTCATTAATGATCCAATTATTAACTAATTTTATCTTTAACCTCAATAAAAAATACATATCTATTTTTTATAATATTAAAAAGCATATATTCATTTATTATGAGAAAAATATATATATTTTTTTCTAAGTCTTATATTTTTATCATTATTAAATTATATAAAACTTAATAAATTAATAAAATTAGTAAAGTTTTTTTGTTTGTTTTTGGATGTAATGGAATGGATAAATTTTGAGTTGTATATAATTTGAGTATCGATATTAACACAAGTAGTTTTGTTATTATTATAATAAATATGAATTATTTACTATATTTTTATAATTAATTACACATGAATATCATTATTATTAGATAATATTGTAATTAATGAATTATTAATTTTTTTCATTAAAAAATTCTTTTGTTTAGTCCCTAATATTTTAAAATAATATGCTACCCATGTAATTTTAGAAAAATAATGAAAATATCATTTTTAAAATTTATAATTATAAAAATAATATTTATTTATATTTACCTTATATATTTTCACTATTAAAAAATTGTCAAATCATTTCAATTTAACAATTGTCTAATTAAATAGTATTTATTATCTGAATTAGTAGTATAATAGATAATAGTATATATTTTACTTAAATAGCACTACCATTATGTTTTTGAACTTTTGAGTTTAATTGTTTTGTCTTCGATTACCTTTATTTATTTTTAAATCTAATTTTCCCATCTAACTCACTCATATCGTTAGTTTTGGTCAATTTTTTAATCTTACTTTGTTTTTATCTATTTATAATCTTCCATAGTTATCATATGTGTATATATCTTAAATATTTTTCTTTCAAAAATACATATATAAAGCGTACATACTCTTTCAAAAATATGTATATGAATTTCACACACTATACAGTATGTAAAACATAGATACTATTTTCAAAAATATGTATGTAAAACTTACATGCTCTTTTATAAACTGTGAGTTTTATGCTTTATTTGTATTATTTAGATAAAATTGATGTTTTTTAACAAATTTATTATATTTAAGTAAAAAACTATATTATATAGTGTTCAAAATTAACTATGATTATTAAGACACATTGCAACCATTTAGTCTCATTCAATATTGAAAACTATCTAGTTGAATCTAATATAATATTATTGGATGTTATTTTTATCGTTATAATTTTTTTACTTTTTTTTATTTACCCATGTTTTCCCCTTTATACAATTCTGGTAAATAGAGTAAAACATGCATTTATGTTCAATAAATTATCCCTAAAGTCCTTAACCTTTAACATATATTTACATATACCACTAATATCCTTGAATAGTTAATGACATTTAATTTCTCATCTAATGATGTATTTTTCTTTCCTATGGCTTGGATACCAAATTGTGGCTAGTTATTTTAGAACGGTGGTTGTTACTTCATGCAAATTATTATTTAAAGGCAAACATTTAAGTTTCTTTTCAAAACATTCATTTATCTTTATAATTTCCTTCTGTTTGTTTTTATACGAACTTATGCTAGTTTCTTTGTATTCATTCTCTTATTTGTTAGTTTTATAAATGTTATAAACAAATATTTAATCATTCATGATCCTTAATTGACTTAGAATTATAATTATCATACTTGAATTTAATAGGTCCATCACAATCTTCCTTCTGTTGTTTGTCTTATTTTGTTACACTTGATATACCTTAGTTTGTTCAAATCTTAATACAATATTGGTAATGGCAAACCTCTTGCATATGTACATGGCATAATATCCAAATTAGACTTACTAGAGAAAAAAAGCAGTAACTACATTCCATTTTATTCATAATATTAATAATTATTACAATTCGAAAAACCAACTAAGAACCTTGAAGAGATTTTTAGCTCCTCATAGTTTTGAGATACATAATTGCTAGATGAATAAATTTTAGAGTAAAGAGTTTTATATTATTGAAGTTGTGTCCAACTAATGAAAATAAGGGTTATTTTTATAAGACAAGGAATCCATGTTTATAATATTGGAAATTTACTGTGTTACCCCCATTTCAATAATTCACCTAACTTTTTGCTTTTGACTTTTGAATTTAAGCCTTTCATTTATAAATTCTACATATTTATTCCTCTTTGTCATTTTCTACCGACAATCCTTTTGATAATGTGGATGATGATACATCTTAATCTTCTCCATCTCTAATGCAATAAATGCATTTATGATCCTTAGTGAGGGTCATATTACCTTGGGCCATATTTCCTTTGCATAAAAATAAAATATCTTTCTTGTTTCTTAACTGTCGGTAGTGATGGCCATATTACCATGGGAAGTGATTATAACTATACTAATTGAGTAATTTACCTTGACTTCAAAAGAATTGTTGATCTTAGAAGACAGAGTGCAAGTATCCTTGGTTTTGAAACTTCTCTATTAGTGTTGGAAATCCCTTATTTGATGAAATGGTAGGGACTAACACAACATTTTTTATTTCAATACATAAGTGAAATAAAAATCTAAGATAGACAGGCTTGTCACATGCTCTGATCTTCTTCCTAGAGTTCTTGATAACCTTCTTGAAATTTTTAGAAAAATAATTTAATTTATTTAAATTAATTCATAGATATAGGTTCTTAATTAAATCTGCATGAAAAGCTTCATAAGAAAAAATTGGATCAGCTCCTTCAAGAATATTATATTTACTACCTCTATGGAATTATTTTCCTGTAAGTAAAATTTCATATCTTCAATATATTATTGAGTATATTTTTTTATTAAGTTATAAAGAAACAACCATTGTAATTTAATTAAATTATTGTAGTAGTCTTTTCATATTTAATAACTAATGTATTCCTGATGGATGTTTCCTTAATTATTGGTGATCATACTATCTTTACTATCTCTATAAGAGGTGTTTCTTTGAATAGTACTAGAGATTATACCATATTTCCTAGGGTTTTCATCTTGTTTGGTGGCAATGGTTATTGTTGTAATGTTGTAGTGTAATTTTTAACTATATCTTTTGAAATTGATAGTTTTGGAACTCTAAAATTGACATAATTACCTTTAACTTCTATTCTATTAATAAAAGCTCTATGACTTATTGTACATAATCCAATATTAGGTTTATTTGTTTCAAGCTAGTTCTTATAAATTCCTAGTTTTTTTATCATTATAGACCATAAAAGTCTATATCTGATCTTCTTTAGACCAATTGAGCTTTTCTTGTTTTGTAGAGGTGTTACTCTCATTTGAACTATTAGATTATTCCTTCTCATTTTAAATTATTTATTTAGAAGTTTTATCTTCTTTAGAATGAAGCTCTGAGGTATAGCCCTCTTTAGAGTTTTTAGACTTTAATATTAATTTTGAATTGTTAAGTTCTTCCTATTTAATTCTTGTCTCCAAAAGAGACTTCTCTAGGTATAAAACATGAAGTTGTTCCCATAGAATTCTTATCTCATTTTCCTTTATCTTGATCTTGATATCAAGATTTTCTATTTCTGAAAGAACAAAAATAGTTAAATGTACTACTTCTCTTATAAAAACATTTTCTAAACTATTATTCTTTCCTACAAGATATTCAAAATAATTTTTTTTTGTAGTTAAATCATTGTTTCCATTCAACTAATCTTCATTGTTTATAATCACCTGCAATATTAGTCCTTAAAAATAACCAAAATTCTTGTTAATGGTCCTCACAATAAATTTGAAATTTATTACATATAATGCAAATTTTTTAATAACTTTTTTTAACTGTCAAGTATTCTTTTTTATTATCGTGATAATTTCATTCTGTACCATGGAAAGATCCTAATGTATATCATTCACTTTGTGTTTAAAACTACACCCCAATATTGAAATGAAGCATCTGTTTCAATTATTATCTTATTATTTGGACCTGGATGGTATAGAGTTGGTAAATTTTTTACATGTTCTTTTACTTTATCCATGTAAAAAATATATTGTTCTATCCATTTATAATCGTAATCTATTTTAAATTTTGTTACTAAAGGTTTTTACATTTCTGCAAATTTCTTGATGTATACTTCAACATATATTAAACATCTTAATAATCTTTGGAATTAGTTTTTGTCTTTTACTTCACTAGGAAACCCTTGAATATTATTTAATATGTGGGATTGTAGATTATATTTTCCATCTTCAATTTCTAACTCTAAATACTTAATTTTTTGATGAGCAATTACTACTTTGTTCTCAAAGAGTACAATGTCTTTTACATTCTTATAGAATATTAATAATATACAAATAATGTTCATTTAATTCAATACTACTTACATACAAATATTTTGTAATTTCATAAAGATGTTATCCATATACCTTTGGAAGACACCCGAAGTTTGTTTTAATCGGAATGGTACAAGGGTCTATTAGAATTGGAAGGAAACTAAATGACATTAGTTTTTGAGATTCCCCATCCATTCTTATTTTCCAAAATTCATTTTTGCGATCAAAAGTTGAGTAGTATTTTTTCCCTTATATTATTGATAATTATTCTTCTTTCTTTGTAATAAAGTATCCATCATCAATGGTTTCTTTATTCTATGCTTTGAAGTTTATTACCATTCTCTTTTTTCTTCTTCTTCTTCTTCTTCTTTTAGCTTCTTTTTTGACTAAAAATATTGAACTAGAGAGGGGTGAATTACTTGGTATTTTGACTTTTAGTTCCAAAAGTTCTTGAATTTGTTTTTTAAATTCGATCATATTTTCTGGAGTATAAATTATAGGTTTTACTCTAATGACTTTATTATGGGTCTTACTTTTATGTTAGTAGTCATTTTAGATTTATTTACTTTTGGATCTAAATGATTTTATGAGTTTACTGTATTTAATAATTTTCTAATACCAGTTAAGGCTTTATTCTCTTGGATTTCACTAAGAAAATTGTTTTGTTTCTATTCTATATCAATTAAAATCTTTTCTAATAAGGTCTTTATTGTAGCTTTTTATCTATCTTACAACTTTTTCTCTCTTTATGTTGTTGCATAAAAATTGGGTTTGATACAGTAAAACCTTTTCTTACTTTTGACACATAAATGGTTTCACCATCTAGTATTGTTAAACTTATTTTGTCTAAATATTGTGCAAAAGATTAATATAAGTTTAGGAAATTATTTTATTTTAATAACTCAACTCATATTTTTTATTGATATATGGTACAAATATAAGATTTCTCTACTCCTATTATTATATCTATATCTTGTAAGATTTTATTAAGATTTATTATGGTATTATCAATAATTCTTACAATTAAATCTTTTGGTACTTGTTTTCAGAGTTCCTCTAGAAATATATATTTACTAACTACATATACTAGCTCTTGTATTTATATATGCTTGTAAATGTAACTTGTGTAGCCTTTAAATTTTTAATATAAGTATTGTTTGAATTTGTAATACTATACAAGTCATTCATCTTCTGATGAAAAATATTCATTTTTGAGTCGGTTATTTCTTCATTAGTTTCTTTCAATAGAAAATACTACAAAATATCATATATATTTGATTTCTCTATTGGTTTGAATTTCCTCTTAAAAACTTCTTCTAAAATTTTTGCTTTCTATGGAAATTTCTTTTTATATAAAAGCTTGTTAGTGCATTTATTAGCATAATGTTCTTCCTTATTGCAGATCTAACATTAGCATTTCTTTTTCCTTTATGGGCAATATTTTTTTGTTTTTTGGTGGCTTATACCTATTTTTTCCTAAAATATATTTTTTAAATAAGCTTCTTTGTTATACCTTCTCTTATATTTTTGAAAGTTTTGTTTTCTAAATTTATATCTTTTGAATATTTTGTATTTTTTATACTTTTGCTTGTAAGATTTTATGGTACATTCATATTTTTCTAGTATCCTAAAATCTCTTGTATCATAATAGATTTTACCATGTTCTCTTATTTGTTTATATTTTTGTCTTTCTTGTTTATATTCCTATCTTTTTTGAAATTTAATGATTATATAATTTTTAAGAGTTCTTATTCTTTCTCCTAATGTGTATAGTATAGTTTTCATTTTTTTTATTTCATCCTTCTTTTATAGTTTTATGTAATATTCTATACAATTTCTGAAAAAACTATTTTCTTATAAGTTTCTTGCATAGAAGGTGATAACTTATGATAATACATTTCATATTCATAAATAAAGGAATCTATATAACACATGTCACATATTCTTATATTTTTTAAATATCATTTGGCTTCATTAATTTTATATTCATTGGATATAGTGATATGTCTATCTTTACCTTTTCTAATAAATTCCTAATATATTTCATTTACTACAGTATCTAAGTATTGACCACCTATAAGAGCATTCTCCTGCATTTATAAATGTTGCTATTATGTTAAATTTGTAAACTAATTTTTAACATAATTAGTTGAATTGTCTGATAATAGTGAGGATAGACCCATGATCATATATCTCTCATAACTCCTTTACAATTTACATTTATTTACTTTATGTTATTTTCCTTAAAATTAATCAAAAATTCCATTTATTAGTTGCAATTAATTCGATAATAAACTAGTAATTAGGAGTCAAAATTATTAATAAACCTTGTTAGTATGATATTATTTGATTGTGTGCTTGGAGACGTTTGTATGATTACAATCATTTCACTAGACTATTTATCTAAGGCTTTTTTCCTATCACTTATACAATCTAAATCTTAACAATTAGATCTATAATTTTCATTAAGTTTTAATTCTGGTGGGACACTACCTCTAGTTCCTTTATGTAACCCTTCTTCTATTTTGGCTTGTTTTTTTATTCTATAAAAAAGGTCAGGTTGTTATGGTCTTTGCCTAGTTCTTTCTTCTCTATGTAGGTCAGATGGTCCTTCTTGATAAAGAACTGGTAATAAAATAGGTTTCATATGATTTTTTGGGTTAATATTTTTTGGTTAAGAATCAGTTTTATTGACTATGTCATATTATTTTCATCTTTGTTTGTACCAAGTTTTTCATCATAATGTTTTCCTATTTCTTCACTTGCTAAGGTTAGCAAATTAATTATTTTTTCTATATTTCTATTCTCACGGCCCATAAATAATTCTTCTAATTATTTTCTATGTTTCATTAAATTGGGATTATAACTTCTTCTTCTTTTCTCATTCTTTCTTTTCTCAATCCTAGGTATCAATGCATCTAATCTCCCATGTGATTTTTCTTTTAATCCTACAAATAGATTAAACTTATAAACTATCATTTCATTGTCTCTAGGTATGTTATTTACATCACTTATTAATTCTGTAAATTCTTTATGTATGTCTTGTTATAATTTCTTGTTATAACTATAGTATCTTATTCTTTTATGACTTCTTTTTGTATTTCGTTTACATCTTGTAAGGACTTGATGTTTGATTCTTATGCTATATATATTTCTTCTCCTAAAAGAATTAAAAATTTCATTATTGTTATTGGTTTTTTTAATATGCTTGTTAGGTTTCCAGTGAAATCTAATTCCATATCTTGTAGTTTATTTTTGAACATTATTAATGCATTCATGTATTTAACTTATTATTTTAGATCTATCACTTATCTTTCTTTGTTAGAGATTTCTTCTTCAAGATCTATAAAGTAAACATTGATACATTATTTTTTCTTACTACATTAAGTTTTCTTCTGGGTATCAAAGATTTTTCTTTAATATCTAAATTTCATTCTTTTGGTATTTTAAAGTCTATTAATATTTTTGATTTTATTATTTGTCTATATATTGAACAATTATGACTCTCTATTAATAAATACATTACTATGTATTATACTAAAAATAAATAAATTTTTTCTTTCATTAAATCTTCTATTTCAAATTCATAGAGTAATTTAATACTTGATTTAAGTTCTTATCATTAACATTAATAGTAAACTTAAGATATGCTGTGAATTTTAATTTTTGTTATTCTAAGTTTTCATGGATCATTCCTATTTATCATTCTATTATCTAGTAGTGTCAGTTTTATTAGTGTATCAATCCATTCTCTTAAACAAAATGTGCTTTTATTGATATTTAAATTCTTCCTAACTAATGTATCCAATTTTTCTTTTATACTTTGAGGATTTTTGATAGTTTATCAATAATGATTTCTTTATCAATTAATGATAGATTATACCTTTTTTCTACGTTTGTAATACCAATACTCATTTATTTATTATTTATTATTT
Organism: Hippophae rhamnoides; assembly: GCA_033030585.1. Taxonomy (NCBI): domain Eukaryota; kingdom Viridiplantae; phylum Streptophyta; class Magnoliopsida; order Rosales; family Elaeagnaceae; genus Hippophae; species Hippophae rhamnoides. Next base: position 46,125,857 of record CM065429.1, on the reverse strand, counting down.
ATTCTATAATAACACATAAATTTATATTAATTTTTACATCAATATCATGTATTTAAATCGTAAGCATAAGTACATGAGTTCACCTTTGATTTTTGAGTAGTTTTATATGTACACATACACAATAAGATTATATCTCACCAATTGGGGTTAATATTTTAACCGCAAATAACTGAATTATAGTTATCTATAAAATCCGATAGTTTTTTTAAATAACCATAACTAGACGTATACTAATATTATTTTTTATATACATATAATTATATAAAAACATATACTTTTAATAATAAAACACAAAACTTTGATTAATTAGATTGAATTTTATCCATTCTTTTATATTTTATTCTACTTTAAAACATATGCTAAATTGTTAAAATATGAAAATTAATGTCAATATGTTAAATAATGCAATAGAGTAAGAATTATTTTAAGATTTAATTTTTTAAACTAAATATATTTTTAAATAAATATTACAAAATAAGAAGCATGATTAAAACATTCATTCTTACTTACAAATGCATCTATTTTTTATTAATTGTCATAAATAAGATCTATTATTAAATTAAATCGGTGATCTTTGTGTTAATGGTCGTATTACCCATTAGTTTAACATTCTATTTTTTTGTTAAATTAATGTAACATCGTTAAACAGTATCATTTCTATTCTACCACATGCATGCATCAAACATATATTTAATCTTTGGATATGTTATGTTTCAAGAAATGTGCATTCTTTGTCATGCAAGTTGGAAATCCATTTGTTTTACCAAATGCTGAGCAAGCAAATTATGTTTCAAATTTCCAAAGACCTCAACATAACCCATATTTGAATACTTACAATCCAGGTGGAGAAATCATCCAAATTTGTCATGGGGAAATAACCAAGGGGGATTCAAACCGTCATCAACTTCCTACCAACCCCAAGAGAAGAAACAAATAGATTTGGAAGGAATTTTGGGAAAGTTCATTGAGGAGTCAAGAACAAATTTCAGAAATCAAGAGGCAATCAATAGGGACATCCAAAACCAACTGGGGCAGCTTTCAAAGAAGATTGCAGAAAGGTCTCAAGGATCGTTGCCTAGTGACACAATAAATCGCAAAGAGTATGCAAAGGCTATCACATTGAGAAGCGGTAAAGAACTTGAATGGCAGAGGAAATCGAAGAAAAAGATGGAAGAATCTAAAGAAAAGCCATCAACATCCCAAGATGTTCAACCTTCCCCAAATGCTAAATATAAGCCTCTTATCCCATCTCCTCAAAGATTGAATAAGAAAAAGCTTGATAATCAATTTGATAAATTTCTAGATATTTTTAAGAAATTGCATATTAACATTCCTTTTGTAGAGATGTTGGAACAAATGCCCAAGTATGCAAAATTCATGAAGGAAATTCTATCAAAGAAGAGGAAGCTGGGAGTATGAAACTATCATGCTAAATGAGCAGTGCAGTGCAGTTCTTCAAAGAAAACTGCCATAGAAATTGAAAGACCCAGGGAGTTTTACTATACCTTGTACAATAGGAAGTTGCAATTTTGATAAAGTCCTATGTGATTTAGGAGCAAGCATTAATTTGATGCCACTTTCTGTTTTTAGGAAACTAGGCCCGGGAGAAGTGAAGCCCACTTCAATCTCTCTACAATTAGTCGATCGATCGGTGAAATATCCTCGAGGGGTAATTGAGAATGTTTTAATTAAAGTTGACAAATTTATTTTCCCTGTAGATTTGGTGGTGCTTGACATGGAGGAAGATAGAGAGGTACCGTTGATATTGGGGAGACCGTTCCTTGCAACTGGAAGAACATTGATTGATGTTCAACAAGGAAAGCTCATTCTACGGGTGCAAGATGAACAAGTGACTTTTGATGTTTTTAAAGCAATGAAATTTCCAAGTGAGGTACATTCTTGTTTTCAAATTAACACTCTTGACATGTTAATCTCAGAAACTTTTGAGGAGAGAACTCCATTGCTACCACAAGAAGCTTACCTTGTGAAATCTGCAACAATTGAGGAGGAAGATGAGGGAGTGAGACAATGTTCCAAATTATTGGCAGCACTTGATGAATATTTGTGCAGTGATGAAACATTCAAGGAGTTGGGAACAAATGAAACTCCAACCTGAGTGGTAAAGAAGGAAGCCAACAAGATTGAGCTAAAGCCACTGCCATCCCATCTAAGGTATGCCTATCTTGAAGACTCTGAATCTTTTCCTATTATTATTAATAATTCTTTGAATGATGAAGAGGAAAACAAGCTATTAGGAGTTCTTCGGACTCACAAAGCGGCAATTGGATGGACAATGTCGGACATCAAAGGGATTAGAAACTCTGTTTACATGCATAAAATCTTGATGAATGAGGATTACAAGCCCACAGTTCAGCCACAAAGGCACTTAAAACCAACAATGCAAGCAGTGGTCAAGGCTGAGGTGATTAAGCTTTTGGATGCCGGGGTAATTTATCCGATTTCAGATAGTGCTTGGGTAAGCCCAATTCATTTTGTACCAAAGAAAGGAGGAATCACAGTTGTAGAAAATGAAAACAATGAGCTTATTCCAACAAGGACAATGACTGGGTGGAGAGTGTGTATTGATTATCGAAAGTTGAACGACGCCACCCGAAAAGATCATTTTCCTTTACCATTTATTGATCAGATGTTGGAAAGATTGGCTGGACATGCTTATTATTGTTTTCTTGATGGATATTCAGGGTACAACCAAATTGCAATTGCACCAGAGGATTAAGATAAGACAACATTTACATGCCCTTATGGTACTTTTGCATACAGAAGGATGCCATTCGGTTCATGTAATGCACCTGCAACTTTCCAAAGATGCAGGATATCGATTTTCTTTGATATGGTCGAAAGGTTTATTGAGGTTTTTATGTATGATTTTTCTGTTTTTGGCCATTCTTTTGATAATTGCTTGCATAATCTCTATTTAGTCTTGCAGCGTTGTAAAGACACAAATTTAGTGCTAAATTGGAAGAAATGTCACTTCATGGTTCAAGAAGGAATTGTGATCAAAAAATTACCACCTCCACAAACTGTAAAGTGCATTAGAAGTTTCTTGGGACATGTTGGGTTTTATAGAAGATTTATTAAAGATTTTTCAAAAATAACAAAACCTCTTTGTAGTTTGTTAGTTAAAAATGCACAATTTGATTTTTCTTCTGATTGTTTGTAGGCTTTTAACCTTTTTAAGGAGAAGCGCACTTTGGCCCCTATAATTTGTGCACCGGATTGGAGTCTTCCATTTGAGGTAATGTGTGATGCCAGTGACTATGCTATAGGTGCTGTTTTGAGCCAAAGGAAGAATAAGTTGTTGCATGTGATTTATTATGCAAGCAGGACATTGATAGATGTACAACTTAATTATGCAACAAATAAGAAAGAGCTTTTGGTAGTAGTGTTTGAATTTGATAAGTGTAGATCTTATTTAATTGGGTCTAAAATCATTGTTTATACTAATCATTCTGCTCTTAAGTATTTACTAGCCAAGAAAGATGCCAAACCACGATTACTAAGATAGATTCTTCTCTTGCAAGAATTTGACTGAGAAATCTGGGACAAAAAAGGGACCGAAAATTTGGTGGCTGACCATTTGTCCAGGTTAGAGAAAGATTACCTTGAGGTTGAAGGACAAATTAATGAAACATTTCCTGATGAGAAATTGCTTGCTATCCGAATGGCTCCATGGTTTGCTGATATGCAAATTATTTGGTCAAGAAAATTTTACCTCTTGACATGTCTTATCAACAAAGAAGGAAATTATTTTATGATTTGAAACATTATTTTTGGGATGAACCTTACTTGTATAAACATTGTGCAGATCAAATTATTAGAAGATGTGTGCCGGAGGAAGAAATGGAAAGAATTCTTCGTCATTGCCATTCGAAGGAAGTTGGAGGATATTTTGGTGGAACAAAAACTACAGCAAAAATTTTGCAATCCAGATTCTATTGGCCTTCATTTTTTAAAGATGCTTTCAAGTTTGTTTCAATGTGTGATGATTGCCAAAGGAGCAGAAATATTTCACGGAGACATGAAATGCCCTTAAATAATATTTTGATAATTGATTTATTTGATGTTTGGGGTATTGATTTTATGGGGCCTTTTCCTTCATCTCATTCTAATAAATACATTCTTGTTGGTGTAGATTATGTCACTAAATGGGTGGAAGCAGTTGCCTTGCTTACCAATGATGCTAGGGTTGTGATCAATTTTCTCAAGAAGAACATATTTTCCAGTTTTGGCACACCTAGAGCAATTATAAGTGATGTAGGTAAGCATTTTTGCAATAACCAATTTGAGGCTTTGTTGTAGAAATATGGAGTAACACAACGGATAGTAACACCTTACCATCCTTAAACTAGTGGACAAGTTGAAGTGTCAAACCAAGAGTTGAAGAGGATAAAGACCGTAAATAACTCACGCAAGGATTGGTCAAGGAAACTAGATGATGCACTTTGGCCCTATAGGACAACTTTCAAGATACCTATCGGCATGTATCCATACCGATTGGTGTATGGAAAAGCTTGTCACCTTCCAGTTGAATTGGAACATCGAGCATATTGGGCAATTAAAATTCTGAATTTTGATCTTAAGACAGCATGTGAAAAGAGGGTGTTGTAATTGAATGAGATGGATGAAATGATGAATGATGAATGATGCTTATAAGAATGCCCAAATATACAAGTACAAGATGAAGGTTTGGCATGATAAGCACATTTTGAGGCGAAACTTTGAGGTGCGACAGAAAGTGCTGCTTTATAATTCCCGTCTCAGACTTTTTCCAGGAAAGCTAAAATCTCATTGGTCAAGACCTTTTCTAGTAACCAAGGTGTTTCCTTATGGAGCAGTTGAGATCAGTCATGAAACAAAGGGAACTTTCATGGTGAATGGACAACGGTTGAAGCCATATTTTGACAGAGAATTCAGCAAGTAGAAAGATTCTCTAGAGTTACAACAACCGCAATAAAGAATGACAGAAAGTCTAGCTAATGACTATAACTTAAAGCGCTTAATGTGAGGCAACCCATCAAATTTTTTTTCTCATCTTTTATCTCATTTTATTTTAGCAATTTTAAATTTTAAATTTTAGCTTAAATTTTAAGTTTTGGTGAATTATTAGTTAGATTTTAAATTCTACACTTCAATTTATGATAATTTTATTTTTAATTAAATTTTCTTATTTTATTTTTCTTGCACGTAAAAACAAATCAAAATAATAATAATCTTACATTCGCCGCTGGCGAGGGCAGTTTCGCCGCCGGCGGAAAAGAGATCTCGCCTCGGCGAGTTATTTTCGCCGCGGCCAGTTCTTTTTCTCTCTATGATGTCGATAGCTATTTGCAATTTTTCTTTCTTACATTGAGGACAATGTAAGGTTTTGGTTGGGAGTGCGGTAAACGATAAATCTTTTCTTCGCTTCATTTTTAGTAGTTGTATTTGTGTGTTTATTTGTGTTTAATTTTGATTTTCCATTTTTTTTCCTGCATTTTGATTTAATTTCTTTTATTTCTTTATTGTCTTATTTTTATTTTTTATTTTTTCTCATTTGCATTTTTCTTGTTTTAATTTGCACGTTGATGATCATAGTGTGATTGTCATAACAAGTAGCTTTTAGAAGACATTAAATTTTGTTTCGGTTTAAAGATAATTTCAAATGTTGATTTTACCTAGTTGGCGACTCTTTTGGTATGTGGTATGATTTGGTTGATTAGTCTAAATGCTTAGAGAAGTCTTATGTGAAAATTTTTATGAACATTTTGTGATCTCAACAAACTCTAGAACTCATTTGAAAATCTCTTGAGGCGAAATAATTTGGAATTATACTGTTTAGGATATGATGTAGGCCATTTTTGGATCAATTGTGCCATTTTAAGCCTACCTTGTTATCCTTATATCACTAGTTACCTCTTTGAGCCTATTTAAATATATTGTTAGCCTTATTTTTCTTTCTTTTTGCCTTCTATAACCTACCTTTCATTTAGCCAAAATATATATATATAATTCCTACCTTATTTTTTAAGAGCACTTAATTTTGAACACAAACTTTTCAAGAGAAATTGGAGTAAGGATGGAATAAAAAAAATAAGACAATAAAAAAATCTTCCACATATATTGGAAGAAATTGGTTGGGGGTTATGTCTTAAAAAAAAGCCTTCATATTCTAGTAAATAAAAGAGTGTTAGTGATGGATGTACTGAGGTGAAAGATTGAGAAAGAATTTTGTTTATCTTTGAAAAAATGGGATATGATTGGAAGAAATAATTTGGGTTTAATGGTGTTACTATTTTACTTAATTGGATGTGTTTAATCTAATAAGTTCTCTTATTTATGTTTTGACACTTCCCATTTTTTCTTAACCAAATACCTAAGCCTAAAATTACAATCCTCATAAAGTCCTATTGATCCGAAGTGGTGTATTTTCCTTCATTAGTGGAGAGAGTTTTGAAAAGTAAGCATATGGAGTTTGAGATTTCACCTTTTTGTGTGTGGATGTTGTGCATAATATTATCCGGGAATTATGGATATTGGTTTGTGGTTTGATGGATGTTTAAGAATCAATAACAAAAGTGAAATTGGCATTTGATATTTCTTAAAGCTTAGGTGACATTTAATTATTCTATGTGTTGTGTGTTATTTACAATTTTTGAGACATTTGTGAAAATTAATTGTTGTGTGATTTTATTGTTTTGAGTTAGGATAGTTGTAGGTAAGATGTTTGTGGGTATCATCACTGGAAGCCTTCACGAGACTACAACTCATCTTACTAGGGTCGCCTAGGGGTTTAAAGGCTTATTGTATATGCTAAATGTAATTTTGTAAATAGAATAAATTTTCTTTGAATTTTTCTTTTAATGTCTCCTTTTAATTTATTCATATATCGCTTTTCTTACTAGAGACTAGCAAGAAGCTGGTTGGGGGTTGTTGATAAGAGTCAAATTATTGCATTTTTTGTTATGATTTAAATGTTGATATTTGTGTGAAAATTGTGTTTATTTGATTATTTAATCCACAAATATCATTTCACGGGTATTTCGTGTTTAAAGTACAATTTCAGGTAAAATCATGATTTTTGAGAAGTTTGGGACAAATTTCAATGATCAGGATTGAGTGAGAATAAAAAAAATAAAGTTTCAAATTTGGAAATCCTGCCGCCGGTGAGAAGATTCTCGCCACCGGTGAAAATCTTAGAGAGACCACAGCGAAAATCTTACAAAGAGCGCAGGTTTCGGTAGATACAAATCTCACCACCGGCGAAACACCTTTAGCCGCTGGCCAAATTCATCTCACCGCCGGTGAGAATAAGAGGAGCCAAACGAAAATCTTACCGAGAGCACGAGTTTTGACAGATGCAATTGGGGTGAATATTTTAACCGCAAATAACTGAATTATAGTTATCTATAAAATCCGATAGTTTTTTTAATAACTATAACTAAACATATATTAATATTATTTTTTTATATACATATAATTATATAAAAACATATAATTTTAATAATAAAACACACAATACTTTGATTAATTAGATTGAATTTTATTCATTCTTTTATATTTTATTCTACTTTAAAACATACGCTAAATTGTTAAAATATGAAAATTAATAACAATATGTTAAATAATGCAATAGAGTAAGAATTATTTTAACATTTAATTTTTTAAACTAAATATATTTTTTAAATAAATATTATAAAATAAGAGGCATGATTAAAACATTCATTCTTACTTACAAATGCATCTATTTTTTTATTAATTATCATAAATAAGACCTATTATTAAATTAAATTGGTGATATTTGTGTTAATGGTCGTATTACCCATTACCCATTAGTTTAACATTCTATTTTTTGTTAAATTAATTTAACATCGTTAAACAGTTTCGTTTCTATTCTACCACATGCATGCATCAAACATATATTTAATCTTTGGATATGTTATGAACGTATATTTACTTCTCTTTTTAGATTTTGGAACATATATTTAATCTTACGGAGAAAATGTTGAAAATCATGTAGGGAGCACAGATTTTGGCCAAGTGAATCTCGCCGCCGGCCAAAGTATTCTCACCGCCGGCCAAAGTATTCTCGCCGCCGGCCAAAGTATCTCGCCACCGGCCATATTCATCTCACCGCCGGCTAAAATCCTGGCGAAAATCTTCCCAAGAGCACAAATTTTGGTAAACTCATCTCGCTGCCGGCAAAAGAATCTTGTCGCCGACCAAAGCATCTCGCCACCGGCCACATTATTTTGGCCGCCAACCAAAATCCGAAAACCTAAAATTTAATTTTCCAGAAATCTCGCCGCGGCGAGAATAATGTCGCTGCCGGCGAGTTTCGTCCGAAAAAAATTTTTTTATGTTGTTTTGTTCCAAAATTGCCCCCCAAACCCTAGATCTATATATACATTATGATGGAAAAAGAGGGGGACAACAGAGAGAGCAAAATTGAGTTATTTTTGGAGGAGAAAAGGAAATTTTGGAGAGAAAGGTTGGAGAAGCTTGAAGGATCATCACCATTGTTGCTACCAAGTCTTCATCTTCAAGAGTTTTTCACCTCTTCTCCTTAGCTTTTATTTTCTGCATTTTATTCAGATTTTTTATTCATGAATTCAATTGAAATAATGTTTATTCTTATTTCCGTTATGAACTAATTCGTTTTTGCTAAGGCTATGATGTAGTTGAATCAAGAAAATCTGATTTCTTGTGTTATCGTTATATGAATTCATTGTTTTCAAGTTGAGTATTTATTTCCATACTTAATGCTTTTAAATTTCTGATCAAGATTTAAATGATTTGTTGCATTATATTGAGACGGAGAGAAGATGTGTAATTAACGCTTCTTGTGATAAATACCATATTTTGAATGCAAGTGTGAGAACTAATGCATGATGTATGTGGTTATTCTAGAAATTCCATAAATCGTAATGTGGTTGTTTGTGATCAAAATCTTCATAGAAATATAGTCGGTTTTCATAGATAAGTAATTCTAATATAACTCGAGAGAAAGTATTAGGTAAATTTGGGTTTTTCAACCATCACTTTTAACCTTGATTTTCATACAACGTGACTTGAAATCGGATTGAATTGATTTAGCGAAATCAAATGCCTTATCGTTTTTAATCATTTGTGAACAACATTAAATTTTGTTATTTGCGTTTAGTTTTAAGTTAATTTAATTTTTAAACAAATTCAAAAATTCGGTTTTCAAATAAAATTAGGGTTAGTCAATTTCGGTACTTAGTAACGCCATTCCTGGGTAAATGGTAAATCTTTTCTTCCCTTCATTTTTATTAGTTTTGTTTGTGTGTTTATTTGTGTTTAATTTTGATTTTCCATTTTTTTTCTACATTTTGATTTAATTTCTTTTATTTGTTTATTGTCTTATTTTTATTTTATTTTATTTTATTTGCATTTTACTTATTTTAATTTACACGTTGATGATAATAATGTGATTGTGATAACAAGTAGCTTTTAGAAGACATTAAATTTTGCTTCGGTTTAAAGATAATTTCAAATGTTGATTTTACCTAGTTGGCGACTCTTTTGGTATGTGGTATGATTTGGTTGATTAGTCTAAATGCTTAGAGAAGTCTTATGTGCGAATTTTTCATGGACATTTTTGTGATCTCAACAAACTCTAGAACTCATTTGAAAACCTCTTGAGGCGAAATAATTTGGAATTGCACTGTTTAGGATAGGATGTAGGCCATTTTTGGATCGATTGTTCCATTTTAAGCCTACCTTGTTATCTTTATATCACTAGTTACCTCTTTGAGCCTATTTAAATATATTGTTAGCCTTACTTTTCTTCTTTTTGCCTTCTATAACCTACCTTTTACTGAGCCAAATATATATATATATAATTCTTACCTTATTTGTTAAGAGGACTTAATTTTTAAAAACAAACTTTTCAATTCCCAAGTATGATTCTTATAAAGTGATTCAATCTCTTCATTCATAGCAACTAGCCATTGAATAAACTCATCACAAGTGATAGCTTCATGATAACTAGAAGGTCCATGCACCTCAATAAACACTGCCACAGACAATGCAAAAGAAACAAAGTCTGCATCTACGTACCACTGAGGGTGTCAAATCTCCCTTATTCCTTTACCCTTAGCAATACTATATGGTTGCTCATGTTGCTCTTCTACTACATCATGAGCAGAATCATCTATATCATCCACATATGGCTGATTTGAAGTACCCTCTTGCACTTGACTAGGAGCTCCACTCTCAAGCTCTATCCGTTCACTAACACCATGGTCTTTTCCTATAACAATAAACTCCTTTTTCTTTTCCAACATGGAAAACTCATCAAACTTAAAATCTCTACTAATAAAAAATTTAGGTGACTTGGGCTCAACACACCATAATTTATAACCTTTCACCCCAAAAATATGAATTTCAATGCCCTAGGCTCAAGTTTACCATCATTAAGCATAAGCAAGACAACCAAAAACTTTCAAATCAGAATAATTAGCAGGAGTATGAGAGAATACATCAAATAGAGTCTTCAACTTAATTAGAGTTGATGGAGGCCAATTCACTAAATAGCAGGCATGGTTACAAACTTCAACACAAAAGGATTTATCCAAGATAGCTGGAAAGAGCATACAACGAGCTCTTTCTAAGAGAGTCATATTCATATGTTCTATTACTCCATTTTTCTGTGTTGTATGACGCATATTCATGTGTCTTTCACATAACTCATTAAACTGACTTTCATAAAATTCCAAACCATTGCAAGTTCACAAATGCTTGATTTTCTTGCCTATTTGATTTTCTATACAAGCCTTGAATTTTACAAATTTTGAGAATGCATCAATCTTGTTATTTAGAACATACACCCAAACATGACGTGAGAAGTCATCAATAAAATTCAACATATATCATGCGTTTTATGGATGGTTGTATTAAACATGTCCCTGTAATGCTTTCCATAGACATAGTGCTCACATAAATCAAGCTTCCCAGTTTTCTGACCACCAAGAAAATCTCATTTGCTTAAAATAGACATCCTTGCCTCGCTCATATGCCCTAGCCGTATATGCCATAATCAAGTAGTATCTGAATCTTGATTTGATGAGGACGAAACTAAAACACTGCCAATAACAGTGCTACCTTGAAGCATATAAAGGTCACATGACAATTTCCCTTTAATAACAACGAGAGTACCCTTACTAACTCTTAAAAATCCACCTTCAACTACATACTTATAGCCATATGAATCAAGAATACCCGAAGATATCAAGTTCTTTTTCAAATCTAGAACAAGACGAACATCTTTCAAAGTCCTAACAATACCATTATGCATCTTAATTCGGACAGTACCAATACCAATAACTTTGCAGGACACATTGTTTCTCATCAAGACAACACCTTCATCAATAGATTGATAAGAAGAAAACAAGTCCCTATTGGGGCACATATAGTAAGTATAACCCGAATTAAGAATCCAAACATCTATAAGGGAACTAATAGATACTGATAGAACATTTTCACTATCAGAACTAGAACGATCTGCAACACCAACAACATTATTAGTACCAAAATACTTTGTGGTAGATTTTCCTTTACCTTTGAGTTTCGAAGAATTTACTTTCTAGTGCCCTTCCTAACGATAATAGTTGCATTTATCCTTTCTTTTTCTAGATTTGGATCTAAACTTGCCTCTATTGTTGCTTGAGTCTTTTTTTTTATTTCTACCTTTGACAAATAAACCACTGTTATTATCATTGTTACTAGGGCTGTCCAAAAATCGGCCGGACTGGTTTAAACCGAAAAACTGGTCCAAATCGGACCGAACCGAGCAGTTTTGTAAATGAAACGGTCCGGTCTGGTCCGTATTAAATAAAACCGATTTTAAAACAGTCCGGTCCAGTTATAAAATATTATAAACCGGTCGGACCAGACCAGACCGGTTTTATTAAATAAATAATTTTTTTATTTAAAATATTATAAACCGGGGTATATATATATTGTTTTCGAGTTAAGGCATTCAATTGTAACTCGTTAACGCTTAACCCTAACCCTAGAAATCAAAATCTCATTTCCTCTGCGCTCGCCTTCACCACTTCGCCGTCTACGCTCTGCTTTCACCACTTCTTTGTCTACGCTCTGGGTTTGGCCATCGTCGCTTCCACTAGCAACTAGCCACCATTCCTCGTGTTGATTCCACCAGCAACTAACCGATGTTCCTCACATTGCTTCCACCAACAGCTAGCCATTGTTCCACGCATTGCTTCAACCAGAAACTAGCCACCTCTCCTCGCGTCGCTTCCACCAATAAATAACCACCTCTCCTCGCGTCGCGTCGTGTCATGACAACAATGGATGAAAATCACGAAATAGGTATGTGGTCTAATACTACTGGAGTACTGGTAGTCTAGTAGTAGTTTTTCCCTGAATAAACTGAATGGTAAGTCTGAAGTCTGAACTCTGAAATCTGAATGGTATGTCGTTTTTTTGTTAGTCTCAACTCTGAGATCTAAATGGTATGTCGTTTTTTTGTTAGTCTAAAATCTGAATGGTATGTCGTTTTTTTGTTAGTCTGAACTCTAAAATCTGAAAAGTATGTCATTTTTTGTTAGTCTGAACTCTAAAATCTGAATGGTATGTCGTTTTTTTGTTAATCTGAAGACTCTAAACTGTGAAATTTGAAGTTTGAACAATTTTTTCTCATAGACTTCATTTTTTTAAATGGTGGAAACTAATTAATACTGTTAGAACTTATAACTTCAGTTAAATTGTTCGTATGTTGCCCCTCTTTTAAAGCTTAATTATTTTGATTAAGTTCTCTTTATAGATTAAATATATATAGTTCATTTTATTAATGTTTGATCATTATGAATTTCAAGAGATACAGGTCTACCCCCGAGAATAAAAAATCTATGTCATCAAGAATATGTACATCTACATAACTCATTTTTCAGTTTAAGCTAATTATAATCATCAGGATGCATTCCACCTTTCTTATACCCATCATGATCTTTTGTTAGAAGGTAGAGTTATTTTTTGTTTGTTGGATATGATTCCAATTCCCATCAAATTGTCATCAGTATTTGTTTGATCTAGAAAGTTAATTAAACTTGGAGCTCAAATTCATGTACTGGTAGTCTAGTAGTAGTTTTTTCCTGAATAAACTGAATGGTAAGTCTGAAGTCTGAACTGTGAAATCTGAATGTATGTCGTTTTTTTGTTAGTTTGAAGACTCTGAACTGTGAACTCTAAAGTTTGTTAGTCTGAAATCTGATCTTTACAAATTGCCTTAGTATAATCACAGTTCACAGAATACATTGATCTTTATAATTAAATGTGTTTTTTTATTAACATGATTTGTTAATATAAATTTGTATATATGATTTATATATAATTTGTATTTTTGTCATAAAATGTACATAAATTGTGGTGTTTTTGTTTTATAGGTTCTTATTAAATCATATTAGTTCTTAATTTTTAAAATGTACATAAACAATGTTTAAATTAATATTGTTATAGATTGCATAAAGTTTCTGAATACCAAACTGTATTATTAATTCATTAATTCCTGATATCATATATGCAGTTAATGCAGCTATAAACTAAATATTTATACAGATAATTATATTTTAAATGTAACTAATCCACAAAGTTAATAAATAATAAAAAACAATTTTTATTAGCATTCAATTATACAAAATTACCATCTTTGTAATGTAGTGGCATCAAACATTTTGTGAAGCCCTCAAATTCAAGGTAATGTACTAATCTATATTCTATATATAGGTGATGATGTACATGAGTTTATTGGACCAAGTCAATTTATAGACATTACTATGTCTATGATTGAAGACATTGAACCTGAATTCATCCAAATGAAATGGAAAATCCACCACATAATTTAAATGACTCATCTTCAAAAAGGGGAATAGAAGTAAGTAATGTTCACCCCGATAATGAATCTGATATGAAGAAACCAAAAAATTTTAGGTCAGAAATATGGAATCATTTTTCATATATTTTACCCTATGATGTGGAAAATCCTAGAGCTACATGTCATTATTGTAATAAAATTTATGGTACTCATCCCACAAGGAATGGAACTACTTCAATGATACATCACTTCAAAAATTTATGTAAGAAGATTCCTAAAGAAGTAGATAAAGGACAAAAGATGTTAAGTTTTCAAACACAAAAAGGAGAGGATCATAGGAAAACTCATAAATTAGTTGTTGTATCATTTGATGCAAAATGTGCTAGAGTTGCTTTGGCAAAAATGATTATTATTGATGAATTGTCTTTTAGGTTTGTTGAGGGTGAGGGATTTAAAGATTTTATATCTAAAATTTGTCCTAAGTTTCATATGCCATCTCGGCAAACAATTTCTAGAGATGTGTTTCAATTATTTAGATGAGAAAAAAAGTTTGAAGAACTTTTTCATAAGTGAAAAGAAAAGAGTTTGTCTTACTAGTGATTGTTGGACTTCAATTCAAAATATTAATTATATTTGTCTAACCACTCATTATATTGACAAAGATTGGAAATTAAAAAAAGAGAATTATAAAATTTTGTCAAGTTGAGAATCATAAAGGTGATACAATTGGGAGAGTGATAGAACAAAGTTTGTGTGATTGGGGTATATGTAAGGTATTCACCATAACACTTGATAATGCTTCCTCAAATGATACTGCTGTGTCATACTTGAAAAGGAAGCTAAAAAATTGGAATGATGGACTTGTTATGAGTGGAGAGCTCTTTCATGTGCAATGTTGTGCTCACATTTTGAATTTGATTGTAAGAGAAGGACTTAAAGATCTTTATAGTACTATTATGAATATTCGTTGTGCTGTGAGATATGTTAGATCCTCTCCTTTGAGATTACAAAAGTTTAAAATGTGTTCTATTAAAGAAAATATTGAGTCCAAAGGAAGTGTAGTGCTACACGTGCCTACGAGATGGAACTCCACATATCTAATGTTAAAATCTTCTTTAGATTTTCAAAAAGCATTTGATCGTCTTGAAGAAGAGGAAGAAACAAACTTTATTTCTTATTTTCATGAGGAGCGATCCAATGTTGGGCCACCAACATTAGATGATTGGAAGAATGCTGGTGTTTTTGTCAAATTTTTGAAGACTTTTTATGAATCTACTTTAGCATTCAGTGCATCTTTATGTACCACTTCAAATTTATATTTTACAGAACTACATAACATTCAATCTCAAATACTTACATGGTGTGATTCTAATGACTTGTTGTTGAAAAATATGGTTATTAGCATGAAAACAAAAATTGAGAAGTATTGGGGAAATGCAGACAAAACTATAAGATGTTGTATATTGCATTTGTACTTGATCCAAGGTACAAATTAGAGTATTTGGAATTCTTATTTGAAGAGATTTATGATTTAGAATTGTTCAAAAATTGAGGGATAATGTCAAAAATACTTTTATGGATCTTTTCAAAGCTTACTATATGTTAGTGCATGGAAAAGATTTTCAATCTAATGTGACTCAATCACAAGATGTAATAGGAAGGATTCCTTCATCTGAGGAAGCAAGAAAGTTGAAATTTCTTAAACGCTTAGAGGAGAAAAATGATTTGGAGTTGAAAACCGAGGTTGAGAAATATTTGAACACCCTATGTGAAAATGTCATGTTGGATAAGTTTGATATATTAAAATGGTGCAGGGCAAATTCTTTTAGGTTTCCTATCATCTTTCTCATTGCACGTGATGTGTTAGCAATTCAAGTTTCAACTATTGCATCAGAATCAACTTTTAGCATATGAGGGCGCATTCTTGATCCATTTAGGAGTTCTTTGAATCCTAAAATGGTAGAGACATTAGTATGTAGTCAAAATTGGTTTCGTTCTTCCATTAATAATGACAATGTCCTCTTACCAGAATACAATGATGACTTAGAGATTTATGAAGATGTTGATTTTGTTTGATTGTAAAGTTCATTAAAGACACTACAATGATCGTTGATGATTAATAATGGGTAAGTTTTAAATATTATTATCTAATGATGTATTGTTGTTGATTGTGAATTTTGATGTTTGTATATGTTTAAGAATTCTTTGTAAATGACATATTTGGAATTCATTTCTTCATGTCTAATCTTTTTTTATTTTAGATTTTGATAACATCTTATTTATGTATTTATGTATTTAACAATAATATCTATCTATGTATGATTATAAATGAGCATTATATTTGATTGCATCCTATTAAATTATATCATATTAAACTGAATCATATTTATTTATTATTAATTGTTAAAAACCGGACCAAACCGTTAACCAAATCGGACCAAACCGTTCAGTTATAACATTTTAGATAGCCGAATGGTCCGATCCGATCTGGTTTCAACTATATGAACGGTCTGGTTTGGTAAAATATTTTTAGGCAAAACCGGACCCGACTTGACCATGGACACCCGTAATTGTTACTAGTACATACTTTTTTCTTTAACTCTCTGGAATTCAAAGCTGCTTTGACATCCTCCAAAAAATAATGTATCGTCTATATATCATGGTATCAACAAAATGTTCAAATGAATGAGTTAAATAACATAATAAACTAAGGCCTCATCCTCATCATCAATTTTAACACCACTATTTTTTTAGATCACGAATAATTTTAATAAGTTCATGAAGATGATAGTATAAAGGTGTATTTTCTGACATTCTGAATGTATACAAACACTACTTCAAATATAATCGACTTGTCAAAGACTTGGTCATGTAAAAATTATCCAATTTAAGCTATAACCCAGTAGGAGATTCCTCATCACCAACCTCGCATAGTACCTCATCAGACAAGGATAACTGAATTGAACTAAGAGCATTTTTCATCAATGCATATTTTTCTTCATCAGTCAATTTTTCTTGCCTTCATGTATCTTAACAAGCCCTTCTTTAACTAATACGACCTGCATCTTCATTCGTCAAATATTGAAATCATTCCTACAATTAAATTTCTCAATTTTGTATTTTAATGGCATGATAGAAAACACAATATTAAATAAACAGAATCACAACTCAAAAAATATGAAATCAATTAGATAACTAGAAGTTCAAAATAAATTCAAAACAGAAAAATTGATCAGTTTCAATAAATAACATAATAACTCAATACTTTGATACCAATTTGTTATATATTAGCACTTACGGAAGCGAAATTCAGGTCCAATATTAATTGCACAAATATATAATTATGTATAATAGCAATTTAATAAATAATGAGAAAAATAAATGACACACAATGATTTAAATAGTTCAATTTTTCAATGTGAAAAATCTATTTCACTAACGATAGTATACCGAAAAAAATCCATTAACAATTAAATAGAGATATAAATATTAATATTAAAAAAACTTTACAAAATATATCAAAAACCAAAATATTTTACCAAAAAATAACTCTTATTAATTTATTAGTAATATATAACAATATAAATTAATAAAAATTGTTATTAACTTACATGGACAAATTTTTTGTCGTCGGGTTGATTTTCCTTTTTTTTTTCTTTTAGTCGACAGCCTCTAAACTCTTCTTCTCCATTTGTGAAAATCTGCTCTCATTCTCTATTTTGTTTTGAGCTTTGACAGCAGCTATAGAGAAAACAAAAAATTTATATATCCCACGCAGCAGTTTATACAGTAGACGATTGCATGAATGATGGTGAGCAACTGGTGTCGGCAGAGGAAGAAGAGATTAACAAGAAGAAGCTGCTTTGGTGGTCAGAAAACGCTGTGCTCGTCAGACAGTAGGAGAGGTTCGAAGGAGGATGGAGGTCGTGCGGCTGCTGGTCTTCTCTGTTCTCTATTTTATGCTTCTGGCGGCTTTTTTTCTTTTCAACAACTAAGTCTTTCGGCAGGAACAAAATAAATATATATATATATATATGGGTTTTTGAGACAGAATTTTTTTTGTGCCAATTTAGCATTTTTATCAATATAACGCTTGAAATTTGAAGGGAAAAAAAACTTTAAAGTTTTATATCATTCTTAGATATTTTAAATTTTGGGTATACGATTAATCTATTTTAAGAAAAATCCCTTTAATTAAGTCTTAATTATGAATGTAGTGAAAATTTACCAATTTTACCATAAATATATATTAATGTATAATATGTAATATAACTAAATATATGTATATTTTATTTTATTATTTATTATTTTATATTTAATTTAATTTTATACCTATCTTAAAATTTCAATCAAATAGTTGATGATTTAAAAAAAATCGTTTAATAACATAAAATAACTTTATTAATAAATGAAGTTATATATGTTTTTTTATATTAAATATAATACATTACATAATTTTTATAACGTATAATATATATTTTTAAAGATGTTATAGGCAATAAAACAATTTGTTTCATTACCAACAAAAAATAAAAGTATGGGAAAATATAAATAACAAAGTTTGCTTAAATATATTTATATATATATATATAAAATCACTCAACTTTATTTTGTTACTCTAAGATTAAAAAATAATTAAAAATGATTAATATGCTGATATAATCTTCTTTTTGTATTTATAATAAAAAAAAATAATAAAATAGTGAAAATGTACTAATGGTTACTTTAATACGTAAAAAATATATTTTAATTTTATAATTTATAATTAAATATTTTTATAAAAATTAAAAAAATTTAGGGTACAAATTAAACTTTAATCTTAAAATTAATATATATAACATAAATATTAGAATAATGTTTATTTTTAATAATAATGAGATAAAATAAACTTTTTTTATAATAATATAATTAATAGTTATAACTCAAAAATTAAGTAAATAAAAAAATTTTATATATAGTAATTATATTATAATCATAATTAATATTATAATTTTTTATTTGATATAAATATGTA
The DNA here is from genome assembly GCA_033030585.1 of Hippophae rhamnoides. Taxonomy (NCBI): domain Eukaryota; kingdom Viridiplantae; phylum Streptophyta; class Magnoliopsida; order Rosales; family Elaeagnaceae; genus Hippophae; species Hippophae rhamnoides. The sequence continues at coordinate 46,106,988 of CM065429.1, read as the reverse complement.
AAATTGATTATACTTATCAACAATATTATGTTATATCATTCGTATTTATCATAAATTTATAATAATTAAATTTTTTAAATAAAATGTATGTGTGTCAAAAAATAATTTTTTATATAAAATTAAGAAATTATAAAAAATAATACCCGTAAAAATTATTAAAATAAAAATAATATTTTAATAATATTGAATAAGTTTTAATTAGATGATATTTAATATTAAATATATTTAAATGATATTAATTTAATTTGAATAATATTTAAAATAAAATAATATGAAATATTTTTTTAATAATAAAAATATATTAGATAAAATATAAGAGATATTATTTTTATAATTATAAAATTTAAAAATAATATTTTAGTTGAACTAGTAGAAAAATTTAACAGCAAAGAATCGAGTAAAGTTTTAAAATATATTTTAATATTATTTAATTTTATAAAAATATTTACGCGTAATTAAATTTAAATAATATAAATATAAAAATATTTATAAAGTGATGTATTATTAAAATAGCGTCGAGTTTGAGTCTCGTTTACGCCAAACCAAAGTGTGGGTCGTCTTAGTCTCACTTTCTTATTATCCATTACTCTAAAAGAACCCACACTTTCTCTCTATGATACGGTGCCCGCACCACCTCCATCTTTCTCATCTTTCTTTTTCCCTTTTTCTTTATTTCCAATTAATTAGGAGCTATCTCTCTTTTTTCCCTTGTTCTTGTTCTCTCTTGTACTTGTTCTTGTTCTTGTTATCTCTTGATCTTGTTGAGCTCCTTTGTTATATTCTTCTTACTTTTCAATGGACTATATAAAATTATAAATCCTTTGCACGAGTTGTTTCATTGAGTTGATATATTGTAGCTCAATTTGGTTGAATTCAAAATTTTTGCGCTCTTTCTACATAATAACTAGACTTAGCTTCATTTGGTTGTGTGAGTTGTGTACTAGGAGGAGGTATCTTCAAAAAATGGAAAGCTTAATTTTGTAAAGAATGGTGTGCTTAGATTACCTCCAGGTTTTCGATTTCATCCCACTGATGAAGAGCTGCTTGTTCAGTACTTAAAGCGTAAGGTCTTTTCCTGCCCATTACCTGCTTCTATAATTCCTGAAGTTGATGTTTGCAAGTCTGATCCTTGGGATTTGCAGGTTGGTTTCTTAATTCAACATCAATATATACAGTTATTATCTTCGACCTAATTCTTAACTTTATAGTTTCTTTAATGAAATTGAGCAGAAAATTGGAGAAATTAATGCTTGAATTTTTGGGTTTATTAGGTGATTTTGAGCAAGAAAGGTACTTCTTTAGTATAAGGGAAGCTAAGTATACAAATGGAAACATATCAATTAGAGCCACAGGTTCTGGTTATTGGAAAGCAACTGGAATTGACAAACAAATTGTAGAATTTAAGGGAAATCAAGTTGTGGGAATGAAAAAAACTCTGGTTTTTTACAGAGGAAAACCTCCACATGGATCTAGAACTGACTGGATTATGCATGAATATCGACTTGTTATTGCTAATACTAAAGCCTGCAATAACCCACAAGAGAAGAACTCAAACCAGGTGAACTAAGCTCTCTGTTCTGCTCAATCTTTTCAGTTTCTTCAAAAAAAAAAAATCATTTCATAGAATATATCCCATTTTTCTGGTTCATTATGTAGAATTGGGTCTTAAAGTAGTGATTTTTAATGCAGAGACCTGCTATGCCTGTTCCGAAGAACTGGGTTCTTTGCCGCATATTTTTCAAGAAAAGGGGAACTAATCGCAAACCCAGAATTAGTAGACCTATGTTGTACAATTTCATGACAAAGGGTAGGACCAATTTGAATATTGTCCCATGTTCGCCTTCTTCAGGTTCTAGTGGAATCACAGAAGTCTCTTGTAATGAATCAGACGATGATGAAGAAAATAGTAGTTGCAATGGTTTTCCTTATTTTAGAAGAAAACAAAACAGTAGCTAATAAGTAATCAATTTAATAGCAAGCGTTTGTATCAATAATTGGGTTTCTGATAACTCAAAATCAGAGTTACTTTCTAAGAAATTGGGCCCTAATTTCGTCTATGTGATCGGAGTAGTAATGCTATTTAACGAGAGTAATTTAAATAAAAGAAAAAATATATTATTATCAAATCATATACCTTCACTTGAAAATCACGGATAGATTCATAATTATTGTTTAAATTTTATTAAAATTTAAATAATTTTCAATTATATAAGAAAAGTCAAAAGGACCATTCCTTTAACATGTATGTATTATTTAATTCTTTTAAATATATAATTAATGTTAATTAAGAATAAATTAAAATATTTTAATTTAAATTGTTGAGACTTTAGGGTTTATCTAGAGAGAGATTTGAGATATTAATACAAAATGATGAATGTTTGGATCATCATAAGTGATTCATATATTTATAGCACATAAATGGTACACGTGTAAGATAAATAATGTATAAATGTAAATACATGTCAAGAGAGCACGATTTGACTTAAGGTATAATGTGTCAGGGATCCAGGTCAGATTCAATCGTGCTTTCCACGAGGTTGTGTTGTGATCGAGCTCGAGATGACCTTGGGCTCGGGCTTTCTTGGGCTCGAGATGACATCGAGTTCGATCTTTCTAGGCTTAAGCTAACATCGAGCTCGGTCTTGATAGGGGTTGAGGTTATATGGGCTTGGTTTGTCCCATGGGTGGGATGTCTAAGGTGCTTCATCTTTCATTTTGGGATGGACTTGGGCTTGGTCTGTATAAAGCTCGATATTTGGGCCAGTTCAGATGTCTAAACATCAAGTCCCCCCACTCTTTTAGCTCGGGCTTTAGTCTGAGGTGAAAGAGTAGATACCGATCACCAGATATGAACCGTTCGACTTCCACCATAAATGCATGTCAATTGATTGGAGAGAGAAATCCAGTGTACCTATATAAAGGGGTGCCTGGTCTGGGACTTTATTATTTATTCACCTATAAAAATCGAGAAATAGTGAAAAAATGCTCTTTCGTTTCTCCTCGAGTTGTGAGAGATTTTTAGTTCGGTGGTAAGATTTCAGCTTGTCTTACCATATTCTCTGTTTAGATTTTTTAGAACTCAAGCGTAGATTTCCTAACGATTTGCTACTTTCTTTTCAGGTCGGTTTGCAACCTAACATTTTCTTTAATTTTCAAATCGTCTCTAGGTAATCTCTTTTTTCTTATCTTACCACCTGTTACTGTTTTGTCTTTATATTTTCGTAGCTTTTATCAAAATGCAAAGGGAAGAGACATCAGCTTCTACCTCGGGCTCATGGGAGAGTCCCTAGTATGCTAGTACAAATGGAGACTTAGGGTCCTGTAGCCCAAGTTCTTCTAATGCAACGAGTCAGTCCTTGTCACAGCCATCTACCTCTATCCACCATCCCTAAACCGTTCTAACCATGAGATTGAGCATGCCTCAAACTCAAATTTCAGTAACTAGGACATGGAGGAAGAAAAAAGAAAAATAGGGTCTGGTGAACCGACGGGTCATGTTAGGGGCTGGGCGACCACTCCAAAAACTTACGGGTTGTTGCCTCCGGACGAAGAGAGGATAGGAGGACCTATGACATCCCCTCAACCATTCAGATAATGATTCCTCCCGAGGGTGCTTGTGATGGTGATGCACCTCCAACTGGGGTGGACCGTTTTTCATGATAAGACTTTGTGGCTGGTATTAAGGTTTCCTTTGTATCCTCTTATCAGAAGATTTTTAGTTAGGATGCAGCTTGCATCGGGGCAATTGATGCCTAATGGGTGGAGATAACTTCTTTTCCTAACGCTCATATTCCAAGACCTTAGGGTGAATTTGGAGATGGTCGAGTTTAATGAGGCGTGTGTCCTTAAACAGAACCCCACAGGCCTAAGGAGGGTGTATATGTTGGTTAAGGAGGATCGTGCGGTGAACGTATCCCTTCTAGAAAATGAAAAAAAATGGAAGGAGTATTTTTTCTATGTATCGGGTCGATGGGAGTCCCCTACTAATGACACGAGGTTGGTTAGTAGTGTCTGGAATGACACAAAAGTTGTGATTAGAAATATGGCCTCTCTTATCACGACCTTGAGCCTTGATGCGAAGCATAGGTTGGCTAATATCCAGAACTATCTACCTGAGAAGACAAACTGGAGGACTCTTTTGAACACTCCGCGTTTTGTTGCATGCGGGTTAATGAAGCATGGTGTTGTAGAGCCTCCTCTTAGGGTGAATCGTAAACACTGAGCTTCTCCTAAAGCCCGGGCTACGTTTAAACATAGAACTCCTCCTACAGATTTTGGAGGTGGGTTCGAGGTGGTGTTGGATGATGGTGACCCTTAACTCTTTGTTCCCGCCCTATAATATTTTTCCTCTTCTCTTATTATTATTTTATATATGTATTATTTTTTAGAGGCTGGTTAACATGGATAATTTTTCCATTTTTCACCTCGTATGGAATTAACCTCTGATCAACTTTTTTCTCGCATGAAGAGCAAGGTTGCGTTGGGGGGCACAAGCTCACCCACGGGTGCCACTCTTACTCCTAGGGGAAGGAGTTCCTCGGTGGGTAAGAAGAAGGGGAATCCTCTTATGAAGGTCGTACATCTCCCTTAAGAAAAAAAAGAAGAAGGTTGGTACTGATGAGGCTGGTCGTGACCCTAAGCCTTTGAATGTTTGTCCTCCTTTATCGCCTACGTGTGATCAGGACGGGTCCTCCACTCCTCATACTGGATCGAAAGAATTTGGAAAATCCCTGAAGGATTTAAGGAAGGGAAAGGCTGTTATGGAGGATCTTACCATTGATGTGGATGTGATCGTCCTAAATTGGGGCTTAGCACCCGAATATCTTGACCGTTTTATGAGCCATGTATCTGTGGATGCATATAAGGAGCAGCTCACAACTATTTGTGAGCAAGTTGATACTGGTGAGTTTATTCATCGTCAGATGTATCAGGTGTGTGTTTTTTTTTATTTATTTATTTATTATTTTGTTTGTAGTTGATGTTGCTTTTATATTTTGATTGAGCTCAAAATGTGGGTTATATGAAGTCCGATCTTGTGAAGAAGTAGGCTCACACGTCGTCGTGCTCAAAATATGTTGCGTTGTTGGTAAAAATAATGAAGTGGGAGAACGAGGCGGTTGATAAGGAGGAAAAGATGAAGTGGGTTGCATATGAGCTAAATTTGTATGCTCGGCGCGTGATTGAGCTCGAGGAGGGGATGAGGGATGTTCAGAGATAATTTGGGGCTTCTGTTGAATAACTGCGATGTCAAGCGAAAACTGATGTGGATGGTATGGCCTAGAAGTTGGAGTCTAGCGTCAAGCGGGCCTTTGAGATGGCAATGGAGAATTTCAAGATAGAGGCCAAGAAGAAAGGTTTAGGCGAGTACTATTATCACATTCTGGATATACCTATTACGCCAGTCTATAGCCAAGCCCCATCAGTTGAGGAGGAGGGAGGAGGATTGGGCTCCTCTAATGGTGAGGACGGCCCAGAGGTTCCTGACGAAGGGAGAGTTGATTCTTAGTTATTGTTTTTATATATTTTACTCAGCTCAACGATATTTTGGTTTGTATAGTCGCGAGCGGGTACTTGGATTTTGTACCTATGGATTTATTTAATAAATACAATAATTTTGTCTCTTTATTGCGTATTTATGAGTTGACCTACCTTTTGTCATTTATTGAAATATATATATATATATTAGTTTTTTCTTCCCTATTAAAGGGTTGGAGAATGTTAATCTCATTTATGTGTTTGAGAATTTTTCTCAATTCATCTAACTTTTTTACTCGCGTGTTATGGATTTTGACCGGACCAATAGGCGCTTACTTCGAGCCTTTCGTGTTGCAAGTGGTAGGCTTGAGGATGAGATTAGGTTGCTGAAAGCTGAAGTTGCGAGGCTTGAACGTATTACAAAAGAGACCAAGTGTGAGCTCGCTACTTATAGGGAGCATTTATCTGAAACGCAATCTTGTGAAAAGAACCTTGAATAGTATGGCCAGTCTTGTGGGTAGAGAGTCGTATTGGGCAAGTTTTATATGAAGTGATCTGAAAGAGTGATAACTGTATTTTATATAGTTATTTTCATCGATTTTATTAATGATAATTGCTATGTTCTTTACATTTTTGTTTAATTTTAGTTAAATAAATTAATATTTACCTTTTATGTGTTAAGAAATACATTTTTACTAAAATTAAATAATTTGTATCGAAAATGTACTTAATTTCATATTTTTTTGTCCACAAATATAATTTCAAATAATATAGTTCTTAATTACAATTTATAAAAATCGAAAATATAATTTAAATTAAATTTGGGCTTATTTATAATAATTTAAAGTTTAAAAATTTAATTTAAAATTAGCAAAGGGCTTAACTGTAATTTTAGAAAGTTTAAAATGTAATTTGAAATATATTTGTGGATGAAAATATTATAATAAAAGTTTAATTTTCTGCGCAGGTGAGAAGAATCTACGCGCCAATCTACACGCGCGAATCGTGGACCATCCGATCAGATAAGACACGGCTGAGATTCGCGCGTCCTTATCACACCCGACCAAAGAGAGTGGGTGCAGGTCTCAATTTTTCACGCGGCTCGGTACGCCGAGTGGGGCCCACCTGCCGCGCAGGCCGGCGTGCAGCGTGGGACCCACGTGTCTGACGCATCCAACCACTGTCCCCCACGTACGCTCTGATCCCGTGCGTTGATCTCTTCGTGCAACCGGAGTTTCAACGAATCAGAAGATGCCACGTGTCCACCTGAATCCATTCCTGAGATCAGAAATTGGCACGTGTCCCACTCTATTTTTTAGCTAATCATGTGATGACACGTGGCATGTTATCATGAGCGCGAAAGCGCAGGATCAAGCCCGTGTGTAGCCGTTGCTCCGTGCTCTGATGTTTCATGCGCACGTTCCTAGAAGCCAATCAGAAGCTGCCACGTGTCCGCATTAATTCCTTTCAGCGAATCAGACGCTGACACGTGGCATGCATAAAGAATTTAAAAAATGCAGAATCGGCGCCCCTAGTTCACGCGTGATTTAATTAATAAAATCGATACGCGTGATTTTTGTTTTTCGATACAATTTATTACGCGTTTTTTATAAAAATATAAAATAAAAATGTAATATTTTAGATGTATTATTTTTAGCTATAAATAGGGGATAAGATGATAGTTTTGAGGAGATTTTTTGGAGTTTTTGGTTGATCTTAATTTTCGTGTGTTGCTCGGTTTTGGACTACAGAACACGCAGAAGCCATTTTTTGGCTTTTGTTGTGTTCTGCGTGTGCCAAATATTTTCGCTACATGATGTTTTAATTTCCTTTCTTCTTCTTTTAATTTTTCTGCATCTACTGTAATTTTTATTTTAAATTAATGAAGTAATTTAATTTTTCTAGGGTTGCATTTGATCTAAAGTTATGAAGCTTTGATTTTAACTATTTTTGATATATTTATAAGACGTTCGATTTGTTCGTTCTATTTTGTGCTTAATGCTTTTTGATTATTTACAAATTTTATCAAAACGATTTGTGGCATAAAAATAAACTTGAGAAAGGCATTTTTGTGTATATTGCTCGTAAATAGAATGACATGTATGATGAAGGATATGAATATACCCTAATTGTATGTGTGGCCATTGGAAAGCTTAGAACTTAATGAATCTTATTAAATTTAATTCTCATAGAGATATAGTGAATTAATTTAACGAGGTGTGTTTATACGGAGCTCGGAAGAGATGTATGAATAAAAAAGAAGTTTTCGGTTGACAAATTAAATGTACTAAAAAATATAAATCAAAAGAAAATAACATGATTTGAGTGGAATAATTTGGTGAAAAATTGCAATCCTAGAGTTCTCTTATTTTCTTTTTACCTTTTTCTCAATTAACGATTGTTTTGGATAAAATCAGAGAGATACAATTTTAGTAATCAACAAACTATAGTAACAAATCCTCGTGGGAACGATACTCTACTTACAAATCTTATTACTTTTGACCGTGTATACTTGCACGATTTTCTGTGTGTTGCAAAACACACAACAAAGAGTTTTTCTTAAAGTCATGGAGTTTACTGAAGATCTGAAGCGGGGGTTGCTTGCAATGATAACGACATACCTTGAACCTGCCACTTATGTTTGTGAGAGGGTTATCGAGATTTATGTCAAACTTTTGTCTTTGGTTGATGAAATTGATGATCCAGATATTGGACGTGTATCCAAACGTTTAAAGAGTGTTTAAATGTCTGTATTGATTGATTGACCTTGTGAGAGATGTATAGTGATTGATGTGTAATGACTGATGTTTAAATAATGAACAATCGGATCGGCATGTATTTATTTATAATGGATATTTGTTGTATTTGTAATAATAATTTTTTTTTTGTCAAAGTGCCGACCTGGTTCTTAACCAAGGTGGGGAACTCAACTTCCTTCATTGTTGGGGTGCTCTACCAGATTTCTTGATCTAGGTGATGAGCCCTTGATGCCTATTGATGAACGAAAACCGGCATCGCCGATTCTCGCAAATACTTTGGTTTTAATATTTGTAAAACTCTCGCAAGTGCACGAATCATTTCGTAGAAAATGATAAGTATACTCCCAAGGTCGATCTAAGGAAGGAATGTATGTGGTTTTTAATTTATTATTCAAACTTTTAAAAACGAAATTAAATCCTAAACATCCTGTCACGATAGTTTGGTTTTTGTGTTCCTAATCTAATAACATAAAATAAACATATATACAGATTAATTAAATATAATCTAAAAAAAATAAAAATAAACATAGATACAAATTCAATAAATATTTATCTAAAAATAAATATAAATACAGATTCAATAAATATTCATGCAAATTTTATCATTTATATTAGTGGAGTATTTATGGATATAATAACTAAATTAATTATGCTTGCTCATATTATCTAGGTTATTAAAGATATAAATTGATATTTTATTGATTCTCTCTTTTTTGTATGAATACCACCTTTGGTGGGGTTAGATATTCTTTGTTAACTAAACAAATCAATTAACACCTATGGGTGGGGTTGATAACTAATTTGGTTAATTAAATTAATTCCTTTTTCTGAGAGATTGAAAAATAATATATTTCTCTCTAACATCCTTAATATAAAATCTTGAATAAAAATAAAATCAATTCATTTTAGAAATTTTCACCTATTTAATATTTCGCAAGCATAACAACGTCATTATTACATAATGTTTACTAAGCAAATGACGCTTAAATTTAACCACAGACAAATTAAATATAACATGTAAGAATAAAGCATAAAAATAACTGTAAAGAAAATAAAATCCTTACAGAACTTCGACGCTATTCCCGTTGCTAGAAAACCTCCAAGCGGAATTTTCACTTCCATTTATTGAATCAAAAACTAAAATATTACAAAAACATTACAAGTTCCTCTCAAAAAGAGAAGAACTCTAAAACTAAGAGAATTGAACTAAAAACTAAGAGAAAAACTAAGAAAAGCTTAGAAACTAAGAAAGAAACTAAGAAAAACTCAAAAACTAAGAAATGAGAGAATGAAAGAAGAGAGAAGTGTGGTTTTGAGGTATTTGAAGGTGTGTTTTGAAGTGAAAGGAAGGGGGGTATTTATAGGTGAGGATGGAGAGAAAAAATGGGTAAAAAAATGTTAAAAAATTAAAAAACGTGTAATGGAAATGTTGAGGTCATCAATGACGTCAGCATGACGTCACAGGGGCTGCTGCACGTGAAAAATGGGGTGAAAACGCGTTGGGTGCGCGGAGGGGCGGCTGCTGGGCGCTGCGCGCATGAACAGTAACCTCGCGCGCGCAGTGCTGCGCGCATGAACAGTAACCCGCGCGCAGTGCTGCGCGCATGAACAGTAACCCGCGCGCAGTGCTGCGCGCATGAACAGTACCCGCGCGCAGTTTGGGGCGGAGCTGGGCGGCGCGGCGGCGCGTTTTTCTCTTTTTTGACATTTTTGACCTTTTCGACCCATTTTGTCCAGTTTTTCCATATTTGTTGACCTTTCCCCATTTATTTATTGATATTTTTGTGATGTATTGCTTCAAGTATTCCTCTTTGAGTCTTTAAATTGCGTTTTTAAGCCAAAATACCTGAAAAACAATAAAAATACCCGTGATTCCGAAAAAGACAAATTATATAAATATATGATAAAACATATAAATATATATATTCTTAATCAATTAATGAGCATAAAATCATGGTAATTTTAGTGCTTTTTGAGCACTCATCACCTATTTTAAAGGAGAGAGCTTGACCTGGTTTCTGACCGAGGTGCTCTTTTTTTTTGTTAGAGTGTCGACCTGGTTCTTAACCGAGGTGGGGAAGTCGATTTCTTTCATTGTTGGGGTGCTCAACCAGATTTATAGATCTAGGTTATGAGCCTCTGATGCCTATTTTAAGGGAGAGAGCTTGAGTAAATAACCAAGTGCTGAGGTCTTTTATTTCATAGATACATGTGCGTCACTGTTTACAAAAGAAAGAAAGAGATGGGTAGGTTAATACATATATTTTTAGAAATAGTATCTTTTTAAGTGTCTAGCATTCCAGCTTGCACCTTCCTCAATGCCTTCGATGCTTTTCAATACATATGCCCCTCCTAGTGTTATTTCAATTATTTGATAAGGTCCCCCCAACAGGCACCCATTTTACCAGCCATCCATTCCCTTTTGTTAAGGAAAACCTTCCTCAGAACCCAATCACCTTGGGAAAAAGTCTTAAAGCGCATGGTTTTGTTGTAACATTTTGTTATTGTTCTTTTCTGTTCGATCAACCACATTAAAGCTTCATCCCTTCTTTCTTCGGTAAGGTTAGTTCGGTTGCTCTTTTTACCTCGTTTTGCTCCTATGTTATGCTCGATCTGTGGGTAGGGATTGTAACTTCCGTGGGTATTACCGCCTCGGTTCCATATACTAGGGAGAAGGGGGTTTCGTTTGTGCTACCTTGGAGACTTGTTATAACAGCCCATAGTGCATTGCGCAATTCCTCCACCCATTTCCCTTTGGTTCTTTCCATTTTTTTCTTTAAAAGGTTGATGATTAAATTTTTGGAGGACTCTGCCTAACCATTGGCCTGGGGGTAGTAGGGTGTTGAGTGGCCTATCTTGATATTGTATTTGAGAACGAATGCTTTGATCTTTCGATCGGTGAATTGGTGCCCATTATCTGTAACGAGCTTTTTGGGGAGGATGAATCGACAAACTATGGACCTCTATATGAACTTGATTACCTCATCCTCTCGTATTCTGGCTACAGCTTCTGTTTCTATCCATTTTGAAAAATAGTCAGTGGCAACAAGGAGCAACTTGTTTCTCGCCCGTGCCTATGGGTAGAGGTCCTACTATGTTCAGTCCCCATTGTAGAAAGGCCAGGGACTTACTACTGCTCGTATATCATTAGGCGATGTGTGGGTCAGGGGGTCAAATCTTTGGCATTTGTTGCATTGATGAGTGCTAAAAAAGTACTAAAATTACCATGATTTTATACACGTTAATTGATTAAAAATATATATATTAAAAATCACAATTATTTACATCACAAAAAGTTTTTAAAATTTTGATAAATAATTTAAAAATGCTATTCCTTCCCCAGCAACAACGCCAAAAACTTGATAAGCAGAACCTGCATCGCCGATCCTGCCAATACTTTGGTTTTATATTTATAAAACTCTCACAAGTGCACGAATCATTTAGTAGAAAATGATAAGTATACTCCTAAGGTCGATCTAAGGAAGGAATATATGTGGTTTTTAATTTATTATTCAAACTTTTAAAACGAAATTAAATCTTAAACATCCTGTCACGATATTTGAGTTTTTGTGTTTCTAATCTAAGAACATAAAAATAAACATAGATATGGATTCAATAAATATTTATGCAAATTTTATCATTTATAATAGTGGAGTACTTATGGATATAATAATTAAGTTAATTATGCTTGCTCATATTATCTAGGTTATTAAATATATAAATTTATATTTTATTCATTCTCTCTTTTTTATATGAATAACACCTTTGGTGGGGTTAGATATTCTTTGTTAACTAAACAAATCAATTAACACCTATGGGTGGGGTTGATAACTCATTTGGTTAATTAAATTAATTCCTTTTTCTAAGAGATTGAAAATGAACCATTTAAATGCCACCTTTGGTGGGGTTAGACAGTTTAAACTTTATTCAAGGTGTCCAAATTAAACCTAAGAATTTAGTTATCCGAGTACTAACTTTCAAGTTTTAAAACCACTATTGAAAATATGTTGTCAATACATTTTTCAGATAATAATTCTTATAAAAACTTTTGAAATAAAGTTTCACTCTAACGACCGGGCGATTGTACCAACAAATAAAAGAGCAGTACTCTAAATCAGACCGGATAACTAAACCTTAAAATCTAATTTTCAAATTTAAGTATGTAATGAAAAATAATGTATTTCTCTCTAACATTCTTAATATAAAATCTTGAATAAAAATAAAATCAATTCATTTTAAAGATTTTTACCTATTTAATATTTCGCAAGCACAACAATGTTATTATTATATCATGTTTACAAACAGCCAGCAAAGTTAAATTTAATCACATACAAATTAAATATAACATGTAAGAATAAACATAAAAAATAATTGTAAAGAAAATAAAATCCTTATAGTACTTTGATGTTATTCCTGTTGCTGAAAAACCTCCAAACAGAATTTACACTCCCATTTATTGAATCAAAAAGAAAATAAATTACAAAAACATAATTAGTTCTTTTCAAAAAGAGAAGAACTCTAAAACTAAAAAAAACTAGAAATACTAAAAAAACTAAGAAATGAGAGAAAGAAAGAGAGAAAAAGATATATTTTTAGGTGTGATTTGAAGTAAAGAGAATGAGGGTATTTATAGGTGAGGAGAGGAAGGAAAAGTGGGTGAAAAATGATTAAAAATTGAGAAAACATAGAGTAGTGAATGATGACGTCATGGTGATATGGGGCTACTTGGCGCGCGCGGATGGGCAGCGGGCACAGATGGGCAGTGGCGCGCGCACACTGGAGCAGGGGCATGTAGAGGCGCACACAGAATGGAAAGCAGGCACGCATGGACAGGACAATGCGGCGTGCGGGACTGGGTGTTGATGGGCGTGGGCGCGCACAGAATGGTCGTGCTACGTGCAGCAGCTCGGTGCGATTGGGCGCGCTGTGCGTGTTGGCTGACGCAGTTGGGCGGTTGCATGCGCGATTTTCTCCTTTTTGATATTTTTGACCCATTTTGTCCAATTTTTCCATATTTGTTGACTTTTCCTCATTTATTTTATGAATATATTTGTGATGTATTACCTCCAGTATTCCTCTTTAAGTCTTTAAGTTACGCTTTTAAGTAAAAATACCTAAAAAATAATAAAAATAACCGTGATTCCGAAAATACAGATTTATATAAATATATGATAAAACCATATAAATATATATATTTTTAATCATGCACCTCTGAGCGTATTTAACGCAATCAGGAAGCATAGTGGGCCAGTAATAACCCTGTCTCATAATTCGCTGGGATAATCTTCTACCCCCAAAATGCATGTCGTAATCTCCCTCGTGTGCTTCGTATATTATTTTTTTGGCTCCTTCTGTGTTTATGCATCAGAGGCCTGGGCCAAGTGGCGTTTTACGGTACAATTTTCCCGCCTCGATCATGTACCGGCCTCTTTTAGCTGCTATTTGCTTTACGGCCGTGCAGTTTTCTAGTAGGTCCCCTTTATCTAAGAAATTATAGATCAGTGCGAACCATGTTGTAGATAGATTTTTGTCCACGCATCCAATCCTTTTTTCAGTTTCTTTGAGAGATGCTTCTGATAGTACCGTTACTGATACCACCCGGTCGTATTTGGTTTCTCTGATTGACACCAAGGTGGCTAGGGCGTCGGCGTGAATGTTCTCTTTTTGAGCTATCTACTCGATCTTGAACATTAAGGGTTTTGAGCATTCTTTTTTTAATCTTTCCAAGTACTTCTTTATCTTTCTATCTTGCGCCTCAAATGTTCCTAGGAACTGATTGACCATGAGCCGGGAGTCACTATGTAGGGTGATGCTATCTACTCCTAATTGTTTTGCAGTCATGACTTCGAATATGGCAGTTTCATATTATATGATGTTATTGGTTGCTTGGAAGTCAAGCCTGACAACATATTCAAAGCAATTGTCCTTTTCGTCCCTTATAACCATCCCTACTCTTGAGCCATTAAAGTTGTGAGTACCATCCACAAATACCTGCTAGGTCGGTGCATTCCTTGGGTCAACTGTCCCTACCTCCTCAGTTTCTATTTTGGTAATGACCTCAGGGCATTCAGTGAACTCGGCCACGAATTTGGCCATAGCCTACCCTTTGATGGCAGTCCTAGCCATGTATTTCTTGATATCCTTAAAGGTTGTGCTGCAATCCTCATTCCAGAAGATAGTCTTGTTCTTTCTTAACATTTTGAAGAAAGGCATACACTTGTCTGTGCATTTAGCTATGAATCTACCCAATGCCCCAATTCTTCCATTTAACTGTTGTATACCCCTAAGACTACTAGGCGGCTACATGTTTACCAGTGCATGTATTTTATCTAGATTGGTCTCGATTCCTCTTGCTGATACGAGGTAACCTAGGAATTTTCCTATAGCCACACCAAAAATGCATTTTTTGGGGTTAAGTTTCATGTCATACCTTTGTATCACTTCGAATATCTCCTATATGTCTTTGATATGGTTTAGGGGTTGAACTATCTTAACCACCATGTCATCGATGTATGCTTCCATATTCCTACCCAACTATTTGTGGAACATTTTGTTGACGAGACGCTAGTATGTTGCACCTATGTTTTTCAATCCGAATGACATTCTTGTGTAGCAAAATGTTCCTTCTTCTGTTATGAAAGAAGTTTTCTCCTCATCCTCAAGATGCATTTTGATTTTATGATACCTAGAGTATGTGTCTAAGAAACTCATCAATGCGAACCCGAAAGAGGCATCCACCAATTGATCAATGCTTGGGAGGGGGAAGCAGTCTTTGGGGCAGGCCTCGTTTAGATTGGTGAAGGCTACGCACATGAAAGACACTCCGTATGCCTTTTTTACTGAGTACCACATTTGAGAGCCATAAGGGATACTTTACCTCCTTGATGACTCTGGCCTCTTTAAGGGCTATTACATGACATTTGATTGCCTCATTTTTTTCTAGGGAATTTCCTCTTCTTTTGTTGAACGGGTCTAGCCTTCGTATCGACATTTAGCTGGTACGTTTGATAAGAGTCAAATTATTGCATTTTTGTTATGATTTAAATGTTGATATTTGTGTGAAAATTGTGTTTATTTGATTATTTAATCCACAAATGTCATTTCATGGGTATTTCGTGTTTAAAGTGAAATTTCAGGTAAAATCATGATTTTGGAGAAGTTTGGGACAAATTTCAATGATCGGGATTGAGTGAGAATAAAAAAAACAAAGTTTCAAAATTTGGAAATCCCGCCACCGACGAGAAGATTCTAGCCGCCGGAGAAAATCATGTAGAGAGCATGGCGAAAATCTTACCGAGAGCACAGGTTTTGGCAGATACAAATCTCGCTGCCAGCGAGAATCAGAGGAACCAAAATTTTAATTTTTCCAGAAATCTCGCCGCAGCGAGAATAATGTCGCCGCCGATGAGTTTCGTCTGAAAACACATTTATTATGTGGTTTTGTTCTAAAATTGTCCCCAAAACCCTAGATCTATATATACCATAAGATAGAGAAAAGAGGGGATGATAGAGAGGAGGAGGTCTGAGACATTTTTGGAAGAGAGAAGGCAATTTTGGAGAGAAAGTTTGGAAAAGCTTGAAGGATTATCACCATTGTTGCTTCCAAGTGTTCATCTTCAAGAGTTTTTCATCTCTTCTCCTTAACTTTCATTTTTTGCATTTTATTCAGATCTGTTATTCGTGGATTCAATTGAGATAATGTTTGTTCTTATTTCCATTATGAACTAATTCATTTTTGCTAAGGCTATGATGTAGTTGAATCAAGAAAATCTGATTTCTTTTGTTATTGTTATATGCGTTCATTGTTTTCAAGTTGAGTATTTATTTCCATGTTTAATGCTCTTAAATTTCTTGCCAAGATTTAGATGATTTGTTGCATTATATTGAGACCGAGAGGAGATGTGTAATGAATGCTTCTTGTGATAAATACCGTATGTTGAATGCAAGTGTGAGACCTAATACATGATGTATATGGTTATTCTAGAAATTCCATAAATCGTAATGTGCTTGTTTGTGATTAAATCTTCATAGAAATATAGTTGGTTTTCATAGATAAGTAATTCTAATATAACTCGAGAGAGAGTATTACGTAAATTTGGTTTTTCAACCATCGCTTTTAGCTTTGATTCTCATATAACATGATTTGAAATCGGAGTGAATTGATTTAGCGAAATCAAATGCCTTAGCATTTTTAATCATTTGTGAACAACATTCAATTGTGTTATTTGCGTTTATTTTTAAGTTAATTTTCTCCTTAAACAATTTCAACAATTGAGTTTTCAAATAAAATTAGGATTAGTCAATTTTGGTACTTAGTAACGCCATTCCTTGTGGGTTCGATATCCGTACTTTTGTACACTTTATTACTTGAATGATTCGTACACTTGCGAAAATACGCATCAAGTTTTTGGCGCCATTGCCGGGGAATGGTTTGATTTTATTAATATCGATACTACCTAATCTTAGTTTTAATTTGAAGTTAATTTGCTTTATCATTGTTTCATTTTTAATTTTGTTTTAAATTGAGCTTGTTGAGTTGTGTTAATTGTTTGTTCATTTAGAGTTGTTGCTGCTCGTTTGCATTATTTATTTTAGTCATTTCTTGCAATTTTTCAGCTTGTTTATTTTGCTATTTTATTTTATTTATCATAAAAAAGGGTAACTTTGTGTTGTTTTTATGCTAGATGATTTTTAGGTTGTAGGATTTTTGCATGAGATGTACAAGAAGCTTAACCTTCTTCCATTTGACCGGAGATTGATAGAACATATAGGCGTCTAAACCGAGAGAGAAGGCGTTCAACCTCAGCTCCTAATAGACAATCAGCCATGGATCCACCATTTCTTGAGGGAGGTGGAAATCGTAGAGCTTTGAGGGATTATGCTGCGCCTAATGTTGCTGGAACTACTTCGGGTATAAGGAGGCCAACTGTTCGAGCCAATAACTTTGAGATTAAACCATCCTTTATCCAAATGGTTCAATCAAATCAGTTTGGGGGAATGTAAAAGGATGATCCAAATGCACATATTGCTTACTTTCTGGAGGTGTGTGATCTTTACAAGATAAATGGTATGTCTGAAGATGCTATAAGATTGAGGGTTTTTCCTTTTTCACTTCGGGATAAAGCCTATAAGTGGCTAAACTCATTACCACCGGGATCAATTACAACATGGAATGAGTTGGTTCAGAAATTCTTGTCCAAGTTCTTTCCTCCTGCTAAGACGGAAAAATTGAGGAATGAAATCACATCTTTTACATAGTATGACCAAGAATCATTGTATGAAGCTTGAGAAAGATTCACAGAAATGTTGAGGAAGTGCTCACATCCTGGTATACCGATTCGGCTGCAAGTCTCTACATTTTATAATGGGTTGGTTTCAAACTATCGGGCAATGATTGATGCTGCAGCTGAAGGGTCTTTAATGGGAAAAACACCGGAGGAAGCTCATGAGTTGTTAGATATTATGGCAGAAAACAACAAACAGTGGCATTCTGAGTGGGTAACTACAAAAAAACCAACTGTAGTGCATGAAATTGATTTAGTGAATGCTTTGTCGACTCAAGTTACTACTCTTTCAAGAAAGATGGATTCTTTGTCATCTAAGTTTGAATCCAAACCAACTGTAGGATGTGATTTATGTGGTGGAAATCATGCTAGTATCGAGTGCCAAGTTGGAAATCCATTTGCTTCACCAAATTCTGAGTAAGAAAATTATGTTTCAAATTTCCAAAGACCTCAGCATAACCCATATTCGAACACCTACAATCTAGGTTGGAGAAATCATCCAAATTTTTCATGGGGAAATAACCAAGGGGGATTCAAACCATCATCATCTTCCTACCAACCCCAAGAGAAGAAACAAATAGATTTGGAAGGAATTTTGGGAAAGTTCAATGAGGAGTCAAGAACAAATTTCAGAAATCAAGAGGCAATCAATAGGGACATCCAAAACCAACTGGGGCAGCTTTCAAAGCAGATTGTAGAAAGGTCTCAAGGATCGTTGCCTAGTGACACAATAAATCCCAAAGAGCATGCAAAGGCTATCACATTGAGAAGCGGTAAAGAACTTGAATGGCAGAGGAAATCGGAGAAAAAGATGGAAGAATCTAAAGAAAAGCCATCAACATCCCAAGATGTTCAACCTTCCCCAAATGCGAAATATAAGCCTCCTATCCCATATCCTCAAAGATTGAATAAGAAAAAGCTTGATAATCAATTTGATAAATTTCTAGATATTTTTAAGAAATTGCATATTAACATTCCTTTTGCAGAGATGTTGGAACAAATGCCCAAGTATGCAAAATTCATGAAGGAAATTCTATCAAAGAAGAGGAAGTTGGGAGTATGAAAATGTCATGCTAAATGAGCAGTGCAGTGCAGTTCTTCAAAGAAAACTGCCACAGAAATTGAAAGACCCAGGGAGTTTTACTATACCTTGTACAATAGGAAGTTGCAATTTTGATAAAGTCCTATGTGATTTAGGAGCAAGCATTAATTTGATGCCACTTTCTGTTTTTAGGAAACTAGGCCTGGGAGAAGTGAAGCCCACTTCAATCTCTCTACAATTAGCCGATTGATTGGTGAAATATCCTCGAGGGGTAATTGAGGATGTTTTAATTAAAGTTGACAAATTTATTTTCCTTGCAGATTTCGTGGTGCTTGACATGGAGGAAGATAGAGAGGTACCGTTGATATTGGGGAGACCGTTCCTTGCAACTGGAAGAACATTGATTGATGTTCAGCAAGGAAAGCTCATTCTACGGGTGCAAGATGAACAAGTGAATTTTGATGTTTTTAAAGAAATGAAATTTTCAAGTGAGGTACATTCTTGTTTTCAAATTAACACTCTTGATAGGTTAATCTCGAAAACTTTTGAGGAGAGAACTCCATTGCTACCACAAGAAGCTTACCTTGTGAAATTTGCAACAATTGAGGAGGAAGATGAGGGAGTGAGACAATGTTCCAAATTATTGGCAGCACTTGATGAATATTTGTGCAGTGATGAAACATTCAAGGAGTTGGGAACAAATGAAACTCCAACCTGAGTGGTAAAGAAGGAAGCCAACAAGATTGAGCTAAAGCCACTGCCATCCCATCTAAGGTATGCCTATCTTGAAGACTCTAAATCTTTTCCTGTTATTATTAATAATTCTTTGAATGGTGAAGAGGAAAACAAGCTATTAGGAGTTCTTCGGACTCACAAAGCGGCAATTGGATGGACAATGGCGTACATCAAAGGGATTAGCAACTCTGATTGCATGAATAAAATCTTGATGAATGAGGATTACAAACCCATAGTTCAGCCACAAAGGCGCTTAAAACCAACAATGCAAGCAGTGGTCAAGGCTGAGGTGATTAAGCTTTTGGATACCGGGGTAATTTATCCGATTTCAGATAGTGCTTGGGTAAGCCCAATTCATTGTGTACCAAAGAAAGGAGGAATCACAGTTGTAGAAAATGAAAACAATGAGCTTATTCCAACAAGGACAATGACTGGGTGGAGAGTGTGTATTGATTATCGAAAGTTGAACGACGCCACCCGAAAAGACCATTTTCCTTTGCCATTTATTGATCAGATGTTGGAAAGATTGGCTGGGCATGCTTATTATTGTTTTCTTGATAGATATTCGGGATACAACCAAATTGCAATTGCACCAGAGGATCAAGATAAGACAACATTTACATGCCCATCTGGTACTTTTGCATAAAGAAGGATGCCATTCGATTTATGTAATGCACCTGCAACTTTCCAAAGATGTATGATAGCAATTTTCTATGATATGGTCGAAAGGTTTATTGAGGTTTTTATGGATGATTTTTCTACTTTTGACCATTCTTTTTATAATTGCTTGCATAATCTCTCTTTAGTCTTGCAACGTTGTAAAGACACAAATTTAGTGCTAAATTGGGAGAAATGTCACTTCATGGTTCAAGAAGGAATTGTTCTTGGCCATCGGATTTCAGCAAAGGGAATAGAAGTGGACCGTGCAAAGGTGGAAGTGATCGAAAAATTACCACCTCTAATAACTGTAAAGGGCGTTAGAAGTTTCTTGGGACATGTTGGGTTTTATAGAAGATTTATTAAAGATTTTTAGAAAATAACAAAATCACTTTGCAGTTTTTTAGTTAAAAATGCACAGTTTGATTTTTATTCTAATTGTTTGCAGGCTTTTAACCTTTTGAAGGAGAAGCTCACTTCAGCCCCTATAATTTGTGCACCAGATTGGAGTCTTCCATTTGAGGTAATGTGTGATGCCAATGACTATGCTATAGGTGTTGTTTTGGGCCAAAGGAAGAATAAGTTGCTGCATGTGATTTATTATGCAAGCAGGATATTGACAGATGCACAACTTAATTATGCAACAACTGAGAAAGAGCTTTTGGCAGTAGTGTTTGCATTTGATAAGTTTAGATCTTATTTAATTGGGTCTAAAATCATTGTTTATACTGATCATTTTGCTCTTAAGTATTTGCTAGCCAAGAAAGATGTCAAATCGCGATTACTAAGATGGATTCTTCTCTTGCAAGAATTTGACTTACAAATCCGGGACAAAAAGGGCACCAAAAATTTGGTTGCTGACCATTTGTCCAGGTTAGAGGAAGATTACCTTGAGATTGAAGGACAAATTAATGAAACCTTTCCTGATGAGCAATTGCTTGCTATCTGAACGGCTCCATGGTTTGTTGATTATACAAATTATTTGGTCAAGAAAATTTTACCTCCTAACATGTCTTATCAACAAAGAAGGAAATTCTTTTCTGATTTGAAACATTATTTTTGGGATGAACTGTACTTGTATAAACATTGTGTAGATCAAATTATTAGAAGATATATGCCAAAGAAAGAAATGGAAAGCATTCTTTGTCATTGCCACTCAAAGGAAGTTGGAGGACATTTTGGTGGAACAAAAACTGTAGCAAAACTTTTGCAATCCGGATTCTATTGGCCTTTTATTGTTTAAAGATGCTTTCAAGTTTGTTTCAAAGTGTGATGATTGGAAAAGGAGCGGAAATATTTCACGGAGACATGAAATGCCCTTAAATAATATTTTGATAATTGATTTATTTGATGTTTGGGGTATTGATTTTATGGGGCCTTTTCCTTCATCTAATTTTAATAAATACATTCTTGTTGGTGTAGATTATGTCACTTAATGGGTGGAAGCAGTTGCCTTGCCTACCAATGATGCTAGGGTTGTGATCAATTTTCTCAAGAAGAACATATTTTCCAGATTTGGCACACCTAGAGCAATTATAAGTGATGGAGGTAAGCATTTTGTCAATAACCAATTTCAGGCTTTGTTGCAGAAGTATGGAGTAACACATCGGATAGCAACACCTTACCATCCTCAAACTAGTGGACAAGTTGAAGTGTCAAACCGAGAGTTGAAGAGGATCCTTGAAAAGACCGTAAATAACTCACGCAAGGATTGGTCAAGGAAACTTGATGATGCACTTTGGGCCTATAGGATAGCTTTCAAGACACCTATCGACATGTCTCCATACCGATTGGTGTATGGAAAAGCTTGTCATCTTCCAGTTGAATTGGAACATCGGGCATATTGGGCAATTAAAATTCTGAATTTTGATCTTAAGGTAGCAAGTGAAAAAAGGGTATTATAATTGAATGAGATGGATGAAATGATGAATGATGCTTATGAGAATGCCCGAATATACAAGGACAAGACGAAGGTTTGGCATGATAAGCACATTTTGAGGCGAAACTTTGAGGTGGGATAGAAAGTGCTGCTTTATAATTACTGTCTCAGACTTTTTCGGGGAAAGCTAAAATCTCATTGGTCAGGACCTTTTCTAGTAACCAAGGTGTTTCCTTATGGAGAAGTTGAGATGAGTCATGACATAAAGGGAACTTTCAAGGTGAATGGACAACAGTTGAAGCCATATTTTGACGGAGAATTCAGCAAGTAGAAAGATTCTCTAGAGTTACAACAACCGCAGTAAAGAATGACAGAAAGTCTAGCTAATGACTATAACTTAAAGCGTTTAATGGGAAGCAACCCATCAGATTTGTTTTTTCATCTTTTATCTCATTTTATTTTAGCAATTTTAAAATTTAAATTTTAGCTTAAATTTTAAGTTTTGGTGAATTATTAGTTAGATTTTAAATTTTGCACTTCATTTTATGATAATTTTATTTTTAATTAAATTTGCTTATTTTATTTGTCTTGCACGTAAAAAAAATGTGACTATGATTGATTTCTTTATGATTGATTTTCTTTTATTCTTAACCCCGTGATTTAACAAATTACCGTGACTATGATGGTGCACCTAGCCCTTTTTATCTTTGTGATGTCGATAGCCATTTGCAGTTTTTCTTTCTTACATTGAGGACAATGTAAGGTTTTGGTTGGGGTGCGGTAAACGGTAAATCTTTTCTTTGCTTTATTTTTAGTAGTTTTGTTTGTGTGTTTATTTGTGTTTAATTTTGATTTTCCATTTATTTTTCTGCATTTTGATTTAATTTCTTTTATTTCTTTATTGTCTTATTTTTATATTTTATATTTTATTTTATTTTTTTCTCATTTTCATTTTACTTGTTTTAATTTGCACGTTGATGATAATAGTGTGATTGTGATAACAACTAGCTTTTAGAAGACATTAAATTTTGCTTCGGTTTAAAGATAATTTCAAATGTTGATTCTACCTAGTTGGCGACTCTTTTGGTATGTGGTATGATTTGGTTGATTAGTCTAAATGCTTAGAGAAGTCTTATGTGCGAATTTTTCATGGACATTTTTGTGATCTCAACAAACTCTAGAACTTATTTGAAAACCTCTTGAGGCGAAATAATATGGAATTGCACTGTTTAGGATATGATGTAGGCCATTTTTGGATCAATTGTGCCATTTTAAGCCTACCTTGTTATCCTTATATCACTAGTTACCTCTTTGAGCCTATTTAAATATATTGTTAGCCTTATTTTTCTTTCTTTTTGCCTTTTATAACCTACCTTTTATTTAGCCAATATATATATATATAATTCCTACCTTATTTGTTAAGAACACTTAATTTTGAATACAAACTTTTCAAGAGCAATTGGAGTAAGGATGGAATAAATTAAAAACAATCTTCCACATATATTGGAAGAAATTGGTTGGGGGTTATGTCTTAAAAAAAATCCTTCACATTCTAGTAAATAAAAGAGTGTTAGTGATGGATGTACTGAGGTGAAAGATTGAGGAATAATTTTGTTTATCTTTGAAAAAATGGGATATGATCGGAAGAAACAATTTGGGTTTAATGGTGTTACTCTTTTACTTAATTGTTGTGTTTAATCTAATAAGTTCTCTTGTTTGTATTTTGACACTTCCCGTTCTTTCTTAACCAAATACCTAAGCCTAACATTACAAGCCTCATAAAGTCCTATTGATCCGAAGTGGTGTATTTTCCTTCATTAGTGGAAAGAGGTTTGAAAAGTGAGCCTATGGAGTTTGAGATTTCACCTTTTTGTTTGTGGATATTGTGCATAATATTATCCGTGCATTATGGTTATTGGTTTGTGGTTTGATGGATGTTTAAGAGTCAATAACAAAAGTGAAATTGGCATTTGAGATTTCTTAAAGCTTAGGTGACATTTAATTGTTCTATGTGTTGTGTGTTATTTACAATTTTTGAGACATTTGTACAAATTAATTGTTTCATGATTTTATTGTTTTGAGTTAGGATAGTTATAGGTAAGATGTTTGTGGGTATCATCACTGGAAGCCCTCACGAGACTACAACTCATCATACAAGAGCCGCCTAGGGGTTTAAAGGCTTATTGCATACGTTTAATGTAATTTTGTAAATAGAATAAATTTTCTTTAAAATTTTCGTTTAATGTCTCCTTTGAATTTATTCATAGATCGCTTTTCTTGCTAGAGACTAGAAAGAAGCTAGATGGGGTTGTTGATAAGAGTCAAATTATTGCATTTTTGTTTTGATTTAAACGTTGATATTTGTGTAAAAATTGTGTTTATTTGATTATTTAATCCATAAATGTCCTTTCACGGGTATTTCGTGTTTAAAGTGCAATTTCAGCTAAAATCGTGATTTTGGAGAAGTATGCGCCAAATTTCAATGATCGGGATTGAGTGAGAATAAAAAAAATAAAGTTTCAAAATTTGGAAATCCCGCCACCGGCAAAAATCATACAGAGAGCATGGCAAAAATCTTACCGAGAGCACAGGTTTTGGCAAATGCAAATCTCGCCGCCAGCGAGACACCATTCGCCGCAGGCCAAATTCATCTCGCCACCGGCGAGAATCAAAGGAACCAAAATTTTAATTTTTCTAGAAATCTCGCCGCAGCGAGAATAATGTCGCCACCGACGAGGTTCGTCCGAAAACACATTTTTTATGTTGTTTTGTTCCAAAATTTCCCCCAAAACCCTAGATCTTTATATACCATAAGATAGAGAAAAGACGGGACGATAGAGAGGAGGAGGTCTGAAACATTTTTGGAGGAGAGAAGGCAAATTTGGAGAGAAAGTTTGGAAAAGCTTGAAGGATTATCACCATTGTTGCTTCCAAGTGTTCATCTTCAAGAGTTTTTATCTCTTTTCCTTAACTTTCATTTTCTGCATTTTATTCAGATCTGTTATTCGTGGATTTAATTGAGATAATGTTTGTTCTTATTTCCATTATGAACTAATTCATTTTTGCTAAGGCTATGATGTAGTTGAATCAAGAAAATCTGATTTCTTTTGTTATTGTTATATGAGTTCATTGTTTTCAAGTTGAGTATTTATTTCCATGCTTAATGCTTTTAAATTTCTAGCCAAGATTTAGATGATTTGTTGCATTATATTGAGACCGAGAGGAGATGTATAATGAATGCTTCTTGTGATAAATAATGTATGTTGAATGCGAGTGTGAGACCTAATGCATGATGTATATGGTTATTCTAGAAATTCCATAAATCGTAATGTGCTTGTTTGTGATTAAATCTTCATAGAAATATAGTTGGTTTTCATAGATAAGTAATTCTAATATAACTCGAGAGAGAGTATTACGTAAATTTGGTTTTTCAACCATCACTTTTAGCTTTGATTCTCATATAACATGACTTGAAATCGGATTGAATTGATTTAGTGAAATCAAATGCCTTAGCGTTTTTAATCATTTGTGAACAACATTCAATTTTGTTATTTGCGTTAATTTTTAAGTTGCTTCTTAAACAATTTCAACAATTGGGTTTTCAAATAAAATTAGGATTAGTCAATTTCGGTACTTAGTAATGCCATTCCTTGTGGGTTCGATATCCGTACTTTTGTACACTTTATTACTTGAATGATTCGTACACTTGTGAAAATATGCATCAACATTATTACTTGTGAATCAATTCCTGATATGTCCGTAGGGGTCCATTCGAAGACGTCTGTATTGGCTTTGAGAAATAATGAGAGTTGCTCCTCGAGCTCTATTATTAGGTCATTGCCTATATTTATGGGGTGGCCCTTTCCATCCATGTTTGTTGGGAATTCTTTTACTTTGTTTAGAAACACTAACCTCACTATACTTTTATTCCTTTGTTTCATTTGGAGGAAACCTCTCGATGATTGCTATTTAGAGGGAATTCCCTTCATTGTGGCTTTATAACAACTTCTGGCATTTTCTTGATCTCCTCTTATCTCCTTGGGGCCTTGAGGTGTAGGGAATTTTACCACCTGGTGGAAAGTAGATGGAACTTCTTTCATCTTGTGTATCCAGGGGTTTCCCAAGATTGCATTGTAGTGAGCCGGGGCATCAATGATGACAAAATTAGTCATTATTATTACCCCCTTTGTCATGACCGGTAGGATCACCATTTCTATTGCATAGGTGGTGCTGTTATTGAATCCTACGAGGGGAAGCTTGGTTTTGATATTGTTCGTGTCTCCAAGTCCTAGGGCCTTAGCCATGGTTTGAAAAAGGAAGTCTGCTGAGCTACCAGTGTCAATCATTATTCGTCGAACGTCACAAGACCCGATCCTCAAGGTAATCACCAATGATGGGATGTAGTTTCATCCTTCTCCGTGAAATTTATTCTCGTAGGGGTCTTGCTCTATCCAATGTGTAAACGTGGGGTGCATTGTGCATCTCCCTTGCAAATATTTTGTGGGCGTTGTTGGACACCCCGCTGACCCCTGCTCCTCCATGTATAGTGTGCATGGTTTTAACGTCGGGCCCATTATGAGGTTGTTTGTCACTGTTTAACGAGTATGTTGGTCAGGATGTTCCTTGCTCTCCTTGGTAGATTCTTCTATCATCATTCTCTACGACAAGGTGCTTGAAATATCCTATCACTAGTAATGTTTCCAACTCTCTTTTTAGGTCTCTGTAGTCTCTTGTATCGTGGCCCACATCTTTGTGCAAAACGCACCACTTGGACATGTCTCTACCCGGAGCATTCATCTTGGGTGGCCATCTGGTCTCGCGCTCCCGCTCCATTCTTGTTATAAACTCAATTAAATCCCTTTTTAAAGGATTCTGCAATCACGGAGGACCCTTGAAGGGGGATTCTGCTCTTCCCCATGTTTCCCTGTTTCCCTACCAATTTTTGTTTACCGCCTAGTGTTTGTTCCCTGAGTCAGTAAATCGCTTGTTTTTGTAGTTTTGGTGTGTTTCCTCCCCACTTGTCCTCCTTTTTTCTCTACTTGGGGTCGGGGCCATCTCCACCCCTGTTCAACAATCCTTAGCCAGGCTAATGTCACGTCCCGCCCAAACTGCCCCTAAAAATCCAAATGTTGGCTGCCTAAAGGATCTAAGACACATGGAAAGTTCTAGAGTTGCCTAGAGAAGTCTAGAAATGGCTAGAGTTGGACGGACTCAACTCAAGCTTGAAGACCCTAGAATGTTCTAGAGCACGCTGGAGAGTGCTAGAATGGGCTGTAAACGTAGAATGCGCCCGGATGGTTCGGGAAGCCGCTGGAAAGCTTACGAACATCCCTAAGGACGGATGTAGGCCGCTGAAGCTTTACTAACGTCCCGGGAAGGACGTAGAAGCTGCCGGAAGTATACGGAACATCCCTAAGGTGCAAAGGAGCTAGACAAACCTAGAAGACTCACAGGAGTTGGCTAAGGTCCCAGAGCCTCTCAGTGGCATTTTGTACATAATTCTAGAAGACTCGTGTACATTCTAGACTAGGAAGTCTCTAGAAAAGCGTGGCATAGTCTTAAGCTTAGAAGCCACACTATAAATAGACCACTTGGTCTTCATTTTCATTCATCTTGGGAAATCTTGTAGATCCTTGGGAATTCTTAGCAATTGTATCATAAACTCTCTCTAGAGCAATACAAAGCATTCTTTGCAAACTCTCTCTATTCTCTTTGGAGTTCCATTTTCGGATTGAAAGGCAAGGAGCTTGAAGGACGGACCGAGCTAAGTGCCGCACGATCGCTACTGAGAAATTAAGTGTCGTGGACGCTTGGTATCGAAGAAAGTTAAAGTATTCTATCTTTGGCAAAAATGAAGAACACCGCCCAGCCTACACCATAATGGACGTTCCACCAATGGAACGTGGCCGTGAAGCTATGCGGAAAGCCCCCAAAGGAATCTCGAGCCAAGTCGAAAGACTTGCTTTCTAGCTTGAAGCACGAGCGGGAAGGCGCAGTGACAGCCCAGTGAGCCGTTTGATCGGGTTGACAACTTGTGAGAGCGTTGCAAATGGCCGGAGGCCGAGGATGTGGAAATCCACGCGGTTAAGATGTCACTTAACGAGCTAGACGGTGATCGAGGCAAGAGATCGACGGGTTAAAGGCGGAACTTGCCAAGGTAAGGGATCTTGTCCAAAGAGAACTTGCTAATGTATTGCTTAGAATGGGAGGATATGGGTGGTGCGATCTAGCTCATGCAGCTGCTGGCTACGCGGGAACCAGCGCAACCACCGTCACCCAGGCTAAGAGGGTGGACGTTCCCAAGCCCAAGACCTTTAATGGCGTTAGGAACGCCAGGGAAGTGGACAACTTCCGCGGGCTAGAACAATACTGAGGCCACCGGCATAACGGACCATGCGCCAAAGAAGATCCGAATCCGCACCATGTATTTATCCGACACTGCGATGTCACTGCGCGGAGACGGAGACACGGGAGATGTGCAACGAGGGGTTTGCACAATCGACACCTTTGAAGACTTCAAAAGGGGAGTTCAAGATGCAGTTCTTCCCTCGTAAATCTTGAAGAGAGGTGCGGGCCGATTGCGACCTTAAGCCAGCTGCAGACGGGTAGCATAAGGGATTACGTGAAGGAGTTTACAACTGGCCGCTGAAGTCCCCGACACAACTGACAAGGATGCCCTATTCTTGTTCATGGACGGTCTCCAATCATGGGCTAATTTGGAGCTTAAGCGACGTGGTGTCCAAGACTTATCTTCGACCATTGCGACCGTAGAAAGCTTTATCGACTACTCCACAAACAAGGAGGGCTCCAAAGCCACAGATAAGAAGTTTGGTGGAGAGAAGAGTAATGGAGGCCATGCCAAAAGTCATAAAGGAAACTCCTCATTCAAGCCACGGGACAAAGGGAAGGAGAAGGAGGATCGGAATGCCTCAAAGCCCCGTGTAACGTGCTTCATTTGCGACGGACCGCATTGGGCACGTGAATGTCCGAAGAGGAAGGCCTTGAGCCTCGCCAGTTGCCTCCACACATGGTCAAGATGGAGGTGCGAATCCTGGACGGGTGCGAAGACGGGGTTCTTTCGCGCCTACTGGTGCAACGCAGAAGGCCCCAAAGTTACCCCAAAGGCTTAATGCACGTAGATGCAACCATCAACGGAAGGTCGCCAAAGCCTTGGTCGACACGAGCATCTCACAACTTTGTTTCTGGAAGAAGCAAAGCGACTCGGCACGACGGTTGTCAATGGAAGGGGGTTCTTCATGCGCTTAACTCGAAGCAAAGATTACCATTACATGGAGTTGCGTCGCGGAGTTGGTCGGGTCGATCTCGGTGCGTACGGATCGGCCAAGTTGGACTTATCGCTGCTTCATAGATGACTACTGATGGTATTCGGCATGGGAGTTCTTGGACCAGGTAAGAGCTTTCTTGGTGCCATACTCAAACTCCACGCATCGCTGGATGGTTCAAAGGCTGCGTGGTACCAGAGCGGACGGCCACCAAACGCACAACCCAAGCTCTCTCGGCACTTCAAATCAGTGCGGATTGAAGTTAAGGACGAAGAGTTACCTGACCATCTCAAAAGAGTACGAGGAGGAGTCGCCAAAGCCAAGCTTGCCGATGGAAGGGCAAGTTGCCTTAGATAAGTCCCATGAGGTGATGTTTGAGGTGTCACCAAAGTCAAGCTTGCCAACGGAAGTGCAAGCTACCCCAGATAAATCCCAAGGGGTGATGCACGAGCCTCACCCAACTACCTCCACGATGAGTGAGTGAACCATAAAGTCGAGTTGGATCTCGACACACAAGACCACCAATAACGAGCCCGTGCCGTGGAAAAATCAGAGTTGCGCGGCGGAAGCACGGTGATTGGTGCGGCGCCGAGTCGAAAGTGGAAGACAAAGCGGCGATACACCCGAGGTCCGCTGTAGAGCCGCTGCCCATTCCCGGAGAGACCTCGGGAGAGTGGGTTTCTCATGGATTTCATCACTGCCCGCCAAAATCGAGGCTTTGGCGGCATTATCGTGGTGATTGATCGCTTCGGCAAGTAGCATGCAACATTCATACCGTCGATGGACTGCACTGAGATGAGACGGCGCGGTTGTTCCTCAAGAATGTTGTGAAGCACGGGGAATTCCTTCCGATATCGTGAGCTGACCGAGACCCACGATTCATAGGAAATTTTGACCAAGTATTCCGGGGCTTGTTGGGATCGGACATGAATTTCTCCACAAGCTTCCACCCCCAAAGCATCGGGGCAAATGGAACGTGCCAATGCGTTCAGGAGTTGTATCTTAGGCACTTTCGTGAGTGCCAATCAACGGATCGGGGCAAAGTCGGTGGATGTAGCCCAATTCTCGTATAATCCGCAAAGGAGCAAGTCTACCCCGAAGAGTCCCTTCGAAATTGTCACGTGGGCAAAGAACCCACGACCCCTCATGCCTCGACCACGAGTTACGAAGGAAAGAGCCACCGGCTTTCAAGTTTTCCAAGAGCGTGGCATGAACAAGTGGAGTTGGCCCAAGCCTATTTGCATATGGCATCCGAGAAGATGAAGAAATGGGCTAACAAGAAAAGAAGCGATGGTCGACTTCGGGAAGGAAATCTAGTCCTTGTCAAACAATTGCCCCAACAATTGAAGTTCTCACTAAGACTCATGCGGATATCATGGAAATATAAGGGACCATTTCCTGTCCTTAAGAAAGTCGGTATACGTCATATAAGCCGCAACTCCCTCCGAAGCTAAAAATTTATCCCGTTTTTTCATGTAGTACGCTAAAATCCTTTCATGGGAGATAAGGAAGACATAAGTAGGGAGAACCCAAGAGGGCGCCACCGCATCGAAACCTCCTTCAACCAAGAAGAGGACTCATTTGGGAGGATCGCTGATCCGACGGAGGGCATACCAAGTTATGGGGAATACTGTCAAATGGAAAAATGCCCTGGAAGAAGAGACAAGTTGGGAACCCGAGGATTCCTCGTGGCTATTCAAAAATGTTATAGTAGTAGGTTTCAACTTGAAGGCGCGACGAGTGGCGTCGCGAACTTGGGCTGCAGGTGTCACGTCCCGCCCAAACTCCGCCCCTAAAAATCCAAATGTCGTGGGTCGCCTAAATGGGATCTAAGACACATGGAAAGTCCTAGAGTAGCCTAGAGAAGTCTAGGAATGGCTAGAGTTGGACGGACTCAACTCGAGCTTGAAGGCCCTAGAATGTTCCCAGAGCACGCCGAGTGCTAAAATGGGCTAGAACGTTCTAGAATGCGCCGATGGTTCGGGAAGCCGCTGGCTACGGAACATCCCGGAAGGACGTAGGCCGCCGGAAGCTTACGAACGTCCCGGAAGGATGTAGAAGCTGCCGGAAGTATACGGAACATCCCTAAGGAGGTGCGTGAGCTAGACAAACCTGTAAGACTCTAGAGTTGGCTGGGAAGGTCCTCAGAGCTCATGGGCATTTTGTACATAATTCTAGAAGACTCAGGTACATTCTAGACTAGGAAGTCTCTAGAAAAGTGTGGCATAGTCTTAAGTTTAGAAGCCACACTATAAATAGACCACTTGGTCTTCATTTTCATTCATCTTGGGAAATCTTGTAGATCCTTGGGAATTCTTAGCAATTGTATCATAAACTCTCTCTAGAGCAATACAAAGCATTCTTTGCAAACTCTCTCTATTCTCTTTGGAGTTCCATTTTCGGATTGAAAGGCAGGCTTAGTGCGACGGACCGAGCTAAGTGCCGCACGATCGCTACTTGAGAAATTAAGGTCGTGACACTAAGCTCTCTTTCTAAGTTGACGAACTTCCTGGCCTCCCCATAAGCTTCCTCCAAGGTACGTGGCATTGATTTAGTTAAATCCATGAATAGGGTAGAATTTTTTAGCAAGCCTCGCCTGAAAGCCTTTATATCGATAGAGCTAAGGCAGTCATTGATTTCTAATTTTTCTTCTCTGAAACACTTCATATACTCTTCGATGGGCTCCTTTTCCCCTTGTATAATAGAAAATAGGTGGTGTGATTCTTTTCTCAAGGGTTTATTGCAGGCGTAGTTGGTGATAAATAGCTTGGCGAACTATGGGAAGGAGGATATGGACTAGAGAGGCAGGTTGTTAAACCACTTTTGCGCGCCCTTGGATAGAGTGGCAACGAACAATTTACACATCATTGCATCTCTTTTTGCCTAGATGAGGCTTATGGGTGCCATGACTATTTCGAAATGTTGGACATGAATTACTGGATCTTTTATCCCAAAATAGCCCGGGCATTTAGGAGCATTGAACTTGGGTGGGGGTTCATCATTTATGATTATATCTGCAAATGGTGAGATGTACAATTCTTCGCAATATCTGTCCACTTCGAAAGGGTATTTTCCCTTTTCTTGTCTCTCATTTGTTGCTTTCAAGGCCTCCTCTTGTCTCCTGTTGTTATTCTCTAAAGCTTGTAGTTGTGTTTCCCAACTTCTCTTTTCTTGGAGCATCAGGGCGAGCTGAGCTACAAAAAGGATGTCTTTCAACCTCATGCTCGGTATGACGAGGCTCAGACAGACCGGATCCCCTTACCTCCCCTTGGTTGGTTCAACGGTAGGATTTTCCGAGGTCCTTGATAAGAGTCAAATTATTGCATTTTTGTTATGATTTAAATGTTGATATTTGTGTAAAAATTGTGTTTATTTGATTATTTAATCCACAAATATCGTTTCATGGGTATTTCGTGTTTAAAGTGCAATTTTAGGTAAAATCATAATTTTGGAAAAGTTTGGGACAGAGTTCAATGATCGGGATTGAGCGAAAATAAAAAGAAAACAAAGTTTCAAAATTTGGAAATCCCGCCGCCGGCGAAATTCTTACAGAGAGCACGGCAAAAAAACTTCCCTAGAGCACGGATTTTGGCATATGCAAATCTTGCCGTCAGCCAAATGCATCTAGCCGCCAGCCACATTAATCTAGTCGCTGGCCAAAATCAGAGAACCAAAAATTTTATTTTCCAGAAATCTCGTTGCGGCAAGAATAATGTTGCCGCCGACGAGTTTCGTCCAAAAACACAATTTTTTTGTTGTTTTGTTCAAAAATTGCCCCCAAAACCCTAGATCTATATATACTATAAGATGGAGAAAGAGGCCACGGTAGAGAGAGGAGATCTAAGCCATTTTTGGAGGAGAAAAGGCAAATTTTGGAGAGAAAGGTTGGAGGAGCCTGAAGGATCATCACCATTGTTGCTACCAAGTCTTCATCTTCAAGAGTTTTTTCATCTCTTCTCCTTAGCTTTTATTTTCTGCATTTTATTTAGATTTGTTATTCATGGATTCAATTGAAATAATGTTTATTCTTATTTCCGTTATGAACTAATTCAATTTTGCTAAGGCTATGATGTAGTTAAATCAAGAAAATCTAATTTCTTGTGTTATCGTTATATGAATTCATTGTTTTCAAGTTGAGTATTTATTTCCATGCTTAATGCTGTTAAATTTCTGGCCAAGATTTAGATAATTTGTTGCATTATATTGAATCCGAGAGGAGATGTGTAATGAATGCTTCTTATGATAAATATTATATGTTGAATGCCAGTGTGAGAACTAATGCATGATGTATGTGGTTATTCTAGAAATTCCATAAATCGTAATGTGCTTGTTTGTGATTAAATATTCGTAGAAATATAGTTGGTTTTCATAGATAAGTAATTCTAATATAACTTGAGAGAGAGTATTAGATAAATTTGGGTTTTTCGATCATCACTTTTAACTTTGATTCTCATATAACATGACTTGAAATCAGATTCAATTGATTTAGCGAAATCAAATGCCTTAGCATTTTTAATCATTTGTGAACAACATTAAATTTTGTTATTTGCGTTTAGTTTTAAGTTAATTTACTTCTTAAACAAATTCAACAATTCGGTTTTCAAATAAAATTAGGATTAGTCAATTTTGGTACTTAGTAACGCCATTCCTTGTGGGTTCGATATTCGTACTTTTGTACACTTTATTACTTGAACAATTCGTACACTTACAAAATTACGCATCAGTCCTTCTGTCTACCAAGGACTAGAGAGTTCTATTTTCTCTTTGGGTTTCATCGAGTTCTTGTTTTAGCTCGAGGAATTGTTAAGATAACTCCTGATAGAGGGGGTTACCTTCTACCTCCTCCCCATTGGTGGCCTATGGTGTGTTTCCTTGAGTTTCCATTATTTTGGAATCAATCGAATCTGATCGTCTTTCGAACCAAGTTATTGCCATAAATGTCGATTTGTGAGTTACTAATTCCTAATTTCTCTCTAGGGGTGAGGTGACTCTACGGGGTATGGGGTCAGAAACTTGTGATTGACTTGAGAATCTGAGCCCCACGGTGGGCACCAAATTGTTGAGACTGTAGGGCTTATCTAGAGAGAGATTAGAGAGTTAATACAAAAGGCTAAATTTATAGATCCTCATAAGTGATCCATATATTTATAGCACATAAATGATACAGGTGTCAGATAAACAATGTGTAAATGTAAATACATGTCAGGAGGGCATGATTTGATTAAGGTATAATGTATCAGGGATCCAGGTCGGGTTCAACTGTGCTTTCCACAAGGTCGTGTTGTGACCGAGTTGACATCGATCTTAGTCTTTCTAGGCTCGAGTTGACATCGATCTCAGTCTTGATAGGGATTGAGGCTATATGGGCTTAGTTTGTCCCATGAGTAGGATGTCTAGGGTGTTTCATCTTCCGTCTTGGGCTGGACTTGAGCTTAGTCTATGTAAAGCTCGGTATTTGAGTCGGTTCAGATGTCTAAACATAAATCGAAGAAATATTTTAAAGATTATTTTTTAAAATTCAGATTTAAATTTTTTTTTATATAGAGCTATAAGAATCCCAAACCAAACGAAGGAGACCCTAATATAGCTCAAATTCCCCCCAAATGAAGCAACTGATAGATTTAAGGAGTCCATCTACAAAACTAAAATGGATCATTATTAATCAACCAAATCAGAGGCTTTTTCGAGTCACCTAACTCATTGTTAAGGTAAAGTGAGTAAAAATAAAATAAATTTAACAAGTAAAATAATGACTATAACAATTTAACGTGATTTACAAAGTTAAAGGCAATACAACAAATTGAGATAAACCCAAAATAGTGGCAGACAAGTGTTTCCTATATTCATATTTTGTCATCCCCTTTTTAAAAAAATATCCCAAATATTTTTCATATTTTTTCTAAAATATTATCTCCTACTCTCTCACACACACAACACTATTTTTCATTAAAAGAATTGTTTTGTTGGCTTTGCTTTGCTTCTATTCTTTTTGGTGTGTGTCTCTAAGGAAAAAACATTATCTATTTATAGGCAAAATTGCTTATCCCTTACGTGGCCAAAAATATATATTTTTTATTTTTTATTTGATGAATTTGTTAAATGTGGTTGCACCTAAAATTTTTATTTTATTCCCCTTTCATGTGGTCAGTACCTACAAATCTCTTCATCTTGAATACATGGATGACTTCACCAATTCAACAACTAAACGACAATATTCAAAACTCTATCTTCGAATAATTTTTGTCAACATGTCTGATCCATTTTTCTCGGTATAGATCTTCTCAAGTTGTAGTAGCTTCTTCTAAATTATATCCCTAATCCAGTGATATCTCACATCAATATGTTTTGATCTCATATGAAATGAGGCATTCTTTCCAAGGTGAATAACATTCTAACTATCATAAAATACTTGGTAACTGTCTTGTTGCAACCCAAGTTATTTCAAGAACTTTATCATCCAAAGCAATTCTTTACATGTTTCCATTGCTGTTATAAACTCTGCTTTTGTAGTGGACAGTGCAAAGCATATTTTTAACTTTCACTGCCATGACATAGCCCCTCTATAAATGTAATCAGGTAACCTGAAGTGGATTTTCTAGAATCCAAGTCGACAAACACATCTACATCTGTGTATCCAACTAACATAGGTTTTTCATTTCCAAAACATAGGCATGTTTTGGAAGAACCTCAAAGATATCTGAAAATCTATTTCACTACAGCCCAATGTTCCTTTCCAAGATTTGAAAGGAATCTACTCATAATTCCAACTACATAAGCGATATTTGGCCGTGTACAAACCATGACATACATCAGACCTCCAACTGTTGAAGCATATAGAACATTTTCCATCTCTTCCTTCTCTTTGTTTGTAGAAGGGCTCTGCTTAACACTTAGCTTAAAATAATTAGCAAGAGAAAAACTAATCGCTTTAGCCTTGTTCATATGAAATCTCTGAAGTACTTTCTTAATGTACTTCTCCTATGACAACCATAATTTATTGGCACCTCTGTCTCTAATAATACTCATGCCAAGAATCTACTTTGTTGGCCCCAATTCTTTCCTGGAAAAAGACTTACTCAACTACTTTTTCAAGTTGTTGATTCTGGAAATATTCTGGCCAATAATCAACATATCATCCATATAGAGCAAAATAATAATGAAATCATCACCATAGAATTTTTGCTCAAAAACACAATGGTTTGAAGTAGTCTTTTTGTAGCCTTCCTCCCCCATAACATACTCAAACTTCTTGTACCATTGTCTCAACGCTTGTTTTAAGCCGTAGATGATTTTATCCAATTTGCAAACATAATCTTCTTTTCCCTTTTTCTTGAAACCCTCTGGTTGCTCCATGTATACCTTTTTTTCAAGTCACCATATAGGAAGACAATTTCGACATTCATTTGCTCAACTTCTAGGTTAAGACTTGCTACTAACCCCAGCATAGTACGAATGGATGTCATTTTCACAACTAGTGAGAAAATCTTGTTAAAGTCAACTCCTTTTCTTTGGCTGAATCCCTTGACAACTAATCTAGTTTTGTATCGTGGACTAGAACTGTGTTCTTCATGCTTCACCCTGAACACCCATTTATTTTTCAAAGCGCTCTTCCCTTTGGGTAGCTTCAACAGCTCAAAAATTTTGTTCTCATCTAAAGACTTCATCTCATCTTGCATGGCTTCAATCCATTTTTTTTATTCTTCATCCATGGCTTCTTCATAAATCTCAGGTTCCCCTCATCAGTGAAAGTTACATACTCATTTGGAGGATATGTGATAAAGGGTTGTCTCAATCTATCACTTCTTCTAAGTGGAACATGATAAGTTGCAGGTGTTGGTGTTGGTGTTGGATAATGAACATCATCATCTCTCTCGTCTTCAAAACAAACTTCTATAGGAGCATCATCTTCATCAAGTGGATAAACCAAGTCTTCAACTCTAACTTGTCTTGGCACTATTATTGGAGGGATTAATTCCAAATCTGATAAGTCACCATTAAAATTAGGGACATTCTTCTTCATTTTGATTATATCTTCAATGGTCCCATCTTCAACAAATACAATATCACAACTCTTGACAAGTCTCTTTATAATCAGATCATAAAATCTATAGCCAAATTGATCTTGACCACAACCAATAAAAATACATTGTCTTGTCTTGGCATCAAGTTTAGATCTCTCATCCTTGGGGATATGAACAAATGCTATGCAACGAAACGACCGCAGATGATCATATGAAAATTCATTTCCTGACCACATTTTATCTGGAACATCCATCTTGAGAGGAGTACAGGGTCAAAGATTCAACACATGTGTATCTGTGAGTATGACTTCACCCCAAAAAGTTTTAGGCAACTTTTCATGTGAGAGTAGACATCTGATTCTCTCCATCAAAGTTCTATTTATCCTCTTAGCTAATCCATTTAACTACGGTATCTTTGGAGGTGTAATTTGATGCCAAATACCATGATTTTTGTAGTAAGTATGAAAATGTCCTATGTATTCTCCACCATTGTCTTTCTGAATGCACTTTAGCTTCTTTCCAGTCTGTCTCTCAACTGAGGCATGAAATTCTTTAAAGACATCTAGCACTTGATCCTTTGTCTTCAAAAGATATACCCACGTCTTCCTTGAATGATCGTCAATAAAAGTCACAAAGTATTGAGCACTACCAAGTGACTTTGGCATTGGTCAACACAAATATGAATGAATCAAAACAAAAATATTATTCATTCTAGATGGAGGGGAATTGTTGAAAGAAACTCTCTTTTGCTTTCCTACTAGACAATCAACACATTTTTCCAAATGTACTTCATTCGTTCCAGATAGTATCTTCTTCCTGGCTATACTTGTTATACCTTTTTCCCCTATGTGATTGAGTCTCCTATGCCATAATTTAGCTATATTGTCTTTCTCTATGGAATTTACTATATCGGTGGAGAGCTTCGCTTGTATTATATATAGATTTGTATGCTTCTCACCTCTAGCCACTACTAAGGAGCCTTTTGTAAGTTTCCATTTTTCATAAATGAAGGAGCTGTAATATCCTTTATTTGCAAGTTTGCATACATAGATCAAATTTAGGAGCATATCTGCAATATGCCTGACATCCTTCAGAAATAGTCTAGTTCCATTCTCTATTTCCAAGCAAAGATCTCATTTGCCAACAACCTTTGACAGGCCTTCATTTCCCATTCTAACAACACTAAAACTTCCTAGTGTGTATGATGAGAAAAATTCTCTACACGATATAGCATGAATTGTAGCGCCATTATCAATCACCCAGCTGGTGTCGTGTGATGCAAGATTAAAAAAATCTTCATCATAAACGATATTGAACTTGTCTATGGTATTTGTTTTCTCATCATCACTACTATAGTCTTTCTTCACTACTTTGCCTTTGTTCATTTCTTGTTCCTTCTTGAACACCTAGCAAAATTTCTTGATATGACCCTTCCTCTTACAGTGATAGCATTCAGCATTGGCATATTTGTTTAATTTTCCTTTGCTCTTGCCTCTGGGTTTCTATTCTCTGTACTTTGTGATAAGGGCTTATGCTTTTGAATCTCTTTCCCTACTCTATTTCTCATATGACAACATGGCTTCTACAACAACTTCAAACTCCATCTTGTCTTTCACATAAGTCAGAGTTATTGTGATATGATTATATGATAAGGGTAGTGATGCCATCAACATA
Organism: Hippophae rhamnoides; assembly: GCA_033030585.1. Taxonomy (NCBI): domain Eukaryota; kingdom Viridiplantae; phylum Streptophyta; class Magnoliopsida; order Rosales; family Elaeagnaceae; genus Hippophae; species Hippophae rhamnoides. Next base: position 46,068,179 of record CM065429.1, on the reverse strand, counting down.
ACAACTTTCTCTTCATCCCTGAAATCTTGTTAAGTGAGAAAGCTTGCTCTTGAAATCACTAACATGCTGCATTATACTCATTTTATCTTCCTTCCTCATCTAATATAGCTCATTCCATAAATAAAATTTATTGGCAAGGTTCTCTAACATGTACATGTTTTCTAAAGTCTCCCATGGATTGTATTGGTCGCAATCTCATCTAACTCCTCCTATTGTTCCTCGGTGATGGTTGCTGCCTTCTTTTCTTTCCCCAGCAAAACCTTATGGACCTTTTGTTGAATGAGAATATCCTTCATCCTCCTTTTCCATAAAAATAAATTATTATTTCCATTAAATTTCTCAATATCTACCTTCTAGCTTGACATTTTGTTTTCGTTGTGTTTCTTTTTCTACAAATAAATATGCCCTGGACCTAATAAAATCTTTTTTAATGTGTCAAATCAGTCTATGCTGCAACCACAGAGCATATTAAGAATTTTACTATACCAGCTTTGATACCAATTGTTAGGGCACATCGGGTAAAAATAAAATAAATTCAAAAGAGTAAAATAATGACACCAACAATTTAATATGGTTCACCCTTTAATTTGGGCTAAGTTCACGGGATAAACTTCAAAAAATATTTCTTACACTAATAAAATTAATTGGTACAAAATGAGAGGCAATACAACAAATTGAGATAAACCCAAAATAGTGATACACAAGTGTTTCTCAAATTCACTATTTTGTCATTCCCCTTTTAGAAAAAATATCCCAAATATTTTTCTAAAATATTCTCTCATACTCTCTCACGTACACAACACTATTTTTCATTAAAGAAAATTGTTTTTTTGGCTTTTCTTTGCTTTGCTTATCTTCTTTTTGGTGTGTCTTTCTAAGGCAAAAAAATTGCCTATTTATAAGAAAAATTGTCTATCCCTTATGTGGTCATAAATTGAACACACAAATTTTAGCCATAAAAATATTTTTTTATTTGATGAATTTGTCAAATGTAGTTGTACCTAAAATTTTTATTTTCTTCTCCTTTCATGTGAACGGGACCTACACTCATCTCAGTATTATTTTGTTTCGCTCTGCACCAATCACCACCATGTAGACTAAAGTCTTTCAAGCTCAAAGTCAAGTTCTGGCAATATAATGATGATGGTGACTCCAACACAGTATCCGCTTAGCCTGCAGTCCCTAAAGGCCATGTTCCTATCTACGTCGATGACGAGATGAGAAGGTTCTTCCTTAGTGTCGAGGTTTTATTAAAAGAGAAGAGATTAAAATGACTAATATAACCTTATAAATAAATTTTAAAAAGTATTTATTCTCATAAAATATTAAAGTAATAATTAAATGATGAAGTTTTTTTAATTTTAACCCTTTTTATACAAGTAAAATAATTAATTGACACTATTTATAAACTTAAAATGGTACTTTACCCATCAATCAAATCTCCAAGAATATATTCAAATCTAAGATCAGCTCCAATCCTAATACAAAATTTGATGCGATGAACCCATCAATCAAATTTGAAGCAATATTATTCATCGCATCAAATTTGGGGTTATATGGTTCATTGCACCAACACTACTTATGATATTTTATTTTTTTAATTCTAAAAATATTATTAAATTTTTTATTATATATAATAAATTAAAATTAAATATATGATATAAAATAACTAAAACAATTACTAATATAGAGTTAAAAATTTAATATAATAATAATATATAATCGTTTGAATTTAATAATTGATAAAAGAAAAATAAAAAATATTTTATATTTATAAATAAATATAACTTTTAATGTAATATTTGATATTGTGGGTTATCGAGGAATAAAAAATTTAATGTAATTTTTAGTATAAAATAATACAAAATAATGCACTGGGTTAGAGATGCACTAATTCCTTAGACACTACTACTCCAACACCAGTATTCAAAAATGTGTGGAATCTTGTTCCAAGATGTCTAAGCATGTTATTCAAAAACATTGGTTATATTTTTCCCGCACAGAATGATTGTTATTGAAATTCGATGCAGTAGTTTAGTGAAAGTTGGGGGTGCTAAGTCTAAAATTACAAACAAGCCTTCGAAGGAGACAACTGTTCAAATTTGAGAAAAAATGAAGAGTAATGAAATTGAATCCATAATCTTAAATCCTTAAAAGCATATAAGATTTCTTGCAGTTTTTTTGTAGGTTTGCGTAAACGATACCTAGTAATTCAGAAGTTAGCATAATTATGGTACACTATCATGCCAAATTTAGTAAGGAGGGATTTCTAAGGAAAAGATGTTTAGCTTGTATAATTGAATTTGTTGGGTTTAAATTTAAATATGATATTTTATTTAGATAGGATATTTGGATGGTCTTTTTCATTTTAAGATAAAGAAAATGTTTTTATTTTTAATTTAAAATCCTTAACAACTCATCAATCTTTATTAATTGTATCGTATATATTATCACTACTACAATATTGATATATAGTTCCATTTATAAGAACTTAGGTTTAACTCAAAGAGATAATAGATTGTTACTTATGATTTCAATTTTTTATAAGAGTGAGGCCTTAAAATATTGAGACCATAAGGTATGCCAATGACATCGGTCTTATAAAAAATTAAAACCATAGACATACCATTTAATTTCATTTTTTAATATAAATTAAAATAAATTTATAAATTGAGAAAATTAAAAGTTATTATATTAAAATTAAAAGTAAAAATTACATTTGAGAGTTTGTATATGCACTAAAACATAATAAAACCTTATTATAACTAGCTAATTAAAATGTTCTAAAATATAAAATACATGTAAAAGTTTACTAATATTAATACTAATCAAAGTTTACGAAAATTTCCAAATTATGAAATTCATGTAAAAAATAAATGATGTTGCTACTAATGCTCCTAACTTGCTAGTTGAAATCAAAAACTGGTAAAATGTAATCTCTAACTTGCTTCTCTATAGCCACATATATGTAAATGTAATTGAGCATCGATCATCTATTAAAACATGTTTTATCATTCACTTTCCTAATTATAAGATTTAAAATCTCTAATCTTTTCTATACAGTGAATGTAATTGATTAACAATATGAAGATCATATAAAGAACTTGATACTCTTATTAGATTGAAAGGTACCATTACCGATGGTTGGTAATTACAACCAAAAGTTGTTGAATCATAATTAGATCCAGAAACGTTCAAGAAACCATATGATCACAAATTTAAACATAGCGGAACCAAAAAGAAATTGAAAACATACATCTTACCATTGATCAAATTTTATCACTTTCACGAAAATTCTAATGGATTTTTGGTTTGATACTTCTAAACCTTTCTTTGTTATCATGATAGTGTAGAGAACAATTCACTGAAGATTAATTAAATTTTCTCTCAATTTTCAACAAACATAGTAGGTTTAGGGATCAAACTAAAATATATAAGCACGTCTCAACTGCTTTGTCCATCAAAGAACAAATGGACATGCACTTAAGGGGATGCAAAAAATGGGTGATGGAGTGATGGAAGTTATGGACCAACTTCTACCAACTGCTCAGCTACTAAGTTGGTTGCCGAGTAGTTTGAAGAGAAAAAACCAACATTCTCACACTTGGTCCATATATTTTATCATTCAACTTTATAGAAAACATAACACATGAATCATAGCGATAGGTTCTCTAATAATGAGTATTATCTTCCATGTATCATGATGCATTAGGCATCTCAAGCCCATACAACTTAATGAATAAACCCGATGTTTATTCGAGGTCCATAACTTAAGTATGTTTTCTCAAAATATATGAATAAACAAAATATGTGCATAAAATTAATGAGAAAAAATTAACTAAATAAGAGTTTCATTAATATTAACATTATGGAACAAAGTCTCATTCTTACTACATGATCCTTGAAATTCTTTAGTGGCATGCCTTTTGTCAAAGGATCAACAATCATTAACTCATTGCTAACATGTTCAATAACCACTTTCTTTTCCTTAATATGTTCTTTTATAGCCAAGTATTTGATATCGATGTGCTTACTATGACTACCACTTTTGTTATTCTTGGCCATAAACACAACAGCTGAGTTATCATAATACAATCTCAATGACCTATAAATAGAGTTAACTACTCTAAGCCTGGAAATGAAACTACTCTATAGGAAGTAACAGTCAAGGTCTACTTCGCACTTCTCCAAGACACGGCTCCACCGACAAGCATGAAAATGTAACCAGATGTTGATTTCTATGATCAGAGTAGCCAATCACTTCCAGATCGGCGATTCGTCTATATATGAGTATGTAATCTTTTTTTCCCTTGAAGGTACCTCATGACTTTCTTTGCAGCTCTTAAGTGGTCAACACCTAGGTTACTTTGATATCTCTCTAGCCAAAAACTTGATGCGTATTTTCGCAAGTGTATGAATCATTCAAGTAATAAAGTGTACAAAAGTACAGATATCGAACCCACAAGGAATGGGGTTACTAAGTACCGAAATTGACTAATCCTAATTTTATTTGAAAACCGAATTGTTAAAATTGTTTAAGAAGCAAATTAACTTAAAACTAAATGCAAATAACACAATTGAATGTTGTTCACAAATGATTAAAAACACTAAGGCATTTGATTTTGCTAAATCAATTCAATCCAATTTCAAGTCATGTTATATGAGAATCAAAGCTAAAAGTGATGGTTGAAAAACCCAAATTTACCTAATACTCTCTCTCAAGTTATATTAGAATTACTTATCTATGAAAACCAACTATATTTCTATGAAGATTTAATCACAAACAAGCACATTACGATTTATGGAATTTTTAGAATAACCACATACATCATGCATTAGGTCTCACACTCGCATTCAACATACGGTATTTATCACAAGAAGCATTCATTACACATCTCCTCTCGGTCTCAATATAATGCAACAAATCATCTAAATCTTGGCCAGAAATTTAAAAGCATTAAGCATGGAAATAAATACTCAACTTGAAAATAATGAACTCATATAACAATAACAAAAGAAATCAGATTTTCTTGATTCAACTACATCATAGCCTTAGCAAAAACGAATTAGTTCATAATATAAATAAGAACAAACATATTCTCAATTGAATCCATGAATAACAAATCTGAATAAAATGCAGAAAATAAAAGCTAAGGAGAAGAGATGAAAAACTCTTGAAGATGAAGACTTGGTAGCAACAATGGTGATGATCCTTCAAGCTTCTCCAAAATTTCTCTCCAAAATTGCCCTTTCTCCTCCAAAAATGTCTTAGACCTCCTTTCTCTGCCGTGGCCTCTTTCTCCATCATATTGTATATATAGAGCTAGGGTTTTAGGAGCAATTTTGGAACAAAACAACATAAAAAATGTGTTTTTGGACCAAACTCACCGGCGACGACATTATTCTTGCCGCGGCGAGATTTTTGGAAAATTAAAATTTTGGATCCTCTGATTCTCGCCGATGGCGAGATTATTTGGCCGGCGGCGAGATTTACATCTGCCAAAATCTATGCTCTCGGGAAGATTTTCGCTGTGCTCTCTATAAGATTTTCGCTGGCGGCGAGAATCATCTCGCCGTCGGCGGGATTTCCAAATTTTGAAACTTTGTTTTATTTTTATTTTCACTCAATCCCGATCATTGAAATTTGTCCCAAACTTATCCAAAATCATGATTTTACCTGAAATTGCACTTTAAACACAAAATACTCGTGAAATGACATTTGTGGATTAAATAATCAAATAAACACAATTTCTCACACAAATATCAACATTTAAATCATAACAAAAATGCAGTAATTTGACTCTTATCACATCCCAACAACAAAAGCAATGTCAAGTTTGGTGTATACTTGAGCATACATCAAGCTTCCAACAGCTGAAGCATATAGAATAGTTTTCATTTGTTCCCACTCGAGCTCATTTTCAGGGCATTGGTTTAGGTTAAATCTATCACCCTTCACAATGGGTGCCACACTTGATGAACAATCCTTCATCCGAAATCTCTCTAAAAATTTATTGATATAGGTCTCTTAAGATAAACCCAAAATGCTTCGAGATCTATCCTTATGGATCTTAATGCCAATGACCTAAGATGCCTCACCCATATCCTTTATATCAAAGTTCTTCGAGAGGAATTGTTTCACCTCATATAGCAAACCCTTATCATTGGTTGCAAGCAAAATATCATCCATATATAACACCAAATAACAAATCTTGCTCCCACTGATCTTCTAGAATATATATTGAACCATGACGTTCTCTTCAAAACCAAATGAAGTGATAACGTTATAGAATTTCAAATAGTATTGACATGAAGCTTGTTTTAATCCATATATGGACTTATTAAGCTTACAGACCAAGTGCTCACCATTACTAGAGGAGAATCCTTCAGGTTGTTTCATGTAAACCTCTTCCTCTAGGTTATTATTAAGGAAAGATGTTTTCACATCCATTTGATGCAAATACAAGTCAAGCACTCAATTAAGATGACAAGTGATAACTACCTAAGTGAAGGTAAAAGGTATCAAGATGATCGGCTGAAACTAGTGCATTATAAGACTGGTTTGAGGCCACTATGTATAAAACTAGTTAGTGCAATTGTGTAATATGTTTTTAGCTTTTAATCACTACTCTTGTGAGGCATGCCTATCTTTGTATAGTGATAGTAGACTCCTTTAGACAATAGAACAAGAAACCTGCGTGTATGATTATAGGCTTTCCTTAATTAAGAATTGGTGTAATCAGGGAGGTATTAATCACTACTATTTGTAATATTTCATCTTTATAGTGGATTGGAACTATGCTTGGTTCTCGGGAGGTAAGGTTCATATTCTATGAACGTTGAACCACATGAAATTGGTGTGTTTTATTTACTTTAATGTTGCAACATTTCTTATTTGCTTGGTTGCAAATATGCCTCGAATCTGTATGTTAGTAACATAGTTCAAGAACTGGTGACTCCCTAGCAATTAATGGTATCAGAACTTGTTTTCTTGACCCCAAGGAAGAGAAATGATCTTAGTTTCTTGAAGAACTATTAAGGAAGGGAAGTGCTGCGCAAGTTCTTGGAAGACTGTTATCAATATGACATCTATGAAGTATGAAGTAGAAAAATTTGATGGTTATAGGGACTTCTCTCTTTGGAAAAGGAAGATGAAGAATGTACTCATACAACAAGAAATTGATTGGGGCATTAAAGGAAGATTTTCCTACAGATATGAAGGAGGATGTAAAGAAAACGAAGCTGAAAAAGCAAGTAATTGCATTGAATTATACCTTGTTGATAATGTCCTTTGGTATATTCAAGATCTTTCAACAAGGGAAATTTGGGGCAAACTAGATACGCTCTATGATCATAAAACCTTATCTAACTAGATTTTCTTAAAAGAGAAGTTATATGACTTCAAGATGGATCAATATAAGACTCTAGAATTCAATTTAGACCAATTTAAGATGGTTAATACTCAGTTGAAAAACCTTACTAAAAGGTTTTGGAAAATCAGGCAATCATATTATTTTTACCAGAGGCCTATAGTGAATTAAAAATTGCTATAAAGTATGCCAAGGAGGAGTTGAAATTGAATTTTGTAGCATTATCCTTGAAGTCATGGGAACTCGAACATAAAAGATGGAGGAAAATTTTAAACTCAAGTGAATGGTTGTTTGTTAGGGGAAGATCATAGAAAAAGAATGGCAACTACAAAGAAAAAAGCACTCAAGATCAAAGTTCCTGAATAGAAAGCAATTAAGTGTTTCATATGTCACAAAGAATGACATTTTAAAAGAAATTGTCCACAAAGGAAGTCAAGAAACTCAAATGGTGATAATTCTAGTCATGTTGGAAATGCAAGTGTAGCTTCAGAAGAATATGATAGTTCTGATGTTCTTGTAGTAAGCACAACAAAATCTGAAGTGAGGGTAATAGATTCTAGTTATTCTTTCCATATGTGTCCAACTAAAGAGTGGTTCTTATCTTCGGAAGAAAAAGAAGGCTGAAAGAGTTCTTGGAAACAATTATGAGTATACAATCAAAGGTATTGGGACAATTAAATTACTTCTATCAGATTGCACTTCAAAGTCATTAAGTAAATTAAGGTATGTCCTTGAGTTAGAAGAAATTTAATCTCCTTACCAGCACTTCTTGCAATTGGTTGTTCAATAAAATTAGAATAAAGTATGTTGAAGGTAATCAAGGGTTCAACAGTGATAATGGAAGATGCAAGAGAGAATAATTTTTACATGTTACGCATTATACATAGCAGGTGGTGCAATGTCGACTTTAACATGCAGTAATTTTGAAATTTGACACAAAAGATCTAGCACGTTAGTAAAAAGATACTATGAATTAAACAAACAAGAAATGATTAGTGGAATAGGTACTGTAGACTTGGGTATATATGAGTATTGTATCTATGAGAAAAAGACCAAGGTAAAATTTGGCACTAGAAAACACACTACAAAGCAAATACTTGAATACATACATGTAGATTTATAGGGGCATCACCAACGCCCTCATTAGGTGGAAGCATATACTATTTGAGCATTGTTGATGACTACTCAAGAAAAGTATGAACTTTTATACTTAAAAACAAGATTGATACTTATGAAAGGTTCAAAGCCTAAAAAACACTGGTAGAGAATCAAATAGAAAAGAGAGTAAAATTGTTAAAAATAGATAATGGGCTAGAATGATGCAACTCAAAATTTGATAAATGGCTAAGCAGTCCAGCAAATTATAGCAACCCGAGAGTATTTGGATGTTTAGCATACTCACATGTGAATGAAGGAAAGCTAAAACCTAGAGCTAGGAAGTGTGCTTTCCTAGCTACCTAGAAGATGTAATACGCTATAGGTTTTGGGACCTTATGTCAAAGAAATGCTTTAACAGCAGAGATGTTACCTTTATTGAAAATGCAACTCTTATAGATACAAAAGAAGACAAAACTGAGTATGCAAAAAAAAAGGGGGCATTGAGTTTGAGATAAAGCTTGCTAAAAGGACCATTGCCAAATACTATTTCTAGAGAAAGTTCAATGGAGCCAAGTCAAAGAGAGTCAACTACTGAGCCTAAAAGACTGAATATGACTAGACCCTAGGAAAGAGACACATAAAAAACATAAGACTTAATTCATTAGTTAAAGATAGAGCTAAAAGAGTTTCAAAACCTAGATTAAGATATGGACATACTAACTTAATTCCTTGTGCATTTAGTATCAGTTAAAGAAATTGAAAATACAGAACCCAAAACATACTCGGATACAATTAAGAGTCCTAATGCCAAACAGTAGAAGCTTGCAATGTTAGAGGATATAGACTCTCTAATGAAAAATGGAACATGTGCGTCATTAAAGAAACCTCCAAAATCCAAAATGGTTGGTAGTAAATGGGTGTTCAAGCTAAAATAAGGTTTTGAAGGGGTTGAACCATCAAGATACAAGGAAAGGGTGAGGACTCAAGGATATTCACAAAAAGAGGGGATAGACTATAATAAGTATTTTCACCTATAGCTAAGTATACAATTATAAGGATTTTACTTTCAGTTGTGACTAAATTTGACCTACACTTGGAACAAATTGATGTTAAAACAAAATTCCTTCATGGGGAGAGTTCCAAGACAATGGTACAAAAGGTTCAATATCTTTATGCAAAAACTAAAATTTGAAAAAAGCGAATATGATGCCTCCTTATATCTTAGGAAAGAAAGGAGTGGAAACATGATTTAACTACTACTCTATGTTGATGACATGTTACTTGCAAATAAGAAGATGAAAGTCATAGTTTACAACACTCTTGAAGTTAGAATTTGAAATGAGTGATTTGGGAAGTGCAACGAAAATTCTAGGTATGGAATTGAAAAGAGAATATTGAAGCTACATTGAGAGAATATTGAAGTTTGGGATGCTCAAATCCAAGCCGATGCCTACACCTCTAGCTACTTAGTTTAAATTTTCCATTGTTAATGCCCTAAGATCGAGGAAGAGAAGACTCAAATGGAAAATGTTCTCTAGTCAAATATTGTGAGTAGTTTAGTGTATAACATGATTGGATCAGGGCTAGAATTAGCTCACTCAATAAGTGTTGTAAGCATATATATGTCAAGCTCAAGAAAACAAAATTGGGAAATAGTAAAATTGATATTCAGATATCTAAAAGGACCTACAAAGTTGGGCTTGGTATATGAGTAAGGAAATGCAAGCACAGGATGTGTGGTATGGTATACAGATGTTGACTTTGCTAGTGATCAAGACAGAAAAAGGTCAGTGACAAGATAATTCCCTAAGGTCGAGGAAAAGAAGACTCAAATGGAAAATGTTCCCTACTTAAATGCTATGAATAGTTTAATGTATGCCATGATTGGATCAAAGCCAGATTTAGCCCGTTCAGTAAGTGTTGTGAGTAGATATATGTCAAACTTAGGAAAACAAAACTGGGAAAGAGTGAAATGGATATTCAGATGTTTAAAGGGAACTACAAAGTTGGGCTTGGTATATGACCAAGGAAATGCAAGCACATGATGTATGGTATGGTATACAAATACTAACTTTGTTGGTGATCAAGATATATGCATTCATAGTGTATGGTAATTTGGTGAGTTAGAAGAGCAACCTACAGTCAGTTGTATCTCTATCGACTACAGAATCATAATATATAGACTATGTAGAGGCTATCAAAGAAGCCATTTGGGTCAGAGAGTTGGTGACAAATTAGAGTTGTATGGGAATGCAGTAACTGTTATTGTGATAACCAAAGTGACATCTATCTTTCTAAGAATTCTGTATTCTATGAAAGAACCAAACATATTAATATTAGGTTTTCCTTTATCAGAGATACGATAGCACAAGGAATGGTGAAAATGGAGAAAATATTGATAGAAGAAAATTCCTCTAATATGTTAACAAAGGCACTAAATCCCAGTAAGTTCAATCACTGTTTGGACTTGCTTGGAGTTATCAAGACCTAAGGCCACTAAGTGGCTGGAACCAAAGCACATTATGAAGGAAATGAAGACACTATGTGAAGCACAGTTTGTATCAAGGTGGAGAATGTGAATTGTTGAGACAAATGTGAGAGATGAGTTATCTACAGTTGCTTGGACAAAAGCATGTGATTGTTAGCACTTGAATAAAACTACAAGTGGGTAACTAACTGTTATAAAGCTCCTTAATTTAAGGAGCAAAACATGGAGCAAAACATGGAGCAAAACATGGAGCAAAACATGGAGCAATTCATGGAGCAAAACAAGGAGCAAAACATGGAGCAATTCATGGAGCAAAACAAGGAGCTTAATTCAAGGAACCATTAATTTAAGGAGTAATTCAAGGAGTGAATTTTCCTATAAATAGATGTGTAATTGTAATGAATTAATCATCCAAAGTGTTCATTCCAATTGAGAGAAAAGTTTTTGTGAGAGAAAATTGAGAGTAATTTTCTTGGGTGTAATCAAGTCATGAGTCATGAAGTTGTTGTAAACACCTCAGGTAATTTCTCCCTTTCAAAGAAAAAGATCTGGCAACAGGTCCCGGAGACGTAAGCAAGATTGGCCGAACTCCGTTTATCAAATTTTGTGTGTTATTTTTCTATTCTTGCTTTCTCATAAATCTGCTTATCGGGAATTTGTGTTATTTCCCAACAACCGGTATCGAGCTATTGGTAGTGATTTCTGGCCAATTTTCTCGCAAGAAATAATCGAAACGATCCGCAGGAAGTCGATTTTAGTGGGAGCAATGTCGCATGAAGGAAGGGTGAAACTCGAGAAATTTGATGGCACGATTTCGGGTTTTGGAAAATGCGTATAGAGGATTATCTCAGATCAAAGAAATCTATATCAACCTCTCTCAGTGGAAGAAGCGAGGGATAAGGAAGAAGATTGGAATCTTCTACGTACAAGCCCCTGAGTTATTCGATTGACGTTATCCCGTAATGTTGCTTTTAACATAGCAAAGGAAAAGACCACGGCGGTCTTATGGCAAATTCTCTCCAATATGTATGAAGTTCACGCCTCAAAACAAAGTGCACTCTGATGGGCGCTTGTTCAATTTGCGATGATCGAAGGTGCATCAAGAGCTCAACATCTCAATGAACTCAACACGCTTACAACCCGGTTGAGTTCAAGGGAAATTGAATTCGATGAAGAAGTACGGCATTGATACTTTTGTCTTCTCTACCAGAAATGAATGCTACCGTCACTACTGCGAAAGTAGCTCATCTAGAAGCAATAAGTTGAAATTTGACGATGTTCGTGATTTGGTTCTCAAAGTGAAGAGATCCGACGTAGAGAGACAGGTGAATCGTCAACCTCTTCGCTTTGCATACAGAGTCAAGAGGAAGAAATTCAACCAAAGGAAATGGATATGGTAGAATCCGATCACCGAGGTAGATCAAAAGACAGTGAGGTCCAAATCCAGGAATCCTAATAATTCCCATAGCTCAAGACTATCGAGTGTTGGAATTGTGGAAGAACCTAAGACATAAAGGCAAGAGTAATCAAGGACAAACAAGTGAAGGCAGAGGCAAATGTTACTTCCACCTCAGGAGTGAGACGATGTGATTGATATGCTTCTTTGGGAGAAAGAAGGAAGAATCTTGGGTGTTAGACTCTGAGCATCGTTCTACGCTACTTCACAAAAAGAATTCTTCGAGAAATATGTCCCTGAAACCTTGGAAAGGTATATCTCAAGATGATCAACCATGTGCTATTATTGGCAAAGCGTGAGTTAAGATTAAGTTGAACGGATATGTTTGGGAACCGGCTGATGTCGCATATTCCCGATCTCGTAAGGAACTTAATCTCAAAGGCATGGCCGCTGAAGGCTACACTACACCTTCCACGGTGATGATTGGAAGATTTCAAAGTGGTGCAATGACAATGCTCGAGGCAAGAAAAGCTGCACTCTTTACACGACAAATAGACGGCACGTTGTTCAATTACAAATATAAAGACAAGCAATGAAACACCAAATCTATGGCACCGGAGACTAGTGCCATGGAGTGAGAAGTGGATGAAGATTATGCACTCGGCGGAAAACTTCCAGTGTCTACCTACGGAGATAGACATGCGAAGATTGCATACTTGGAAAGCAAAAGAGAGTCACCAGACAAGTCAAGGTAATCCCAAAGAAGGAAAGGCTGTGAGCTTATTCACTCGATGTTCGGGGACCAACCACCGTCTCATCTATTGGTGGGAAACACTACTTCGTGACTTTCATCGATGATCACTCTAAGGTACGGGTTTACTTTCTAAAGCATAAGTCCGAGTATTTGAGGCTTTCAAAAGATGGAAAGCTACGGTGGAAAACGAGACGGGTTTAAAGATCAAAAAGCTCGTAACCGATAATGGTGGTGAATATGAAGACACCGTATTCAAAAATTTCGCTACAGCACGGAATTAGAATGGAAAGAATCGCATGTGCCGGCACGCCTCAACACAATGGTGTACTGAACAGTATGAACCGAACGGCTGACAGGAAAGAGCCGAAGCATTCGTATACAACAGTTCACCGGCTAAGCTACCCGGGCGTAAGTAGTCAACACGGCTTTACTTGATCAACCGAGGCCCATCTCGTTCCATTGGAGCATAGAATACTGCAGTGAGGTAATGAACGGAAAAGAGGTGAAACTATCACATCTAAAAGTTTTTCTGGCCAGGTAGCATCAGGCATACGTTGATCAAGGCAGAATAAGTTTGATCCCAAATCCAAGAAATGCACATTCATCAAGCATGCGAGGATGAGTTTGGCTCATGACTGGGGATGACGAAAAGAAGAAAGTTATCCGTAGCAGAGATGTGATTTTCAACGAAAGGTGATGTATAAGGACATGCATAAAATAGACGCCAAATGACTCGTGAAACAGAACGAGTCAAGCATTTGCGCAGACGCATGATGTCCCGTATACTTCCGCAACAGAACCACTGTAACAAGTCCTCGGCCAGAGGAACTTGTTGACAAAGCAAGACACAAAGCATTCGACACACCACAACCTCTTACTCCAGCCTCCGTATTGAGAAGGTCTTCTCGACCTCACATGTGCCTAACAGAGATACATGAACTATATGTTGTCGATCACAGGGGAGCCCACGAATGTGATGAAGCTTGTCGACTCGAGATTCCAACAAGCTGGAGTTGCTTATGAAAGAAGAAATGAAATCTCTCATCTCCAACTGCATACGGGGAACTACCGAAGTTACCATGGGAAAGAAGGCACTTCATAACAAATGGGTGTGGTGAAAGAGGAGCACGATGGTTCCAAGAGATACAAAGCCCGCCTAGTTGTCAAAGGGTTTCAATGTAGGAAGGAGTTGACTACACCGACATTTTTGTTCTCCCTGTTACAAGCTCAATACTATCGATCAAGATTGAGTATCAGAGCCATCGAAGATCTTCATCTTGAACAATTGATGAAGACCGTATTCCTTCAATGGAGATTTAGATGAAGAGATTTACATGTACCAAATGTAGAAGGTTTCTCAGAAAAGGGGGAAGAAGAACATAAGGCAGACTTAAGAAGAGTTTCAGATGGCCCGAAACAAGCCCCGAGACAATGGTGTACAAAAAATTTGATGCCATGCACAAGGAAGGTTTCCTAAGTGCAAGGGATCATTGATCATTGCTACTTTCAAGAGATATAAGTCCAAGCTTATATCATTTTTACTACTTTACGTTGATGATACGTTAGTACAGCAGTGTTCTTATATGGATGATATTAAAAGGTCAAGCAAAGCAATTGTCAAAGCGAATTTGACATGAAAGATTGGTCCAAAGAAAGAAGATTCTTGGAATGCAAATCACAAGAAATAAGAAGAAAGGATCCGCAGCTTATCTCGTGCAAGTAGTACATTAATCGTGGTTTTGCAAAGATTCAACACGCCATGCCGTTGCCGCTAAGACACCCTTGGCTCACCATTTTCGCCTATCCAAGGATCGCCCCCTGGTACGTACAAGAGGGAGAATCTGGCTAAGGGTTCCTTATGCCTCACCCATTGGAAGTTTAATGTACGCAATGGTTCCGTACGAGACCGTACATATCGCTACGCAGGAGTTGTTAGCGGTTATGGCGTCAAATCCAGTGAAAACTCATTGAAGCCGTGGGATTTTGAGGTATCCGCGAGGCACCACGTAAAAGTGCGCTTCAGATTTTAGTAAAGCGAGAGTTAAAAAGTACAAGGGTAGGTAGACGCGACTTGGAGGTGAAGTTGATCACCGAAGAAGCACCAATCGGTTATATATTTACCGCCGGAACTACACCGTTAGTCGGATGTCACAAATACGTAAAATTGTCACTCTATCCACTACGTAGGCCGAGTATGTAGCAAAGAATCGAAGCTAGTAAAGAGATGATACGGCTTCAAGGTTTGTTAATCGAGCCGGGATTCAAACAAAGAGAAGAATGTTCTCGCATAATGATAGTCGTGCAATACATCATGGCGAAGAATTCAAGATTTCATTCTGTAACAAAGCATATCGACTTCGTTATCACTTCATCGATCTCTATCGGAAGATGATGTGTTAATACCGGAGAAGATTCAAGGAAGCAAAATCCACAGAGATATGTTAACAAAGGTGGTGACTATTGACAAACTCAAGTTGTGCTCAACTTCGCCTGGTCCTGCTAGAGTAACAAAGACTAGAAAAGCCGCCAGATTGATTATCAGCAAGACAGATTGAAATCACTTTCGTGGGGAGATTGTCATATAAAGCCCTTAATTTAAGGAGCAAACACGAAAGCAAAACACGGAGCAAAACACGTGAGCAAAACAAGGAGCAAAACATGAGCAATTCATGGAGCAAAACAAGGAGCAAACACATGGAGCAAATTCGCTGAGCAAAACAAGGAGCTTAATTCAAGGAGCAATTTAAGGAACCATTAATTTAAGGAGTAATTCAAGGAGTGAATTTTCCTATAAATAGATGTGTAATTGTAATGAATTAATCATCCAAAGTGTTCATTCCAATTGAGAGAAAAGCTTAGAGAGAAAAGTTTTGTGAGAGAAAATCGAGAGTAATTTTCTGGTGTAATCGGGTCATGGAGTCAGGAACATTTGTAAACACCTCGTAATTTCTCCCCTTTCAAGAAAAAGATCTCACATAGTCCGGAGACGTAAGCAAGATTGGCCGAACTCCGTTATCAAATTTTGTGTGTTATTTTTCTATTCTTGCTTTCTCATAAATCTGGCTTATCGGGAATTTGTGTTATTTCCCAACACTAACTATCTAAGTGAGACTTAAAGGTATCAAGATAGAGGTTCTTGATAAGCTGAAACTAGTGCATTGTAGGACTAGTTTGAGGCCTCTACATATAGAGCTAGCTAGTTAGTGAAATTGCAGAATATGCTTTTAGCTTTTAATCAAAACATGTAAAACCTCTCTACTCTTGTGAGTTGCGTGCCTATCTTTGTGTAGTAATAGTAGACTCCTTTAGACAATTAGATCAAGAAATCTGCATGTATGATTGCAGGCTTTCCTTAGTGAAGATTAGTGTAATCAGGGAGATATTAATCACTATTGTTTTAATATTTCATCTTCATAGTGGATTGGAACTGTGCTTGTGCTTGGCTCCCTTAGAGGCAAGGCTCATATTCTGTGGACACTAAGCCACGTAAAAGCTAGTGTGTTTGATTTACTTTAATGCCGTTAAATTTCTTGTTTGCTTGGTTGCACATATGCCTCGAATCTGATATGTTGATAGTATATAGTTCAAGAACAGGTGATTTCCTAACACTTTTGATGCCTGGTAGTAAGATGGATTTGATATTTGTACGTACATAAGAGGGAAAGTCAATAAACTAACCTTCTCTTCCGTGAAGATGGAATTGTCATGGAAAATTATTGGACATTCATCTTTGGTCACCTACAAAAATAGGTTATTTTGTTTATAGTTTCATCTTAAAGGTTCTTTGCTCACCATATAGTTAGAACAAAGAAAACAAGAATAACAGAAATAAGCAAACTATATACTACTTTAATTTGAGACTATATCCCAATACTCAAAGCAAGAATAGCTGGGTCTCATATCCCAAAAAAAATAATAATAAGAAGACGAATATAAGGTTCCCGACACAGTATTTAGGGACTAAAATGAAAACCTTCACAGCAGGAAAAAAACATAAAATCTTGAGTGAATAATTTACGGCTTCAAAATAAAATAAAGAAAAAGTTAATCCAATTCACAATAAGAATCGCTAGTCTTACAAGCAAATTGGATGGTTAAAATCCCCAAGATTTACAACATGATATGATGTACTCAATTCCGTATTAACACAGATTATTTCAATATAAAAGCTAACGTTCTTTTTTAGCTGAAATTAAATAAATAAATGCCAGATGAACTGATAAAGAATAGTGATTAGGCCAGTATTAAGGTGACAAATAGCGGTTCAATAACATGCTTATATTATTAGAATTATATGATGCTTGATATATAGGAGAAATCGTAGAGTTTCATCATTTATGTCATTGAGTTCATTATAAGTTGTTTCCATTGATCTTTTAGTTATAAAAAAATATTTTTTAATTAAATATTATATTTAAAAGTAATATTATAACATAACTAATCTATTTTTTAAAATTAAATAATTACATCACTTATAACTCAAATAATATAATCTAAATAACTTCATGACTTTTTTCATATATATATATATATAAATATATAACACTTGTGTAAATCTTAACTTTATATTACTTATTACAAAAAGCACTTAAAAGAGGATTAAACCAGTGGAAATATAAGAAAAGGACGCATAAATAGTTGATGAATGCTACAGGCGAACCATATTCTTTAACATTAAAAAAAAAAAAAGACTAGAGTTCCAGCGAAGCAGCGACACGTATTTGTTACACTCAGAACACGTATAGCATTCAAACAATCAAAGTCTATTACGGACTGTGACAGACGATTTTTCAAGAAGATTACAGACGCACCACACCGTTACGTCACCGTTACCATTAGCGTCAGATGTTATCACATAACAATTAACATATAGTCTACTAAAAATAAAATTTATCTATCTAATTATGGCAATAGTAGTGATCCAATTATAATGATCACTTTTTTATACAGAAACAATATATTAAATAATTATGGATTAAAATAATAAAAATTATTTTAATAATATTATTATAATTATTTTTATTATTATCGAATATATAAATTATTTATTATAATTTTTATTTTTATTTTATAAAATTATCATTAATTAAATGATATTAATTGTGATAATATATTTTTTCACTTATAATAATAGCGTTTTGAGAAAGAAGGGGGAATGGGGAATCTGACCTGAACATCGAACTCAATGAAATCAATTGGGAACTGATTGGCCGCATTGAATGAAAGAATGGAGTTTTCTTTAATTGATTTCATTCTTGAATCGGAAGAATGAAGAATGTTCATTCCGCTTCCTCTATGTCCCATTACCAAGAACTTTCCGAATTTGAATTTGTTTTTCATGTCTCCGCCATATTCGTTCACTCCTTTTTATTCGTTTGACACCCAAACAACATCGAATCAGATTCTGGAAAAACAAGATTAATGTAAAGTGAATATGCAAAAGACTGACCTTCGGAGAAACAGATACATGCGCTGTCTTGAGAGTCATTGTTCCTAAGAAATTTGAAGCAGGTTCAAGATACAATAGCAACTTCGATATATATTTGTTGGATCACCCGACCGAATAACAGAGCGACTCGGCAACGTACGGAAATAAGAGAGTTAAGCATGGGGCTGGTAAGCTGGTTTGCTTTCGTTATGTATATATGTCGTTTTCCATAAGAAGAATATATATATATATATATATATATATATATATATATATATATATATATATATATATATATATATATATATTCTCATACCTAATTAAATTTCCAAGTAATTTCAATAAACTTTCAAGATAGATATTTTTGTGAAATTTTAATTTTTATTTAACATTCTTACATAAATATATTAAAAATCTTCAGCATAAAAAGAAAATGATGAATAAGAATCTAAATGATATTTAAATATTTTTTATTTTATTATAAATAAGAAATTATAAACAACTAAACTAATAATAGATATTTTATAATGAAATTATAAATAAGAAATTATAAACAACTAAACTAATAATAGATATTTTATAATGAAAAAAAAATTAATCTATAAATAACAATAAAAATAAACATTTATGTGAAAGAAAAAAATAAATTATATGAAATAATAATTTTATAATAAACAACATTGATATAACCTTAATACAAGCTAATTTAAAATAATAAAAATAAATTATAAATAATTATAAGATTTTATATTTTTATAATTAACATAAATTATTCAAATATTTTGTAAAAAATAAAAATTATTTATATTTTAATAAAATAAAAACATAACTTTAAAATAAAATATAAAATATATAATTGATTAGTTTTATTTTAAATATAACTAAATCAAATATATTTATATATAATAGGGTATATTTTGGAAATTGGGTGGAGAATGTAATCTCCATGTTTGCCTCTTCTTGTCTTAAAATATAAATCTCCCTTTTACGTTTTTATTATTTTCATTTTTATCTCCAATTATATAATTTTTGTAAGAGTTTATTCCGTAGAAAAAATTGATAACCTTAATTATAACGTTGATTTTTTTTTTTCCTTTTTGAAAAAATGTTTCTTTTATGAAAAAAGATTCATTGAAAATGAATGACTGTCATCGTGTTTAGCCTTCGAATCATCCACATATATAGAATACCAACATGAGCTAACAAATGGTGCTCATTTAAATCATTTTAATGTGTTGATTAATCCTAGTAAATTACATGTAGCACTAATCACGGTTCCAATTAAGCTATCCCAAGCTAATTAATATTAGAGTTTGTTGAAACCGGGTAAATTTCAAAGTTATTTATTCCTATTGTAAAATCAGTAGTGCGTGATAAGATTCATTTTTTTTTTTTTGAAAAATTACTTCAAAATAACGTTCATATGACTCAAAACAAAAGATATATTAGCTAAAAAGTTTCTTACTAATTTAATAGGATGCAATTTAATATCAAACGGATATAAATTATTACAATTCAATTTAATTAAATAACACCTAATATAAAATAATATATTAAATTTTTTTATTTTAAAAATAAATAAATTAAAAATAAATATTATTTTTATGATTATAAATTTTAAATTTTTTTTTCTCATTATTATTTGAATATTTATATTATTATGTTAATGTGTTCTAAAATCTATCAATAAAAATATCTTCAATTTTTTCTTATTTAGGCATCTTATTTAGGCATTGGGAGTAGGGACTCTTCATTAGCGTAAAAATATTTTTAATTTTATTTATTTGTGAAAAATATATCAAGATAAAATTAACTATTTATTAAATTTTTTGTTATATATAACGGAATACTATATATGACACATCTATTTTAGTGTTTTTCGATAGACATATATCTAATAAAGTATATTTTCGTTAAAAAATTACTTAAATTTTTAACAAATTCTTTCAAACTTAAATAAAGTTTTCATTGTTAAATGTGTGACTTTAGATATTAGAAAATAATTTTTTTAAAATAGAAAGAAATTCTTTTTAAAAAAATTAGATAGAATTTTTTTATTTTTACTTAATGTATTTTTTTTATAAATAAATAGACTTAAATAACATATTTTAAACAAACTAACAAATTAAAATAAAATAAAAATTAAGCTACTTAAAATTAACCATAACGGCTATCCACTCTTTTAAGAATTAACTAACCAAAACAAAACAAAAGAAAGATAAATTTTATTTTATTTTATTTTTCTTTTCTTTCTATTTAAAAGACAGGCAAAGTTACGAGCACTAACCAAAACAAAAGATAGGCAGGAACAAATGAAAAAGTTACGAGCTTTCATTTATTATGATTTGGTTTCTTATGAATAATATTTTCTAATCAATTATAATTACATCTCATGAAATTTTAAAATACATATTCTTAATGCATAAAAAATACAAACATACATTTTGCAGTAGGCGTCATATTTGCTTACAAAAAAAATTTGGATATAAAATAATTTTTTTTTTATTTTACATATTTTTTACAAATAAATATACTTAAAAAATAATATGTTTTTTACAAACAAATAAATTGATAAACACCTTTCTTTTCACTTAAGCTACTTAACTAACCAAAACAGAATAAAAGACATACAAAGTTACATGCACTAGAACACTAACCAAAACGAAAGATATGCACGAACAAACGAAAAAAGTTACGAGCTTCATTTCTTATGAATCGGATCTCTTACGATAATCATGTTTATTAATAATGTTCGGTTCACATTGAGAGAAATAATAATAAAAATAATTGAAAGTATTTTTTATTTGATTTGATTTGATTATTAATATGTAATGATTACGTTCCAACGATAACATGAATTGGTAATTCTTTTTGCACCATCAAAAAATAAGTTTATAATATTCTGTTTTTCTTATTCATTTATAAAATAATTTATTTTTCATATTTAAAAATAAAAAAATATTTAATTTTATTACATCTATAATTTTATAAATTTTATATTAATATTTATTATTATTTTAATTTTACCAAACATTGCTAGTAATATTATTTTTAATAAATTTAATTTTTATTATCGTTACGTTGATATTATACAAATTTAACGTGACCAAGAGGAAGATATTTACTCGTATACTTGCAACTTTCATGGATGTATTTAGAATTTGCCTATATCCTCTAGGTATGTTTGTGCTTCGTCAAGTCACTTAGTCACCCTTCCTCTTGAAATTCCCATTGCACTACGCTTCTTTATTTATATTTTTGGTCGGATATGATGGCTTATTTGATGGACCATAATAACATCTTTATAGGTAAAATATCATTAATATTCTTAATTTTTATTGTATCTTTATATATATATATTTTACTTTTATTAAAAGAGTTAAAATATTCTTCTTTTGAGTAAATATCATTAATATATTTAAATAGTTAACGACATTAACTTTCGAATCAATTATGTATTTTTCTTTATTATGACTCTAATACTAAATTATAACTAATTGTTTTATAACACTAATCATTATTTTATATAGATTATTAATTAAAGACAAACTTTTAAATTTCTTATCAAAACGTTATTTTATTTTTATGATTTTTTTTATGTTTATTTTCATACAAACTTGTAGTTAGTTTTTTTGTATTTATTTTCTTATTTGTTAGTTTTATAAGTATTTATAAATAAATATTTAATAAGTGGTGATATTGAAAGAACTAGATTTGTTATTGGCACAATAATTTTTTACAATAATAATGACATTGAAGTATATTTAATAGTAGGGCTATAATAGATAAATCATATATTTTTATTATAGTAATAAAAAATTATTGTGATAATATTATTATCCTAGTTAATTATTCAAGATTTTTAATTGATTTAAAATTATAATTGAATTTAATGGGTCTATCACGATCTTTCATTATGTTGTTTGTATTCTTTTGTTATACATGATATATCTTAGCTTTATAAAACCCTAATACCCTCATGTATATATTATGATGTCCAAATTAGATTTACTAGAAAGTAAAAAAAAAGGTGTCTACATATCATTTTATTCATAATATTAATGATTATTATAATTCTAAAAGTCAATTAAGAATCTTGAAGAAATTCTTAACCACCCTTAATTTCTATATACATAGTTTATAAATGAATAAGGTTCATTTTATAAGATAGGAAATCCATGTTTATAATAGTGAAAATTCATTATTTTATCTCTACTTTAATAATCACCTAATTTCTACTTTTGATTTTTGAATCTAAGCCTTTTATTTCCTTGGCAAAATCTATTGACTAAAGACGTGGGTTCTACATATTATTCCTCTTGTCGTTTTCTATCAACAATCCTTTTGATGATATAGACAACAATTTATCTTATTCTTCTCGATCTCTAATGTAGTAAATGCATTTCTGATCCCTAGTGAATAATCCCTAGCGATATGATTTTTCTTATTTCTTAACAAATTTTTATATTATTACTGTTAAAATTTGTTTCAAACTTAACGATTTTCTTACATCTTTTTTAGTGAAAGTCATATCGCTATGAAAAGTTTTCTAATCTTACTAGTCGAGTAATGTACTTTGATTTTAGAAGAAAAATCAATTTTTTTAAGTTCATGGTAAATAACTTAACATATGTCCTCTTAGAATACAGAGTTCATATGTAATTGATGACTTGCATAATTTTGTATAATTTATCACTTCTTAACTCTAACCTAAGTTTAATATTATTTATTTTTATTGATTTTAGACTTCATTGTTATTATTTAAATTTTATTACAGATTTGAAGATAACGAAGATCTAAAATTTTAGAAACATATCATCTAAAGACTCTCAAATTTAAATTTAAATTTATTTAAATTAATATATATATATATATTAATTAGATTAAAGAGAGAAGTATATATATATATTAGATGAAGGAGAGAAGTAACATGATATAGAAGATTGGACGGATATATAACATATATATATATATAAGGAATGTTGCTGGGATATATATATAAAAAAAAAACTAGGAGGGATATATATATATATATATATATAAGAGGCGAATGAGAAGTAGCAGTTAGCCGTGAAGCTTCAACGACCCAAATAGAAGAAAAATAGGTTGGAGCGCAATAGAAAAATGCGAAATTGCGAGTAAATTTTTTTTCAATTTCTCTATGAAAATTATAATGAAATCATCCATATTAAAAATTACTTGTATAATTTAGCATAATTTATTATTTCTCAACTTTAACCTTTAATTTAATTTTATTTAATTTTATTAATTTTAGACTTAATTATTATTATTTAAATTTTATTACAGATTTGAAGATAATGAAAATCCAAAAATTTAAAAACATATTATCTAAAAACTCTTAAATTTAAATTAAGATTTATTTAAATTAAATTAAAATTGATATATATATATATTAATTAAATTAAAGAAAGAAGTAACATGATATAGAAGATTGGATATATATATATATATATATAAGAGGAATGTCGCATGGAGCCGAAGGAAGAAAAAAAGAAGGAAGAACAGTGACGTAGATAGAAGAAAAATAGATTGGAGCATAATAGAAATACGTAAAAGTAGTTTTTTTTGGCTAATCAATTTTCTTTCTAATTCTTTTTAGAAAATTATGGTGAATTCGTTTATTTTAAATTTAATTTTTAGCATGAACTAATTTTTCTTTATTCTAAGAAAAAGAAGTAATTTAATTATGAATTATACTTGATTTTCTATGTTAATTTGAATTATTTCTCTTCATGTTTGTCTAATTTATTCAGATTTTAATGCTTCTAATTAAATGATCGTTAATTAGATGATTTTAATATTGTGATTTACTATCGAAAGAGGGAATTATAGCATAGATCTATAATATTTCGGCATAGATAAATATAGAGATCGAAAGACTTGTAGGAACCTGTGTAAAATTAAAATCATTAGTCTTAATGCTTTCTTACTTTATTAAATTACATACTCATATGTAAATTAATTAACAAGAATATTTCTAATTGACTATCCAAAGGAACAATGCAAGGCCATTACAATTAGGAGTACAAGAGAAATTGAGAATTCACCATCAAAAGAAACTGAATCTACCCCTACAGCTTCAAACAATGGCCAAAGAAATAATAAAGTAGAAGAAGAGGAGATTGCTAATGATATACTAAGAGAGACTGACATACCTCAATAAATTTCATTAGCTAACAATCCTTCTGTTCTCTCTACTCCACTTCCTTATCCTCAACGTTTTCAAAAACAAAAATTAGTTAAGCAATTTTCTAAGTTTTAGGATATCTTTAAGAAAATTCACATAAATATTCCTTTTGTAAATGCCTTGGAATAAATGCCCAATTATGCCAAATTCTTGAAGGACATCATAACCAAGAAAAGAATGTTAGAGGAATTTGAAATAGTAAAGCTTTCTGAAGAATGTAGTGTCATTCTTCAAAAGAAATTACCTCAAAATTAAAAGATCCAAGGAGTTTCACTTTACCTTGCACTATTGGAAATTCATTTTTTGATAAAGTTTTATGTGATCTTGGTGCTAGCATTAATCTTATGCCAACGTCTGTTTATAGAAAATTGGGACTTGGAGAGACGAAACAAACAACAATTTCTTCATAACTAGTAGATCGATCCATCAAGTATCCATGTGGAATCATAGAAAATGTATTGGTAAAGGTGGATAAATTCATTTTTCCTACTAATTTTGTGGTGTTAGATATGGACGAAGACCAAGATATCCCACTAATTCTTGGCCGACCATTTTTGGCTACGGGAAGGGCTTTAATGGATGTTCAAAAGGGTGAGTAAACATTGAGAGTGAACAAGGAAGATGTTACGTTCAAAATCTATGAAGTAGTGATATTTTTAGAAGATCCAAGCACTTGCTTTCGGGTAGATGTTATTGAGCAATGTGTTGTAAAATCCTTTCAAGAGGATATGTCGGTTATTCACCTAAAACGATCTATCACCACTTCATCTCATGCTTATGATTTCAATAACACTACTATTTGTGAATCTAATTTACCTTTTGTTAGTGAAGAATTTCTCCACTATCTATTTGCCTAGGAAGCATTGCAACATGTTACATCATTTAGCAAAGAAGTGGCGAGGCTAGAGCCAATGGTAGTAAAGAATCTTTATAGAAAAAGTGCAACAAACTACAACTCCAGAATTGAAACAATTGCTTGAGCATCTTCGCTATGCATTCTTGAGTGATAGTTACACCTTTCCAGTGATTATTGCATCATCACTTACACTCAAAGAATAGGAAAAGTTACTACGTGTGTTAAGGGAGCATAGAATAGCCTTGAGATGGACTATCTCTGACATAAAAGGTATAAGTCCATCCATTTGTGTGCATAAGATTCTAATGGAGGAACCTTATAAACCATTAATTGAGCCTCATAGAAGATTAAATCCAGTAATGAAGGAATTTGTGAGAGCTAAAATTTTGAAGCTCTTCAATGCTGAAATTATTTATGCTATTTCAAACAGCTCATGGTTAAGTCCAGTGCATGTTGTACCAAAAAAGGGTGGAATGACAATAGTGAAAAATGACAACAATGAGCTTATTCCTACAATAATAGTCATGGGTTGGCGTGTACGTATAGATTACCCCAATTTGAAAAAAGCAACAAGGAAGGATCATTTTCCACTTCTATTCGTTGATCAAATGTTAGATCAATTGGCTACATATCCCTATTATTGGTTTTTAGATGGTTATTCGGGGTATAACCAGATTGTTATAGCCCTTGAAGATCAGGAGAAAACTACATTCACATGCATCTATGGAACATTTGCTTCTAGAAGGATTCTCTTTGGATTGTGCAATGCCTTAACAACATTTCAACGTTGCATGATGGCTATCTTTTTAAATATGGTGGAAGATATAATGGAAATTTTCATGGATGACTTTTCGGTTAGAAAAGCATGTCATCTCCCCGTTGAGTTAAATCATAAAACTTATTGGTCTATAAAGAAGTTTAATTTTGATTTGAAGGAAGCAAGGAAAATGCGACTTCTTCAATTGAATGAAATGGATGAGTTCCAAAATTATGTGTATAAAAACACAAAGATCTACAAAGAACGGGCAAAGAAGTGGCATGACAAATAGATTCTTAGGCATGAGTTTGATCTAGGACAATAGGTTTTGCTTTTTAATTCATGACTAAAACTCTTCCCGTGTAAGTTAAGATCAAGATGGAAAGATTCTTATGCAATTGACAAATTTTTCACTTTTGGAGCAATAGACTTAAAGGAGAAGACATGGAATATATTCAGAGTTAACGATCAGATATTGAAGCACTATTATGGAGAACAAGTGGAGAGGAATTGTGCATTTATTCCTCTTCAAAATCCTAATTGATGAAGATTGAAAAGTATGGTTGTAGACTATAAAACAAGCGCTTATGAGAGGTAGCCCATAAAATTTTATTTTGTGTTTTTACGAATAATTTGGAATTTGATACTAGTTTATTATGTAGGAATGAAAAGATGAAAATTACAAACTAATGCATATCCACCATAAAACCAAGGAAGTTCCTTTCATTTCTTCAATTTGTCTCACTTTTAAATTACAATGAGGACATTGTTTAGTTTAAGTTTGGGGGTGTCAACTCATATAGTCTTGAGTTGTTGAATTCTCTTATCAAGCATGTATTTGAGTATGATTGAATTTGTTATGACTTTGAAATTTGGGATTGATGATGGTTTTGAGAAATTTTTTTTTTCAAAATATGCTATTATGTTAGGCAAAGTGTTGTAGGTACTTTGATTTAAATATTTATCCTTGAAAATAATTGAGCACATAGTAAACTTTTCTCTGCTCCATTTTGCCTATGAATAGAATGAGTTGAATTAATTGGGTTAAGGAAGTTCAATCTTGCGTTGCTCTAGAATCCATTGATGGATCCTTGAGGTGAAATTTTAATTGATACCAAATATTAGAGAAATGATCTAGGCAATTGTTTTTGTCACAATCAAAAAAATTTCCCAACCGTCCTAATTATCATGCCATCATTGCATGGTGTACTCCCATAATCAACCTCTTGAGCCTTATTTTACGCAATCCTTTATTTGTTTTTTAACTAAATAAATCATTCCCATTATACGCTTGAAAAACTATAAACTTATTTTAAATTTTGAGAAAATACTTTGTCGAAAATTTGTATTTAAAAATAAAGTTCAAATTATCCACATTATGTTTACTTTATTTGATTAAGGTGTGAAAAAAAAAGAAATAAAGAAAATGAAAAACAAGAATTGAAAAAGAGTTAAAGTGGTTGAAATTAGTAAAGACTATGAGTATCAAGGCAACCACATCTTTATGTTAAAAAAAAGATAAAAAAGAAAAAGAAACAGAAAAAAAGCACTCTACTTATTAAGTATGACAACAATATTGTCATCAGTATGAGTATATTGTCGAGAAAGAGCTATAGTGTGAATCCTATGGATATTCTTTTTATTTATTTTTTTCTAACAAGTATTTTCCTCGTTTGCTTTGATTTTCCATATCCATTTCTTTGTTAGCCCTCACCCTATGGCCAATCATTACAACCTTAATTAAAGACCTTTTATCTCTTATTTTGGTATTTGATTACATTAGTGGAGAGAATTTCTAAAAATTGGACTTATGGAGTTAAGTTTTGGGATAATTCTTATGATTTCAGTTGTTCTACTTTTATCTGAATTTTCTGCTAGTTTGGAGTTAAATTTACTATTTCACACACATACACAATGACTTAGCTTTAGGTTGAAGTAAATTCTTAACTCTTACTTGACAAATTGCTGATTGTTTATTGATTTTCCTGCTCTCTTCGATATAAAAAGAGTAAGTTATTAATGATGAAATCTAAATTCACATCATGGCTTGGTGAGTAATGATAGTTCTCTATGTGTTTTTTTTTACACTATCTACAATTGTCTTTTCTTTTATTTTCTTTTTGTTTGAGAACTAACAAAGTTTTAAGTTTGGAGTGTTTGATGACTTGCATAATATGGCATAATTTATCACTTCTCAACTATAACTTTAGTCTAATTTTATTTATTTTTATTGATTTTAGACTTTATTATTATTATTCAAATTTTATTACAGATTTAAAGATAACGAAGATCCAAACTTTTAGAAACATATCAACTAAGGACTCTCAAATTTAAATTAAGATTTATTTAAATTAATATATATGTATATAAGGAATGTTGCATGGATATATATAAAAAGAAAAGAAACTCAGAGATATATATAAATCAAAGAGGAGCAAAAGAATTAAAAGGAGTAGAAATGCAGGGAGCCACGAAGGAAGAAAAGAAGAAGAAGAAAGAACAGCGACGCATATAGAAGAAAAATATATTGGAGCGCAAGAGAAAAATGTGAAAGCAGATTCTTTTTACGAGTCAATTTTCTTTTAATTCCTCTTAGAAAATTATGGTGAATTTATTTATGTTAAATTTAATTTTTAGCACGAAATATTTTTTCTTTATTATAGAAAAAAGATGTAATTTAATTCTAAATTATGCTTGATTTTGTTTATTTTAATTTGAATTATTTCTCTTCATGTTTGTCTAATTTATTCTAGGTTTAATGCTTCTAATTAATTGACCATTAATTAGATGATTTTAATCTTGTGATTTACTATTGATAAAGTGAATTATAGGATAGATTTAGAATATTTCAACATAGGTAAATATACAGATCGAAAGAGTTGTATGAACTTATATAGTATTAAAATCATTGTTCTTGATGCTTTCTTACTTTATTAAATTGCATACTCCTATGTAAATTAATTAACAAGAATATTTTCAATTGATTATCGAAAGAGACTTTTGAATTTTTTTGGAGATTGCTAACAGAAAGAGAAAATTAAATTTAATTATCTAGATGAGTAAAACATAGTGAAGGATTAGTTGAAATCGATTTCGTAGAAGTTTTCTTCCTATTAATTTGAATTTTTGAACAACATATTTATTTTCTTTAAATTTCAATTACAACAACCTTAGTGATTTTTCTAGATAAAATTGAGATTAGTATAATTTTGGTATTTTTCAAAAGTAAGTTACCAATTCCTCATGACAATACTCTTCTTATCACTTTATTACAAAACTATGATACTATTTACTTGTAGTTTTGTACCAATTAGTATCGAAAAATATTTTTTTAGAATATTCTTGGTTTTTTAACTTTCCTATTAATATTGGAAATCCTTAATTTGATAAAATAGTATGAATTAACACAACCTTCTTCATTCTAGTTCATAAGTGAACTGAAAAATATGAAATAGATATGTTTGTCACCTACTCTAATCTTCTTTCTGAAGTTCTTGATAACCTTCTTGAAACTTTTAGGAAAATAATTTAATTCATTCAAATTAATTTCTGCATATAGGTTCTCAAATAAACATGCATTAAAAGCATTATAAATAAAAATTAGATCAACTCATTCAAGAATACTAAATTTACTACTTGTAGGGAATTTTTTTCTATGGTGTAAAATTCCATATCTTCAATATGTTCTTGAGTAGATTTTCTAGCTAGTTTATAAAGACTCAACCATTGTGATTTACTTAAATTCTTGTATTTTTCTTTTTCGTGATTTACTTAAATTCTTGTATTTTTCTTTTTCGTGATTTACTTAAATTCTTGTATTTTTCTTTTTCATCTTCAATGACCAATGTATTCCTAGTGGATGCTTCCCTGAATAGTGCGCGTGGTTGACCTATCTTTATTGTATTTATGAAAGGCATTTTTCTAAATAGTACTAGTGGTCGTACTATCTTTCCTAGGGTCTTAAACTTGCTTAGTTACAATGGTTGTTATTTTTGTAATGCTACAGAGTAATTTTTAACTATATCCTCTAAAGTTATTAATTTTGGTACTCTATAATTGGCATAATTTCTTTTAGCTTCTTTTCTATAAGTGAAAGCTTTGTGAATAATTCTATTAAATCCAAGAATTGATTTACTTGCTTTAAACCAGTTATTGTAAATTCTTAATTTTAGATTGTTATAGACCATATAAGTCATTTTCTAGTCTTTTTTATGCTTCTTAAGCCGAATTGAGCTTTTCCTTTTTCTTTTCAAAAGTATTACTCTATTTTGAATTATTAGGTTCTTGCTTCTTATTTTGGATTCTTTTTTAGAAGTTTACCTTCCTTTGAATGAATCTTTAAGGTGGATTCCTCTTTATAGTTTTTGGACTATAATGTTGGTTTTGAATTATTAAGTTCTTTCTATTTAATTCCTATCTCCAAAAGAGACTTCTCTAGGTATGAAACCTCGAGTTGTTCCTCAAGGATTATTATATCATTTTTCTTTATCTTGATCTTATATTAAGATGTTTCATTCCTATAAGAACAAAATAATTAAGCATGTTAATTCTCTTGTAACAACATCTGCTAAACTATTCTTGTTTCCTATAAGACATTCGACAAGCCATTATTACCATTTAATTAATCTTCATTGTTTATATTCATTTGCAATATTAGTTCTTGAAAAATAATCAAAATTCTTGTTATTTGTTCTAACAATGAATATGTAACTTATTACATATATTATAAATTTCTTAATAGCTTTTAAAAATGCTCCCTAATATTTATATGAAGCACCTATTTCAATTATGATTATATTATGTGGACCTAGATGGTATAAAATTGGTAAATTGTTTACTTGTGCTTTTACTTTATCCATATACAAAGTAACTTATTCTATCAATTTCCAAATATGCGTTAAACATCCTAAGAATCTTTCTAATTGATTTTGTTTCTTAATTCACGAGAAAATCCTTGAATATTATTAAGTATATGGGGCTGTACATTATGTTTTTCATATTTAATTTTGAACCCTAAATACTTAATTTTTTTCTGAGAAATTATTGTTGTCTTCTTAGAAAATACGATGCCTTTTTTCTTACATTCTTATAGAATATTAATAATATCTAAATGATGTTTAATTAATTCATTACTAAAAACCAAAATTTACTATGTAAACATGGTAAATATTTTGTAATTTCTCATATATCTTTAAAAGATACCTTGAGCTTGTTTTAATCCGAATGGTACAACAGTTGATGAGTGCTTGAAAAACAATAATATTTTCTTGTTTATTTTCACTTTAATGTCAAAAATAGATTTGTATTTTTGCATAATTATATCATTATTTTAATAAATATATGTTTTCAAAATTACTGGTATGTTTTGTTGTTTTTCAAGTATTTATTGATTGAAATTGATTAAAATGATAAACACTTGCAGAATTATACCTAAAAGCACTCGATTGGAACATAAGGGATTAAAGGTATATATGTAAACTTTACATGTAATTCTAACCAAATATAAGGGGTGAAATAAAAGAAAAATTGGAGGAATACAGACCAATGCAAGCTGCAACGAGGATACATGTGTGTAATGATGCAACCTTTTCGGATGTGATTTGACGTGTACCATAATCAATACGACCCGTGACATGTATAAAAGTGGATCGCAGCTTGCATTAATATTTCCTTCACGATCTACTATTTTCTCATTTTCTCAGCATCTCTTCCATATATAAATAGATTCCTTCATAGTAGTATTAGACTCACCAACCAACTGAGTTTTGATTTGTAAAATAGTTTTCGTAGTTTTTGTTTTAACAACTTAGGAATTTAGTTGATGCCAGTTTTATATAGTAATTTCTTCGATCCAATAAATAGTATGTGTATATCTGTTTGGAGGTTTTTCAGATAGTACTAAAATGTTATACATTGAAGGATACTTTTGAGATCTAACTTTTAAATGAATTCTTTTATTAACATGTTTAATTTTATGTATTGTTCCAAATGATAGTTTTTATATACTGACCATTTACTAAATTGAGTATGTTTTGTTGAATTTTACTATATGATATTAGTTATGTTATTATGCCAATAAAATATTAATTTATGTAAATATTTTTATAAAATAAATTAAGTTTCATTTCTTCATTCAAAATTTATACAAAGTTTATTATAGAAAAATATATTAACGAACTATTTTTCATAATAATATGAAAGTTAGATTTTATTATATGATTATTGATAACTGTATTTTATATAGTTATTTTCATCTATTTTATTAATTATAATTGTTATGTTATTGACATTTTTAGTTAATTTTAATGAAATAAATTAATATTTACTATTTATTTTTTAAGGAATATATTTTTAAGGAAATTAAAGAATTTGAATCGAAAAAGTACTTAATTACAAATTTATGTTTAAAAATATAATTTAAATTAAAAAAGTGCTTAATTACAATTAATAAAAATCTAAAATATAATTTGAATTAAAATCGGGCTTAATTATAATTAACAAAAGTTTAAAAGTTAATTTAAATTAGAAAATGGCTTAATTGCAATTAAAGAAAGTTTAAAAGTTAATTTGAATTAAATTAGAGGGCTAAAATGCAATTAAGAAAATTTATTTTCTACGCAGGAAAAGAAGGCCACTCGCGCCATCACCAACGCGTGACACCCACTGTTTGATCAGGAAATCAATGGCTAGGGATATATTAGCAAGTTAATTATGCTTACCTAATATTAAGTAAGTTATTAAAATATGAATTAAGTTATTGATTTTTCATTTTTTATAAGAAATTATCTTAAAGTAGGGATCATTCTTGTTATTAATCAATTATTAATTAAAGCCTTTTGATGAGAATCAATAATTGTTAGTTAATTAAATTATGCTTTATTCTTAACAAATTTATAAACCATTTAATTGATTCTTTTTGTGAGGATATTAATTTAAACTTTCTTCAAGGTGTATGATTTTCAAATTTTAAATTTATTATGAAAAGTTTAAGAGTTGACTCTAAATTAATTAATGATTTATGTATCTAAAATATAATTTTCAAATTTTAAATCTATTATGAAAAATATATCATCAATATATTTTCCAATATTAAATCTTGTAAAACTCTTTGAAATAGAGTTCTCTAAATCTAATCGAGAATATTTCATATCTAATCGAGAATATTTCATCTAATATCTAAGAGTTGACTCTAAATCATATTTAGATAATTAAATTCTAAATCCAAATTTCTTGTTTATTATGCAAAATACTTCGTCAATATGTTTTTTATAAACTTTGTTTTAATCTTGATGAAGAAATAAAACTTAATTCATTCTATAAAAATGTTT
Organism: Hippophae rhamnoides; assembly: GCA_033030585.1. Lineage (NCBI taxonomy): Eukaryota > Viridiplantae > Streptophyta > Magnoliopsida > Rosales > Elaeagnaceae > Hippophae > Hippophae rhamnoides. The sequence goes on along the minus strand of CM065429.1, from coordinate 46,034,496 downwards.
AATGTTCTTTAATATTTCACAAACCTTACAACATTACTAATATCCCATATTATTTATAGCAAGATATACATATTTTAATAAATGATTAATAAATTAAACATAACATGCAAAACAATACATAAAGATAATCTAAAACGAATACATTTAAATATACCTAATATAATCTCACTATCATTTTTGTTTCGAAAAACCTCCAAACAGAATTGTTAATACCATTATTGAATTGAAACTAGAAGTAATATATAAACTAAAATTTGCAACTCTCAATTGAGAGAAGAACTCATAACTACTAAAAGAAAAGCCAAGAATGCTTAAGAGACTAAGAAATCAACTCAAGAATGAAGCTATGTGATATTAGGGGTGTCCAAAAACCAAACTGAATCGAATTAAACTGAAAAACTAGACCATAACAAACTGGTCTGAATAGTTTTATAAATCAAACGATTTGGTCCAGTTTGTATTAATTAAAACCATTTTTCAAATGGTCCGATCCAGTTATATTAAATTTTAAACCAATCAGACCAGACTGGACCAGTTTTAATAATATATTAAATTTTCAATATTACTTCTCACAAACCGTTGATTAAGTTTCTCATATTTTAATCAAAGATATATCATTAAATGTATCATATTTATGTATTATTAACTAGACCAAATCATTGAAAACTATTAACCATACTGTTGTCTCAAAAAGAGAACATAAAAACGTGCAAGTATACACGGTCACAAGTAATAATATTTGTAAGTAGAGTATAGTTCCCACGAGGATTTGTTACTATAGTTTGTTGATTACTAAAATTGTATCTCTCTGATTTTATCCAAAATAATCGTAGATTAAGAAAAAGGTAAAAAGAAAATAAAAGAAATCTAAGATTGCAATTTTTCACCAAACTAATCCACTCAAATCGTGTTATTTTCTTTTGATTTATATTTGTTTAGTACATTTAATTTGTCAACCGAAAACTTCTATTTTTATCCATACATCTCTTCCGAGCTTCCGAGCTCCGTATAGACACACGTCGTTAAATTAATTCACTATATCTCTATGAGAATTAAATTCACCAAGATTCATTACGTTCTAAGTTTTCAAAAGGCCACACATACAATTAAGGTATATTCCTATCATTCATCATACATATCATTCTATTTATGAGCAATATACACAAAAATGCCTTTCTCAAGTTTAGTTTTATGCCACAAATCGTTTTGATAAAATTCGTAAATAATCAAAAAGCATTAAGCATAAAACAGAATGAACAAATCGAACGTCTTATAAATATTTCAAAAATAATTAAAATCAAAGCTTCATATATTTTAATCAAATGCAACCCTAGAAAAATTAAATTACTTCATAAAATTAAAATAAAAATTACAACAGTTCAAGGAAAATAAGATGAAGAACACAGAAAATTAAAACATCACTTAAAACAAATATTTGGAACACATGGAACACAACAGAAGCCAAAAATGGCTTCTGCGTTTCCACCGTCCAACCCCTAATACCACAGAAAATCCAAAACTAAACTCTCCAAAACTAAACTCTCCAAAAAAACTTCTAAACTCTATCATAACATCACCTATTTATAGCTAAAAAATACGTCTAAAATAATACATTTTTTTACTTTTCAGAAACGCGTAAAAAAAATTCCCTCGAAACTAAAATCGACACGTTTCGAAATTCGATATCGAAAAACTTAAAAATCACGCGTAGACAGATGCCATTCGGATTTTATTTAAATTCAAAGTGCATACCATGTGTCAGCGTCTGATTGGCTACTGGTATTACTACGGACACGTGGCAGCTCTTCATTGGTTGTAGGAAAACGGGCGTACGATTACTTGTCACATGGGAGCCAACGGCTGCATCGAGGGGTGCGATCCAGCGCGGTCGCGCTCATGGTAGACTGCCACGTGTCATCACTTTATTGCCTGAAAAATAGAGTGGGAAACGTGGCAATTTCTGATTCGAGAAATGGATTCAGGTGGACACCTGGTAGCTTTTTATTAGAGGAAAATCCTGTTGCACGCAGAGATCAGCGCACGGGATCATAGGCGCGCGAATGTGGGGGACAGCGGATGGACACGTCAGAACGTGGGTCCCACTCTGCACACCGGCGTGCGCGGCAGGTGGGCCCCACTCGGACACCGAGCCGCGCGATGGAGTAAATCCCTACAGCCACTCTCCTTGGTCGGGTTTGAACAGCACGCGCGCATCCAAACCGTTGATGCGTTGATTTGACGGTCCAAAATGACGCGTGGATGGTAACGACTTGTGGAATCTCTCTCCTGTGAAGAAAAAATAACTTTTATTAATTATATTTTCACCCACAAATATATTTCAAATTACATTTTAAATTTTGTTTAATTGCAGTATAACCCTTTTGTTAATTTAAATTAAATTTTAATCTTTTAATAATTAAAATTAAGCTCGATTTTAATTTAAATTATATTTTGAACTTTTATAAATTGCAATTAAACACTCTTTTATTTGAAATTATATTTTTGGACAAAAAATATGAAATTAAGTACATTTTCGATACAAATTATTTAATTTTATTAAAAATATATAAAAAACAATAAATACTAATTTATTAATCGAAAATTAACTAAAAACATCAAGAACATAGCAATTATAATTAATAAAATAGGTGAAAATAACTATATAAGATACAGTTATCACATACCAAACCAAACAATTTGGTTCAATATTTTTAATAATCAAATGGTCCGGTCCGCTTTGGTTTAATTTTTTTTACTCAAAATTGAACCAAATTGGACCGTAGAAACCCCTATGGGATATCATTTACTATAGAATTAGGGTCGTATTTATAGGTGTAGGAAAGAAGAAAAATATGGATCAAATGATTGGTGCCGCAGTATACAATTCTTTCATACCACGAAATACACAAGTTGTACATGTTTTAAAGCTCAATCCACTACATTTGCGTTGTGACATATAACATTTTTCATGTCGTGACCCGCATCAATTATAGGACGTATGATTCTCAATCCTTTTGCCTCACATAAGTGCCCAAAAGTATAAAATGTATCGTGATTTTATGATTGTTAATTGATTAAATAAATTTTTTTTATTTTTTTTATTGTTATTTTATACAAATCTATGTTTTTGAAATCATGATAATATGTTTTAGGCATTTTAGCATAAAAAGATAAAAATGATCAATACTTGAAGAATTATACTTGAACCCCTCCCTTATAATGTTCGAAAATCCTACAAACTGAATGAGGATAGAGCGTACCATGGTGTGAAAATATTGTGTGCCATAGTGTGAGGTAACACGAACTAAGTATAACTTCCCCATATTCTTCACCAACCATTGCATGAAATGAACTAACCCATATACTATTAATAATAGTATAAATGACTCCTACTTCTAAAAGTTTTAGAATTTCCTTTTTAACACCTTTTGCATGATTAGGTTAAGTCTCATTTGGACCTATTTCACGAGTTTAGCATCATCCTCAAGATTTATCTTATGCATATACAAAGCTAGACTAGTGCCTCTAATATCCCCAATACTCTAACCTTTTGCTTTCTTGAATTTCTTAAGGAGATCTTAACAAGTTCTTTTTCTTGGGTTGTGGTCAAAGTGTAAGAAATCATAGCTAGATAAGTTTTCCCTTCTCCAAAAAACACATGTTTTAGGTGTTTAGGTAAATCTTTTAGTTCTAGCTTAGTTGGAGTGGAATCTTCCTTAGGGAACTAAAAGATTATTAAGTGTTAGAATATGGCCCTTGTATTTGGTTTTGGGTATATGTTGGGTTATTGTTTGCTTTCCATGAAAGATTAGGGTGATAGTAAGTGTTAGAATGATACCTTTGCATAAGATTGGCTTTCTTCAAGGTACCCGTACTAGGATCTCCTGTAATTGAACAATCAATATAACTATGCTCAATTGTACCATAAATTCCACTTGAGGAATTGAGGAATTGCACTTGCTTAGTTAATTCTATAAGTTGCAAGGTCATTTTGTTCCCAAAGCCAACTTCATTAACCATTACTCTCCTTCCTCTAGTACTCTCTTGTTGCAAATAGCCCATAACATCTCATATAGCTCATAAGTTTGCTATAATGTCTCTTATCCTATAGCTTATTCTATAGCATTATCAATAGTTGATTGAAATTGGTGTGTCAATCCATCATAAAAGAACAAGTTTTGTAAATACAATAGAAAGAAATGGTGTGTGCATTGAGTCAAAAGGAGCTTGAATTTGTCCTAAGCCTTATAGAAGGGCTCTCCATCCATTTGGAAGAACTTTTCTATTTTTTCCCTTAAGTCAAAAATCTTTTGATGAAAATATAACCTACCCATAAATTTGTTATAGACTGCCTTCTAAGTAGTTAATAAACCTTATTGTATAGTCATGAATCAAGACGTAGTTCTATCATTTAGTATGTAAAGAAAACACCTCATCCTAAGCTGGTTTACAACAATTCTCTGTAATGGAATTTTTTACATAGTAGCATAAATTTTTCTAATAAAATTTAAAGGGTTTTCGTTTGAGATACAGTGCAATAAAGGTAACAAGAAATAATGAACATTTTTCAATGCCAAATTCCTTGTAGTCTCTTATAGTTGTATGCAAGAAGTAGCATTGCTAATGATTAGTAGTATATACTCCTTCATCATTTTCTGCTTATCTCCAGCATCATCCATGTCTACTTGCATGTGCGGTTGTTCTTCCTCCTCTAGATTATCAATGTCCATCTTTCTTGAAAATTGTTTTAAACCCATAGATGTTAGCAATAAAAAGTACGAGTTCTTTTTTCAAAGATCTTTTACCTTTTATACATTAATATGATAATAGATGACTTAGAACTAAAATAAGTATTATTGAGAGTTTAGATAAAAAAAACTATCTACAAGTTAGTAAAAAAGAAAATAAAATCTATTATTTCGAAAATAAGTTAGTACACACAAATACTAAACACAAAATAATTAGCAAAATAAAAGAAAATAAAAATAAAAAGAGTTAAGTTAATAATTAAATAATTAAATAAATAAAAGAAAAGAAAATTAAGTTAATAAATAATTAAATTTTTTAGATTTTCATTTTTTTAATTTTAAATAATACAAATCACACATATTTACAAAATAATTTTTTTAAAGATTTTTGATAATATAAAATGCTATGTCTTCCCAATAACGGCACCTAAAACTTGAAGCACAAATTTTATATTTGATAAATAGTTCGAAAATGTATGAATCACTTTGTAAAACGTAATAAGTATACTTTTAAGGTGAGACTAAATAGGAATTACGTGGTTTTAAATAATTCAAAAAAACTCTTAAAAATGAAAAATAAAGCTAATTATTTTATCACAATTGTTTGGGCTTGAAAAATCTAATTAAAAAGAAAAAAAGATAAAAGATATATCAATTCACACAAATTACATCCAGATATATAATTAATAAATCAATGTAGAATTAGTGAGATATTTAGCTAGTTGATTATGCTAGGTAGAATTAATTAGGTTAATGAAATATAAGTTTAGATTATTGATTCTTTCTTATATGTACAAATAGCACCTTTAATCAAGTGACTTTTCATTATTAATTAAATCACTTAATACCTTTAGTTGGGTCATCACTTAATTTAATTAAATTATGTTTATTTTCTAAGAAATTAACAAACTTTTTAACTTGTCATCTTCGATAGGGATGATAATTTAAACTTCTATTAAAATAGTCTAAATTAGATTTTAGATTGATGTATATGAACCTAACTTTTAGATTTTAAATCTATTACAAAAAATATATTATCAATATATTTTTAAATAATAAATCTTATAAAAATCTTTGAAATAGAATATAATTCTAAATTATATTTAGATAATCAGATCATAGATCTAATTTTCATATTTTAAATTTATTATGAAAATATGTCATCAATATACTTTTCAATAATAAGCTTTATAAAAATCTTGAATAAAAAATAATATGTGTAATAATTATTAAAAGTGTTGGCCTAAATAATCCATACAAGTGTATCAATATAACTAAAATCCTATTATCATAATTAGCCAAACATGTAAAAATAATAAATGATTATTAATTCTTTATAACAAATTCAATAAATAAAACATTGTTTACCGAATAGAAATAAGAATATATATTAGATTTATACCTAATAGATAGATGAACGGATGTGTTCTACTCCACAAAAGAGGTATTAAACTTCGTAATATTAGATTTCAATAATAAATTCATCTTCCTTGATCTGGAATAACCCTATATTATTACCTCTTATTTGTGTTAACCTAATCTAAACTATTTTATAAACTAAACATAAAAAATAAAATTTATTTAGCTCTCAAAAAATGAGATAAGAACTTAAAAGAAAATTTCCTAAATAAATACCAAGTTGAAGATGCAACTACTCATCTGGGATGTGAGATGATTTGTAAACGAGGTGAAGGTCCTTTATATAGTTGAAGAAATGCTAAGAAAAAGATAAAAGTAGTGGATCATGAGGGATTTTTCTTCGAGTACTACGACCTACTTCTATTCATGTTACGACCCACATATATTTTGATATGCGTGAAATTACGTTATGTAAATGTAAATCTAATTTTGACATTAAAGTGTAAATAAATCCCTTAATATTTAGTGTCTTTTAAGCACTCATCAAAATGGTGATAACTTATGTTTTAATAATACATTTCATATTCATAAATAAAGGAATATATATAAAACATGTCACATATTTTCATATTTGTTAAATGTCATTTGGCTTTGTCAATTTCATTTCATTGGATTCAGTGATATGTCTACCTCTATCTTCTTCAATATATTTCTTATATACTTCACTTACTGTAGTATCTAAGTATTCCCTACCTTTGGCAATATTCCTCTAAATTTGTAAATTTTTTTGTTTTGTTAAATTTATAAACCAAAATTTGACATTTCCTATCATTTTGTGAGCTATTACGACTTTACAAGTTGAAGAGTTTAATTGTGTGGTTGGAGAACTTTGTATGATTACATTCATACCACTAGACCATTCATGTAAGGATTTTCCCTATCTTTTATACAATCTAAATCTAAAAGATCATATTTATAATTTTTATGAAGTTTAAATTCTAGTGGGATACTACATCTAGTTCCCCAATGTAATCATTCTTTCATTTTTAATTGTTGTTTTCTTTTACAAGAAAGGTTAGGTTCTTCTAGCCTTTTCCTATTTCTTTCTTTTCAATATGGCTCACATGTTCCTTCTTGATAAGAAATTGATAATAAAATTGGTTTTATATGATTTTTTAAATCATATTTTCTAGTTCAAAATCAGTTTTACTGATTATTGTCATGTCATTTTCCTCTTTATTTATACAAACTCATCCTAATTTCTTTCTAGCCCTTCATCCATTAGGATTAAAAAACTAACCAATTTTCTATGTCCTTATTCTCAGGATTCATAAACTGTTCTTTTAATTCTATTATATATTTTATTAAATTGAGATTATAGCTTCTTTTTTATATTTAGATTTTTCATCATCTTTCTTTTCTCATTCTTAGGTATCAATGCATTTGATATCCTATGCGGTTCTTCTTTTAATCCTACAAATTGATCAACATTTAAACTATGATTTCATTATCCTTGGGTATGTTATTTATATTCCTTCTTAATTTTGTATTTCATTTATATCTTATAAGGACTTGATATTTGATTCTTGTACTAGATCCATTTCTTCTACTAAAAGAATTAAAGTTTTTATTATTGTTATTTGGTTTCTTGATATGCTTGCTAGGCTTTCATCAAAATCTAATTCTATATTCTATAGTTTGTTTTTGAACATTATTGGGATAATAATGGTATCATTTTCTTACAAATATTACGTCATGTACTAATACGTTCATTATTTAAACTTCTTATTTTAGATATGTAATCTCCCTTTATTTGTTAAAGATTTCTCTTTCAAGATTTATAAATGTAAATCCTGAAGCATTACTATTTCTTGCTACATTACTTTTCTTTCTGTATCGGAGTTTTTTTTAACATATAAGTTCCATTCTTTTGGTATTTCAAGTTCTGTTAATATTTTTAGTTTTATTATTTATCCAATTTCTTGAAAAGTGTTATCTATTTCTATGAATTCATTTTGTCTATATATTAAACTATCATGGCTATTTGTTATGAGTATCCTACTATGTAGTGTATCGAAAATGGATGATTTTCTTCTTTTATCAATACTCTTTCAAATCCATAGGCTAAATGTAACACTTGGTTTAAATTCTTATCATTAATATTAATGACAAACCCAAGATATGCTATAAATTTTTAATTTATGGTATCTTAAGTTTTCATGTAAAATTCCTAATAAAGTATCTTTCTTATTTATTATTCTATTGTCTAGAAGAGCTTATTTTATTTGTGTATTTATTCTTTATCTAAAATGTGTTTTTATTAATATTTAGATTCCTTATAAATGGATATATCTAATTTTGCTTTTATCCTTTTAGGTGATTTTTTATAGTTTATTCATAATTGTTTCTTTGTCAACTAATAGTATGTTATACCTATATTTTGCATCTATAATATTAATGATCATCTCTTTATTACTTATTTCATAATAAAGTATATATTTCCTTGGAGATATTTTCTTATTCTTGAGAATGATGAATTTTTAAATCCATCCCATTCCTTAAGATTTAATCTTACTTTTTGTATTTCTTCAAATTTCTTTTTACAAATTACATTTTTTTGTGAAAAATATCATGAGATGTCTTTATTGTTTCTTGATTTTCTATTATTTCTATCATTTTTATGTATAAAAAATTACTATTAATTTTCGTTAACTTTAACTTCTGTTAAGTTTAAAGGTATTTGTGATGTTTTTAAAACCTTAAGATATTTATGATTTTAATTCAACACTTGGGGATATTGATGTTATCCCTCCTTTATATTGTACTTGTCTTTCACTAAATAGTATTTGTGTTTGTCTTTTGTTAGAGAAAAATACTTAAAGATTTCGTAATTTTTATACATAAAAATAATAAATATTCTTTTATTATTAAATTTGATGAATTGTTCAAAAAATACTATCGAATTTTAATTTGTTATTTTTTTATTATTAAATTTTGTAAATGTAACAAAAATATCATCGATATACGTGTCATTTTTTCAGTTAATTGATTGACGTCAATGATATTTTTATAATATTTGACAAAGTTTAATGACATTGAGATAACAAAAAAATTGATAATATTTTTGTAATAATTGAAATATTTATAATATAAAAGTAACAAATCAAAATTTGATGAAGTTTTTGTAACAATCTTCAAAGTTTAGTAATAGAAAAATCTATTTACTCTTATAAAAATTATACTTAGGTCGTGTAATTATTTTTAGTAAAAATTTAATTATATTATTATTAAAAAGTGAAAACATGATAACAAATTTAATTTGTTTAGGTTTCATTTTTTATTTTTATCACTTCATCCTATAGAGAATCTTTTACTTTAAATAGTCTGTAAATAAAATAATTAAAAAATTAAAATAAAAGTATAATAATATAAAAATATTTATTTTTTTTATGCGATCACGTTTTAATAATAATATCATTAAGTTGTTATAAAAATAAGTATAATAATTAAGTATAATTTTTAGATCAAATATTTGCATTTTGAAGTCACCTTCCAGTTTTGGAATTGGTACATGACCACCTCTTTTGCCATCCACGTTTCACATTTCAGCGATAGAAAACATATTGACGTTTAATGTCATGTATGTGTGAAACTTGAAACAACGTGCATGTAGAAAGAGAAATTTAAAGAGGAACATTAAGTATATTCAAATTTTCACATTTTTATACTTACATCTTTTTATACTGTTACATTTGTAAATATTATTTAAATATAAATTATTTTTTTAATTTTTAAAATAATTTTAATATATATAACATTATAAAATATGTGTAAAAAATAAATATAAATTTATGTTATATTATTATTTTTCAATTCGTAATGCATTTTATTTGTATTCAAAATATTTTATACGTGATAATTATAGAAGTTTAATTATCAACCTTTGCCTTGGTTTCTTAAGATTTGTGATTTAAAAAGAAAAATTCTTAAGCTTAACTGTTGCCTACATTATTATAGCTTAATGACACTAATTAAAGTCGTCCAAACCTAAGCCTAGGATTTGATACTAATGTTTGTATGTTATGAAATATTATTTCAAAAAGATCTACTATTTTTTTTTACATAAATGTACTAGAGACTCTTAATCATTTAAGTTAAAACAATTTAATTAATTTATTATTTTTTATAATATTTTAGTCTTTTTTTTATAAAAAATTAAGAATAAAAAAAATATAAAATTTTATTTTTATTTTTTTATTAGTAGATGTTTTCTATTATTTTATAAAAGTGATATATAAAAAAAAGTTAAAAAATATTATAAACAAATAAAAAATAAAAAATTAATTATTTATCATTATTCTGTCATTTTTTTTAAAATAAAAGAACTAAAATGATAAAAAAAAATGACTAAAATATTATCATTAGCATAACTAAAATACTTGTAATATCATAATTTTTTTTTCAACGAAAGAATTCCAGCTATTAGGAAAACTGTAAATTCCAATATGTATATATGTTTGTTTCTCTGGAATTCTTTTGGAACAAACATACTGAAAGCAAAATTTAAATGTGAAGCCTTTTAATCAACAAGTATACAGCTTACATTGTAAATTCGCCATCAATAGGGCCCATGTCATCCATGACATAATATATATATATATATATATATATATATATATATCAATTAAAGTTTCATTAAAAGAAGGAAGTTCTTAATTTGAAATTCAAAAGCAGCAGCAACCTCCCAGTTGTGAAACTTCATAATGTTGCCGTGTGATCCATGCAACTCAATAAGCAACTTGTTTTTCTTTTCTTAATAATTAATGAATTTGATCTATATGAATAAGCTAGCCCGGAATAATATGAATGGAAATGGATGTCGATATGCATGTGCTTTATAAATGATGTATTAAATTTATAGAAAAAAGAAAGAAAGAAAAAATGGTGATATATATAACAATTGGTGTTATATATAACAATTTAACCCTATTTTTAGACGTTTAAATTGTTATAAATCTTCTTTTTTATGTCTATTGTATTTTGCTCGACGAAAATTCGTATGAAAATGATTAACATGTCATGCTATACGTGGGTTTTTTTTTTAATTTTAAATAATTAATAATTGGTGTTGTTGAATCGGTAATTTAAAACAAACAAAAAAAGGAAGAAAAAAAGTATATTAATAATTACCGATTGATATGACCTATTAGTTCATATTGCGAATTATTAATATACTGCTCTAATTTTCTCGTAACAATAAATACAGCAATTGTAACATTAATTACCTGATTTTTGTACGTTTATGGGTTATGTTTTAGCATTTTTATGAATTGTTTGCTTTTACCTCCTAATTTAAAAGAATATTATAAAAATAAATAAAGCATTAATTGAAACTCCACAATATGCGTTGGATATCTAAATACTATAAAATATATGTGTGAGCCGTAATTGTTTATTTAAAAAGAAATATTTGACAACATTATTTGCTCACATTTTATAGCTGCAAAACTTAAAATTTTGGGGCTCTAATTAATACAGAAGCACGCTTGGGATTAATCAACTTCGGGTTAAGTAGCTTCCCTTTTTCCGTTATGGGTTAAATAGTGAAATAATATCAAAAGAAACCTCAAACTTTAGGATATATATAAATACTCTTCAAGTTTTTAAAAAATTAAAAAATACCAAATTAAATTTAACATAAGTTAATAATAATATTTCATAAATAAAAATACAAAAAGAAATAATAAGAAATGAACATTAATATTATAGATACAAAAAATATATATAATATACTTTTAATTGACAAGGAAACTATTATAAAAAAAATTATTAAAAATTCATTAAAAAGATAAGAAAAAATTTGGATACATTCATTTAAAAGGAATTCAAATATTAATACAAATTCATTTCAAAGAAGAAATAAATATATCTATAAAAATAACATGCTAAATAATAGAATAATAAATAGAAAAGATATTCTACTAAAAATAATCCATGATAATTTGAGATACTAAAAACTAAAATTCACAGCATACCCATTACTATAATGCATACATATGATCTAGGAAATTTAGTTTTTTTTTCTTTTTTCCTCTTTTTTTTCCACTCATCCTATTCTACCAAATTTTCTATCTTTTTTTCCCATATAGATACTACTTATTTTCTCTTTTTTTTCACGTAGATCATACTACTTATTTTCTCTCAATCAAACCCTATCATCTCATCTTTCATGTCCAAAACCCTCGCACCACTTCTCATTTTTCCCATTTCTCTTCTCTACTTAATCCCTATTCAATTCGATCGCATCTCTTTTACACCAAACCCTATTCTATCTCAGCGCCGCTCAAACCTTATTCTCTACTTCTTTTTTCCCAACCTCACTCTATTCCACCTTCGCGTAACATTCCCAGCCCCTGTTCCACAATTGCGCGGTGTTCCCAGCACTTTTCCTTACCTCAAGTAGCTCCTCACCAGCATTATAGGTAACATCAACTCCTTTTTTCTATTTCTATTTTTATTGCTATTTAGAATGAGTAAACCTAATGAATCTTTATTTGGGTTGTATTGATTTTCTATCTAAATAATAGTTTTGACAAAGATTATGGGTACTCTCAATACCAAATCTTGATTTGTAGAGGTTATTTCTAGCTACCTGAAGGTTGCAATGTTTGGTATGTGATTTTTTTATTTGTTTTTGTTCTCTTTGGTTTCGCGGTTGCTTTTTCTATTTTTTTTGTTTTCCTCTCGTCATCTCCCTCTATGCAACTCTCTTTCTCTCTCTCTCTCTCTCTCTCTATATATATATATATATATAATATTAACCTATCTCATCCCCTATGCGTATTTTTCGCTCTTTCTCTGTTATATATATATATATATATTAATTAAAATTTGATAGTTCTTATATGATATATTTATAAAATTTTGAATCTTCAATATTTTCAAATCTACAATAAAATTTAAATAATATAGTAAACTCTAAAACTTATAAAAAATAAATAATATTAAACTAAAATTAAAGTTGAGAAGTGATAATAGAGATATCCAACCAATCGATCTAACATTTGATCAATGAATGGAAGTGAAAAATAACCCTTTCTTGTTACTTTGTTCAACTTGCGGTAATTCATAAATACACGCTAACCCGTGACTATTCTTGTAGGAATAAGCTCATTGTTGTCATCTTTTACCATCGTCATTCCACCATTTTTTGGTATAAATTGAACTAGACTTACCATGAGCTATCTAAAATAGCATAAATAATTACAGCATTGAAGAGCTTCAAAATTTCAACTCTCTTAACTTTCTTCATTGCTAGATTTAATCTTATTTGGGGCTCAATTGATGGTTTTTAAAGTTCCTCCATTAGAATCTTATGCATGAAAATGGAATGACTTATATCTTTTATGTTAGAGATAGTCCATCCTAAGGCTGTTTTATGCTCCCTTAACACACACTAACTCTTCCTCTTCTTTGGGTATAAGTGATGCTGTAATAATCACCGAAAATGTGTAACTATCACCCAAGAACGTATAGCGAAGATGCTCAAGAAATTGCTTCAACTTTGGATTGTTAGTTTGCTACACTTTTTCTGTAGAGATTACAAAATCCATCTATCCTACCATTAACTTTAGCCTATCCACTTCTTTGCTAAATGATGTAACCTATTGTAATGCTTCAAAGGAAAATACATAGTGGAGATATTCTTCACTAACAAAAGGTAAATTAGATTCACAAACATCAAAGTTATTAAAATCATAAGCATGAGATGAAGTAGTGATACATCATTCTAGGTGATCGGTTGACATATCTTCTTGAAAGGCTTCTACTTCACATTATTCAATGATATATACCCAAAAGCAAGTGCTTGGATCTTTGAGAAATCTCATGGCTTCGTAGATGTTGAACGTAACATCTTCTTTATTCACTCTTAATGTTAACTCACCCTTTTGAACATCCATTAAAGCCCTTCCTATAGCCAAGAATGCCCGATCAAGAATTAATGGGATATCTTGGTCATCATCCATATCTAACACTACAAAATCAACAAGAAAAATAAATTTATCCACCTTTACCAATACATCTTCTTTGATTCCACGTGGATATTGATAGATCAGTTTGTTAGTTGTAAAGAAATGGTTGTTTGTTTCATCTCTTCAAATCCTACTTTCCTATAAACACACAGTGACATAAGATTAATTCTAGCACCAAGATCATATAAAACTTTATCAAAAAATGAATTTCCAATAGGGCAAGGAAGAGTCAAACTCCCCCGATATTTTAATTTTTGGTTTAATTTCTTTTGAAGAATGGCACTACATTTTTCAAAAAAGCTTCACTATTTCAAACTTTTCCAACCTTTTCTCTTTGGAAATGATGTCCTTCGAGAGTTTGGCGTAATTTGGCATATGTTCCAAGGCATCTACAAAAGGAATATTTATGAGAAAGTTTCTTATCTAATTTTTGTTTTTGAAAGTGTTCAGGATAATAAAATGGAGTAGAGAGAATGGGAGGATTATCGGGAAATTAAATTGATGAAGGCATGTTAGTCTCTCTTAGTGTATCATCAATAATCTCCTATTCTTCTACTTTATTATTGCTTTGACCATTGTTCGGATCTATAGGGGTAGACTCGTATTACTTTTATGGTGACCTCTCAATTTCTCTTCCACTCCTAAGTGTAATGGCCTTCCATTGTTCCTTTAGATTCACTTCTGTATTGCTAGAAAAAGTTCCTCTTTGTTGGGCATTGATGGTCGTGGCTAGTTGCCCAATTTGCACTTCAAGATTTTTCATAGTGGCTCTCATATTCCTATAATGAATCTCAATGTTATCGAGTCATGAATCACTCTTTTTAAACCTTGCTTTGGTCAACTCAACAAAGGAAACCATGGCATCCTCAAATGACATATTCTTCGCGCTTGGTTGACTATTAAACCCTGGAGGAGGTTGCAACACATTCTTTGTGTTTCCATAAGAAAAATTCTCATGATTTTGAAACCCTAGATGGTAGTAATTTGGCATAGGATTACCACAATAGTTGTAGTTCTGATTGTTGATGTATTGAACATGTTCTTGACTTGCTTCATTCATTGGAAATGTCATATTTAAAGTTGCAACATATTCTTCACTTTGTGGAATTCTATGGGTTTTCAAGGATGAAACTTGATGAGATAAAGAAGCAACTTGAGCTGAAAGGGTGGCAAATAGCTCCAATTCATGAATCCCAGCAACTTTCTAAGCCATAGATTTTCACTTGGCCATTGATAGTTGTTTGAGGCCATTTCTTCCAAAAGAGAAGTAGCACCCTCAATTGTCTTTGACATCAAAGTTCCACCAGAAGTAGCATCAACTATGGTTTTAGTTTTTCCATTTAACCCTTTATAAAACATTTGAACTTGCAACCAATCCAAAAATCCATGCTGAGGGCAACGCCGAATCAAATCTTTATACCTTTCACATGCTTCATAAAATGTCTAAAAATTATTTTCCATGAATTAACCAATCTCACTCCTGAGTTGGGTTTTTTTTTAGGTGGAAACAATTTAGCAAGAAACCTTTCTACCATATCTTTCCAACTAGTGATGCTTCCTGGTTGTAAAGATTGTAGCTAACATTTGGCCTTGTCTCTAAATGAAAAAGGAAACAATCTCAATCTAATGGTGTCTTCAGTAACAACATTCATCTTTGGAGTGTCAAAAATCAGCAAAAAACATCGCCAAATGAATATTGGGATCATCAAGTGGTGATCCACTAAATTGGGCTTGTTAAAGAATGTTGATCAATGCTAGTTTGAGCTCAAAATTATTGGCATTAATGGTCTGGCGTCTTACACTTGAGTAATTGTCATCCAAAATTGATGAGTGCTTAAAAAGCATTAAAATTACCATGATTTAATGTAATTTAATTGATTAAATAGATTTATATTTGTATGATTTTATCATATTTTAATATAAATTTGCCTTTTCAAAATCACAGATATTTTTATTCTTTTTTTAGGTATTTTCATTCAAAAATAACTTAAAGACTCAAAGAAAAATACTGGAGACACTACATCACAAATATGTTGAGAAAATAAATGAGGAAAAGTCAAAAGGATAGAAAAATTGGACAAAATGTATCAAATGGTCAAAAATGACAAAAACACCAAAATTTCGCACGCAATCGCCCAATCACACCAAAGTCCCACACGTGTAAGCACATGCATGTGTCGAGTCTCGCACGCCTATGACCAAAACACGCCTAACATGTAATGCCGATCTTGCGAATACTTTGGTTTTATATTTGTAAAACTCTCGCAAGTGCACGAATCATTTTATAAAAAAATGACAAGTATACTCCTAAGGTCGATCTGAGAAAGGAATATATGTGGTTTTTAATTTATTATTCAAACTTTTAAAAATGAAATTAAATCCTAGATATCCTGTCACAATATTTTGGTTTGAGGTTCCTAATCTAATAACATAAAAAAATAAACATACATATGGATTCAATAAACAATCATGCAAATTTTATCATTCATATTAGTAGAGTATTTATGGATATAATAATTAAGTTAATTATACTTGCTCATATTATTTAAGTTATTAAATATATAAATTGATATTTATTGATTGTCTCTTTTTTTTATATGAATACCACATTTGGTGGGTTTAGATATTCTTTATTAATTAAATAAGTCAATTAATACCTATGGGTGGAGTTGATAATTAATTTGGTTAATTAAATTAATTCTTTTTTTCTAAGAGGTTGAAAATAAACCATTTAAATGCCACCAAGTACTAACTTTCAAGTTTTAAAACTATTACTAAAAATATGTTTTCAATATATTTTCGAATAATATTTCTTATTAAAAACTTTTGAAATAGAGTTTCACTCTAACTACCGTGCGATTGTACCAACAAATAAAAGAACATTACTCTAAATCAGACTGGATAATTAAACCTTAAAATCTAATTTTTCATATTTAAGTTTGTAATGAAAAATAATATATTTCTCTATAATATTTTTAATATAAAATATTTAATAAAAACAAAATCAATTTATTTAATAGAAATTTTTTACCTATTTAATATTTCGCAAGCATAAAAACTTTATTATTATATCATATTTACAAACAACCAGTTATGTTAAATTTAATCACACACAAATTAAACATAACATATAAGAATAAAACATAAAAAATAATTATGAAGAATTCATTTTAAATTATACCTCAAAAGAATCCTTATAGAATTTTGATGCTAGAAAACCTCCAAACGGATTTGCATTTCCGCTTATTGAATCAAAAACTAAAAATCTATAAAAGTATAACTAATTCTTCTCAAAAAGAGAAAAAACTTTAAAATTAGAAACTAAAAAAGAAAAAATTCTAGAGAGAGAAGTATGTAAAGAGAATTGTCTGTTTCACATTGAGGAAGAAGGTCATTTTATAGGTGAGAAAAAAATCAAAAAAGGTGGGAAAATATTTTAAAAATTGATTTTGGATGCGTTTGAACATACTGCATGCATGTGGGGTACAAAAATTGTGGTAAATAGGAGTTTGGCGCATGAGGGACACAATGTGGATGCGTGTTGGTGCACGTAGAAATCAGTGCGACATGTGTTGGGTGTGTGTTGGTCATGTACCGGGCGTGTGCTAGGCATGTGTAGGCTGCGTGTGGGCGTGTTCCGGCGTGCACGCATGGGACTTGGCGCAAATGGGCGAATGTGCGTGGGACTTCGGCCTTTTTGACATTTTTGACCGTTTTGACCCATTTGTTTCCATTCTTTCCATCCTTTTGACTTTTTCTCATTTATTTTCTCAATATATTTGTGATATATTGCCTCAAGTATTTTTCTGACTCTTTAAGTTATTTTTGAACAAAAATACTTGAAAAATAATAAAAATACACGTAATTCCGAAAAAACAAATTTATATAAAAATATAATAAAATCATATAAATATAAATATATTTAATCAATTAAAATACATTAAAGCATGGTAATTTTATGCTTTTTAAGCACTCATCACAAGCCCTAACTTGTTTTTTGCTTGTCTTATAGCAAGAGGAGCGATAAAAATTAAACTATTCTAAATCATTTCCATGGATTGACATGGTTGCATTTAGTATATGAAACAATCTGTTAAACCCTTAGGTTACCCTAGTAGACATGTTTAAGTCTCATGAATGTTTTCAGTAATGATAGCCACAAACATTAACAAAAAATTGAAAACAAAATAAAACAAATAAAATAAGAAGTTAACTAAAAAATAAAGAAATGAAATACAAAAATATATCATGCTTATAATCTCTTTTAAATTTCATAATTAAAATCTTAAGCATAGATTATTTCAATTTCCTATACATTCACGATTTATTATAATAATTAGTTGAAAATAATTTTCATATTTCATATAAAAAATGTATCAATTTAATTTTACCCAAATTTAGTATCAAGATTCTGAATTTGCTTTGACTCTATTCCTTATAAGTTAATACTCTAAAAAAAATGAATCTTATGCGTTCAAACACTCATACTAATTTATATGTGAAAGATTCGATGTATAGAAATGAACTAATATTTTTACATATGTATAAATAAGAAAGGCTCAATTGTTTTTTAACGTTGATCTCATGAAAGGAATCAAATGTAAGGATTTATAAAATATTATACATTACTTTCATGCATCAATCAAATTTATCAAATAAAAATATCAAGTAATATGCCTTTTAAAAAATGTAGGAAAATGCAATGACTTCTTAGGAAATTACTTCCTATATTTTCTTTTTCATTAAATTATTTCTTATAATTGTTTAGGCTTTTGGGTAATAGTATATAGATTATACTATTCATTTTCCTCTCTTTTTTTCAATTTTTTCCTTTCTTTCTCTTATATTTTTTTATTTATAAGAGAATCCATTTTTTTAGAAAGTGGGTGGACCAATGTAACCCTAGATATATCTCTATGTTAATAGAAGTCATGCATGAATGAATAAATGCATATACTATCAATTTCTACTTATATAATTTAACTAAACAAATAAAAAATAATGCTAAGTCTTATAGAAATCATTTAATAATGCTGAAAAAATAAGAAAAGTTTTTAGAGTAGAAAAATAATATTTATCACTCACAATAAAGGATAATGGGCTCAAAATATTTCTCATGATGATAGTCTCCACTATTTGATTTCTAACCATCGATTTTGGGTTTAATATAATTTTCAAACCTTATCAAGAAATACTAGTCAGGACAAAAACTTAACTATTTACTTAAATTTGATTTAAAAAATGATACATTTTTGTGGGAAATTTTTTCAAAACTAATCCTAAAATTCTAAAAATTATTAAACCATATAAATAAAATCAAACACAATAAAAATGAAAATGTGAACATAAAAAATTTAAAATTATTAAAATTGTTGAAATTAAGCATGGTAACTTTTCATCACCCCCAACCTAGAGCTTATATTGTTCTCAATGTAACAATTATAAATTAAAGATACATACAAAAGAGAAGAAAAGTTACCCATTTCTTGAGAATATGCAAGTAGTTATGGAGAAATGTAGGTGCATCTATCATGGTCATCATTAAAGTTCACAAAGATAGATCAATGTAAACTTCTAACATCATAACAAATATATTAGTTTTAAGAATTCTAAAATTATTCAATTGCAATTAAACTAAAATAAACCAAAATAAATTAAATAAATAAAAGAAAATTACCTAAAATGATGGGTTGCTTCCCATTCAACGCTTAGTTTAGCATCTTAACAAAACATAACTTGGGGGATTTCATTTTAAGTAGAATCAATATCCCCATATCATTGAGTCAATCAAACCTACATGTAGGAAAACTTTGTCTACCTATACTTTTAAGTCATGTTCTATGGATTTTCAAAATTTTATTTACTTAAAACTAAGGATATGATTGTGGGTTTTAATAACTGATGAGCAAAATCGGCATTGCCAATCCAACCAATACTTTGGTTTTATATTTATAAAACTATCGCAAGTGCACGAATCATTTCATAGAAAATAATAAGTATACTTCCAAGATCGATCTAAGAAAGGAATATATGTAGTTTTTAATTTATTATTCAAACTTTTAAAAACGAAATTAAATCTTAAACATTCTGTCACAATATTTTTGGTTTTTGTGTTTTCCTAATCTAATAACGTAAAAATAAACATAGATACAGATTCAATAAACATTTATGCAAATTTTATCATTTATAATAGTGGAGTATTTATGGAAATAATAACTAAGTTAATTATGTTTGCTCATATTATTTAGGTTATTAAAGATATAAATTGATATTTATTGATTCTCTCTTTTTTATATGAATACCATCTTTGGTGGGGTTAGGTATTATTTGTTAATTAAACAAATCAATTAACACCTATAGGTAGGGTCAATAATCAATTTGGTTAATTAAATTAATTCTTTTTTTAAGAGATTGAAAATGAACTATTTAAATGCCACCTTTGGTGGGATTAGACAATTTGACCTTTATTCAAGGCGTCCAAATTAAACCTAAGAATCTAATTATCTCAGTAATAACTTTCAAGTTTTAAAAACATTACTGAAAACATGTTGTCAATACATTTTTAGATAATAATTCTTATAAAATTTTTTGAAATAGAGCTTCACTCTAACTACAGGGCGATTGTACCAACAAATAAAAGAGCACTACTTTAAATCGGACAGGATAATTAAACCTTAAAATCTAATTTTCAAATTTAATTTTGTAATGAAAAATAATATATTTATCTCTAACATTCTTAATATAAAATCTTGAATAAAAACAAAATTAATTCATTTTAGAGATTTTTACCTATTTAATAGTTTACAAGCATAACAACATCATTATTATATCATGTTTACAAATAGCTAGCAATGTTAAATTTAATCACAGAAAAATTAAATATAACATATAAGAATAAAACATAAAAAATAACTATAAAGAAAATAGAATCCTTATAGTACTTTGATGCTAATTTTGTTGGTGGAAAACCTCCAAACGAATTTGTATTTCCATTTATTGAATCAAAAAGCTAAAAATTTACAAAAAACATAACTAGTTCTAATAAAAAAACATTAAAACTAAAAACACTAAGAAATAGAAAGAAAGAGCTAAGAAACTAATTTATTGAGGTGTTTTTGGTGTATTTTTGATGTGTTTTGTAATGAAGAAGATGAGGGTATTTATAGGTAAAGAGAAGGGTAAAAAAGTGGGAAAAAATAATAAAAAAATGGGAAAAATGCATAATAGGCGGACACTGTTGTCATAAATGACGTAGAATGCATAGGCACTAACGTAAATGCTGATGCACGTAGATGAGCGTAGATGTGTGCACAGACTTCAGCATTGTTCGGGCGATGCGCACAGATAGGCACAGATGCGTAGGAGGATGCTCGGTGTGATGTGGGCACTGCATGCATTTTTCGGCGTGACTCAGCGACTGCGCGCACAATTTTAGCCTTTTTGAAATTTTTGACCCATTTTGTCCAATTTTTCCATCTTTTTTACTTTTCTCATTTATTTTCTCAATATATTTGTGATGCATTACCTCTAGTATTTTTCTTAAAGTCTTTAAGTTATTTTTTTGAATTGAAAATATTTGAAAAACAATAAAAATACATGTGATTCGGAAAAAACAAATTTATATAAAAATATGATAAAATCATATAAATATAAATATTTATAATGAATTAAAGTATATAAAATAATGGATATTAGGGCCTTTTAAGCACTCATCAATAACCCACACTTTAAGGTGCAATTCAGATAACTAAGACATCAAAACACATTAGTACATAGATCTAACAAAGTAACTACCTTCTTTTATGAGAGATTGTGATTAAAAACTTAGAAATTTTGGAGATAACTTTAGAAATTTTAAGTTCCTAGGAAAGACTATTGGCACTAAGACTTCCAAGAACTAGTCTCCTAAACAAAACTCTCCTATATATTTACTTTTCATGCTATTAAAATCTAAGTTAATTAAGTTAATAAATTAAGTTAAATGAAAATTTAAGTTAATTACATTAAAAAATTAAGTTAAGTAAAAATCTAAATTAATTATGTTAATAAATTAAGTTAAGTGAAAATCTAAAGTAATTAAGTTAATAAATTAAGTTAAATAAAAATCTAGGTTAATTAATTTCTTTTAACTGTTTATATATCTTTTAAGAGCTCATTATTTAAATAATATTTTTTAAATTAAAAAAATCCTCCTTTGAATTTATTTTTTTTGAAATTTTTTTTTGAATTCAAAATAAATAAATAATATCAAAATTATTTAGAAGACAAAGTTTTCAAAATTTTGATAAATAATTTAAAAACGATAATCCTTCCCTGACAACGACGCCAAAAATTTTATGAGATAAGATTGGCAATGCAATGTCGATCTTGTAAATACTTTGGTTTTATATTTGTAAAACTCTCGCAAGTGCACGAATCATTTTATAAAAATTGACAAGTATACTCACAAGGTCTATCTAAGGAAGAAATATATGTATTTTTTAATTTTTTATTCAAATTTTTAAAAATGATATTAAATCCTAAATATCCTATCACGATATTTTAATTTTGAGTTTCCTAATCTAATAACATAAAAAAATAAATATACATATAGATTCATTAAACAATCATGCAAATTTTATCATTCATATCAGTGTAGTATTTATGGTTATAATAATTAAGTTAATTATACATACTCATAATATTTAGGTTATTAAAGATATAAATTAATATTTATTAATTTTCTCTTTTTATATGAATACCCCATTTGGTAAGGTTAGATATTCTTTGTTAATTAAACAAATCAATTAACACCAATGGGTGGAGTTGATAATTAATTTGGTTAATTAAATTAATTCTCTTTTTCTAAGAGATTAAAAATAAAACATTTAAATGTTACCTTTAGTGAGGTTAGATAATTTAAAATTTATTCAAGATATCCAAATTAAACCTAAGAATTTAATTATTTGAGTACTAACTTTTAAGTTTTAAAACTATTACTGAAAATATGTTGTCAATACATTTATGAATAATAGTTCTTACAAAAAACTTTTGAAATAGAGTTTCACTCTAACTACCTTACGATTGTACCAACAAATAAAACAACACTATTCTAAACCAGAAAGGATAATTAAACTGGAAAATCTAATTTTCGGATTTAAGTTTGTAATGAAAAATAATATATTTCTCTCTAACATTCTTAATATAAAATCTTGAATAAAAACAAAATTAATTTATTTTATATAAATGTTTTACTTAGTTAATTTTTCGCAAGTATAACAACTTTATTATTATATCATATTTACAAATAGCTAGCCATGTTAAAATAACTGTAAAGAATTTATTTTAAAATTATATCTCAAAAGAATACTTTCAGAACTTTGATGTTAATTTTGTTGCTAGAAAACCTCCAAATGGATTTGCATTTTCGCTTATTGAATCAAAAACTAAAAATCTATAAAAGAATAGTAAATTCTTCTCAAAAAGAGAAGAATTTTAAAACTAAAAACTAAAAAAAAGAAAACATTTTAGAGAGAGAAACTAGGGAGAGAAAAAACTAAAATAATTGTGTGTTTTACAATAGGCAGATGGCTTTTTTATAGGTGAGGAAAAGGCCAAACAAGGTGGGAAAATATTTCAAAAATTGATTTTTGACGTGTTAGGACAGGTTAGCACCCGTGTGGGGCGTAAAAATTGCGATTGATGGGTGTGTGACTCGTGTGGGCGTGCACAGGACAAGTCGCAGGAGTGTGTTGAGGTGCACAAGACACGACCGAGGCATGTGTTGGTGTGTGCTGGATACGCACGTGTAGGCTTGTATTGAGCATTTTACGATTATGTGAGGGCTTATGCTAGATGTGTTCTAGGAGTTTGCTGGTGAAAACGTGCATGGAACTCCGCACAGATGGGTGACTGTGCACGAGACTTCGACATTTTTGACATTTTTGACCGTTTTGACCCTTTTTTAAATTGTTTTCATCTTTTTTACTTTTCCTCATTTCTTTTCTCAATATATTAGTGATGTAGCCTCTATTTTTTTCTTCAAGTCTTTAAGTTATTTTTGAACGAAAATATCTGAAAAATAATAAAAATACTCATGATTATGAAAAGAAAAATTTATATAAAAATATGATAAAATCATACAAATATAAATCTATTTAATCAATTAAATTACATTAAATCATGGTAATTTTAGTGTTTTTTAAGCACTTATCAACAACGGCGCCAAAAACTTGATTTGTGCAAAACTACAAGTACACATTATCTTAGTTTTCTAGTAAAGTGATAAGAAGAGTATCGTTCTTAGGAATTTGTAACATACTTTTGACAACTATCAAAATTATGTTATTCTCAATTTTATCTAGATAAGTCACTAAGGTTATTGTAATTGGAATTTAAATTAAAATCAATTTAACGAAAATGTGCAAAAGAAAATAAAGATGTTTGAAAATCAAATAAATGGCAAGAAAACTTCTAGAAAATCGATTTCACCTAATCCCTCACTATGCTTTACTCATCTAGATAATTGAATTTAATTCTCTCTGCTTGTTAACAATCTCCAAAAAAAATCCAAAGGCCTTTTTCGACAATCAATTGAAAATATTATTGTTCATTAATTTACACAAGAGTATACAATATAACAAATCAAGAAAGCATTAAGACCAAATATTTTAATACTACATAGGTTCATATAAGTCTTTCAATCTTAATATTTAACTTCACTGAAATATTTTAGATATATCCTCTAATTCCCTTTTTCGATAGCAAATCACAAGATTAAAATCATTTAATTAATGACTAGTTAATTTGAAGTAATAAATTCATAATAAATTAGATAAACATGAAGAGAAATAAATCAAATTAACATGGAAAATCAAGCATAGTTTGGAATTAAATTACATCTTTTTCCTAGAATAAAGAAATTTTAGTTCATGTTAAATATTAAATTCAACATAAACTAATTCACTATGATGCTTTCGTGTTAATCTATTCCAACATTCCCTATTTCTTTTCTACCTTTTCTTTTCTTTGCCACTAGTTTTTGATCCTCCCTCTTTCAATTTATACCTCCATCTAATTTCTATATATATATCGCGTGCCCTTTTTTAGTTTCCTTTTTTTCACTTTAGCTTTTCTTTTTTCTATTTCATGCAAATCTTTTTTTTTAATTTGAGAGTCCTTAAACAATATGCTTCTAAAAGTTTTGGATCTACATTTTCTTCAAATCTGAAATAAAATTTAAATAATAATAATAAAGTCTAAAATCAATAAAAAAAATTAGACTAAAGTTTAAAATTGGAACATAGTAAATTATGTCAAATTATTCAAGTCATCAGTTGCTCTTTACTTGTTGCTTCTATAACTATTTGGTTCAATATTCGAACCCGATAGCCAATACCACCAAATGTGATGTGATTAGAAATCACAAATCATGCAAATGTAAGTGTAACAACTCACACTCTCAAGGGACACACAGTTCAACACTAATATCAAATCGTCAAACTTCAATTCTATATTAAAACCTAACAAATTTTCAACATTTTGGAATGTCTCTTGCATTGTACAAAGAGGAGCATCTATTTTGACCTTCCATTCAACAAATTTCCCATCAGCATTTGAATTTCTAGATAGAGGCCTTCCAACCTAGTACATAATAATAACATAATGCATATAAATAGGAAATAGATTCACAGAATACCTAAATTTTTTCATAAATCCATTAGATGAAAATAATGATGCTTACTATACCTGACTCTTTTAAGGGCCATAAGAAAGAAATTCATGAAGGGTAATATATGTAACTCTCTTATCAACAATTGAACCTTGTAAATAATAGCCAGAATAAAACGATCATTAGTTCTTGTTTGGATAAGTTGAATGCTTGACCTAGGTACTAATAATCTAGGTGTATAACCTATCACAAGGTACCCGCCCTAGGTACAAGAACTTGGTGTAACAAGTTACCAATGATAGCAAATTTTTATCTCGATGTAGCTCAGTTGGTATATGGACTGGGGGAGCCCGACCTCCACATGAGCTATAGTGTTTGGATAAACAAATGCTTGATTTCAGTAACGATGACCTAGGGTGTACGACCTATCATGGGGTACCTCACCCTAAGTATAAGAACTGTGCAAGAAGTGACCAATGACATCTACAAAATGTTACCTTGATATAGCCTGGTTGGTGTAAAGGCTGGGGGATTTCGCCTCAGTCATGACATGACCTCTACATACAATGGTGTGTCTTAGATATTCTCAAGATGCATAGGTATGACCTCACCTTAGGACAGTAAACATGCCCCATCCTTAGAATTAGTTAGAAGTAGTCACACCATTCAAGTAACGAAACATGTAATTCAAGATGTCTATATATATGATCTTATGTACCCATTGATAAGGATCTGATTCCCTCTCTAAACCTCTATCTAGAAATCCTATTGATCTAATAATTTTCCAAACAATTTTGATGCCTCGTTAAAGGATGGATTTGATATTTATAAATACATTGTTGGTTTGTAAACTTGTTTACAAGCCCAAAGAAATCAAAAACAAAATTTGAAACATTCTAGCCCATTTGAAGTCCAGCTCGTGGAAGCTTCTATGGTGATGATCTGGATTGATAAGGATACAGCTCATGGTTGGTGAGAAGAAGAAAAATCAATGGGTTAGGTAAGAAGATAAGTGTATGGTTTAGATTGTTTTGGTAGGTTTAGATTGTATGGCTTAGATTTATTTGTTGTTTCTATAAATACCTCTCATTAGCAATGTAATAATCAAGCTAAATAAATCAGAAACAAAAATTCAATAATTTCTGAGTGTTTCTGGAAAATTGTTCTTGAGTGTTCTTGAGTGTTCTTGAGTTTTGAGAGTTTTGATTCATAATTTTCCAACAAAGTGGTATCAGAGCTGTAGTTGGAAATATAAATATACACTATTGTATATCAAATTGAAGCTCTCGACGAGACAAATCCGACGCCGCAAGAATCATCCAGATCGGAGTTCGGACGCGCCGCCACGATCCTCTGGAAGTTTCTGCCAGAAAGTGAGTTAACTCACTGAGTCAGCCGAGTTGACCGAGCCGCTGACTGAGCCACCAAGCCGTTTGACCGAGCTGCCGAGACAGTTGACCAAAAAGTTGATTTTGATAGTTGACTTTGATCGTTGACCAAAAAAATCAGATTTTCCCACGGAGTTCCTTGTAAGGTTTTTTGACGTTCTGGATCCATCTGTGCGATCAGAACTTACAAATTCTCACTATATTGAGAGTTATGTCAAATGGAGGTATGTCATCGTTTCAAGTCCCGACACTCAACAACGACAACAATGATAATTGGAGTATCAAGATGAAGGCTCATTTGGGTGCACATGATGTGTGGGAAGTCGTAGAGAAAGGCTTAAGTGAGCCAGACGATGAAGCTACTCCAACGCAAGTGCAAAAAGAATATTTGAAAGATTTGAGAAAGAGAGACAAGAAAGCTCTTTTTCATATCTATCAAGCCTTAAATGATGATGGGTTTGAGAAGATTTCAGATGCAACATCTTCCAAAGCAGCGTGGAATAAGCTTGAAATTTCTTTCAAAGGAGTCAAGAAAGTGAAGAAGGTTAGTCTCCAAACACTAAGAGGTGAGTTTGAATCTCTATATATGAAAGCTTTCGAATCTATTTCCGACTATTTCTCGAGAGTCGCAGTTGTTTCTAATCAATTAAAAAGAAAAGGTGAGATATTGGGAGATGTTAGAATAATGGAGAAGATACTTCGTTCATTAGATTCCAAATTTGAACATATCGTCGTAACGATTGAGGAAACAAAAGATTTGGAAGAAATGACCATTAATGAACTCAATGGGTCATTACAAGCATATGAAGAAAAGCATAAGAAGAAGCAAGGGATCACTGAGCAACTCTTCAAGATGAAATTCAAGGATAAGTATGAAAGCCAAAGCAATGACAGAAACCAACGTGGCCGAGGTAGAGGTAGAGGTAGAGGTAGAGGCCGTGGACGAGGTGGAAGCCACGGTCGTGGACAAAGTTGGAATTACAACAACAATTCCAAGAACTTTGAAAGAGCAGAAAGCTCAACACAAAGTCGAGGAAGAGGTAATATGAACTCAAGGTATGAAAAATCTCAAGTTCAATGCTATAATTGTCAGAAATTTGGACATTATGCTTCAGAATGTAGAGCTCCCAATAATAGAGTAGATGAGAAAATCAACTACATAGAGGAGAAGACCGATGAGAAAGAAACTCTTTTTCTAGCACGAAAGGAGGGTAATAGTAGTCAACCAAATGCCTGGTATCTTGACAGCGGAGCAAGCAACCATATGTGTGGAAGGAAAGACATGTTCGTGGAACTAGATGAGTCAGTAAGTGGAAATGTTTCATTTGGAGATGATTCAAACGTAGGAGTGAAAGGAAAAGGTAACATTCTTATTCGTTTGAAAGATGGGCAACATCAATTTATTTCCAATGTTTACTATGTCCCAAATATGAAAAGTAACATTTTAAGTTTAGGACAACTGTTAGAGAAAGGTTATGATATTCATATGAAAGATTGTAATCTTTCTATAAAAGATGATAAGAATAATCTCATTGCTAATGTGCCGATGTCAAAGAATATAATGTTCTTGATCAACATACAAAATGACATTGTAAAGTGTCTGAAAGCCTGCTATAAAGATGCATCGTGGCTATGGCATCTTCGATTCGGACATCTCAATTTTGGAGGATTGGAGCTGTTGTCTAAGAAGGAGATGGTGAAGGGACTACCTTGCATTAACCATCCTAATCAACTTTGTGAAGGGTGCCTACTCGGGAAGCAATTCAGAAAAAGCTTTCCAAAGGAGTCAGACTCAAGAGCCAAGAAGCCGCTCGAGCTAATCCATACTGATGTGTGCGGACCGATCAAGCCTAGTTCTCTCGGTAACAGTAACTATTTTCTTCTTTTTATTGATGATTTTTCAAGAAAAACTTGGGTATATTTCTTGAAACAGAAATCAGAAGTTTTTGAAGTATTCAAGAGGTTCAAAGCTACAGTGGAGAGAGAAAGTGGTAGAAAAATCAAAGCCATGAGATCAGATCGAGGTGGAGAATTTACATCCAAGGAGTTTCAAGAGTTCTGTGAAGCAAATGGAATTCATAGATCTTTAACAGTGCCAAGATCCCCCCAACAAAATGGTGTAGCTGAAAGAAAGAATCGAACAATCCTCAATATGGCACGAAGCATGCTCAAAAGCAAGAAACTACCCAAAGAGTTTTGGGCAGAAGCAGTAGCATGTGCAGTTTACTTGTCAAACCGATCTCCAACAAGAAGTGTATGGGGAAAGACACCGCAAGAGGCATGGAGTGGAAGAAAGCCTGGTATTTCCCACCTAAGAGTCTTTGGAAGTATAGCCCATGTTCATGTACCGGATGAGAGAAGAACGAAGCTTGATGATAAAAGCGAGAGTTTTATCTTCATCGGTTATGATACTAATTCAAAGGGCTATAAGCTGTACAACCCACACAATAAGAAGATTGTGATTAGTCGAGATGTGGTATTCGACGAAGAAGGAGAATGGGATTTTAACTCCCATGCAGATAACTTCAATTTCTTTCCTCAGTTTAAAGAAGATGAGCAGACAATGAGGGAGCAATCCATAGAAATTCAACAAGAGCTAATGACTCCACCTACTGCACCAATTCCAATCACTCATGAAGATTCGTCATCATCTTTGAGTGGAAGTGAAAGAGCCATGACATGTACAAGAAATCTCCAAGATTTTTATGAGGTAACAGAACGACAAGATAATCTTACCTTATTCTGTCTCTTTGCTGATTGTGAACCAGTGAGCTTTCAAGAAGCTGTACAAGAGAAGAAGTGGAGAGATGCGATGGACGAAGAAATCAATGCTATAGAGAAGAATGACACATGGGAACCTGTTTCACTTCCCAAAGGGCATAAGGCAATAGGTGTACAAGACAAAGAGGAATGCTAAGGGAGAGATTGAAAGACACAAGGCGAGGCTAGTAGCAAAAGGATATAGTCAAAAGGCTGGAATTGACTATGATGAGGTATTTGCTCCTGTTGCTCGATTAAAAACTATAAGACTAATCATTTCTTTGGCAGCTCAAAATAAGTGGAAGATACATCAAATGGATGTAAAATATGCTTTTCTAAATGGAGTCCTTGAAGAAGAAGTCTACATTAAGCAACTATCAGGCTATGAAGCAAAAGGTCACAAAGACAAGGTATTGAAGTTGAAGAAAGCTCTTTATGGGTTAAAACAAGCACCAAGAGAATGGAATAACCGTATCGACAAGTACTTTCTGGAGAACAACTTCACCAAGTGTCCCTATGAACATTCACTCTACATGAAGATTGAAAATGGTGATATTCTAATCGTTTGTCTACACGTAGATGATCTCATCTACACCGGAAGTAATCCAAAGCTATTTGAAGATTTTAAGAAGGTGATGACCCGAGAGTTTGAAACGACAGATATCGGGTTAATGGCATACTACCTTGGAATTGAAGTGAAGCAAAAGGAAGAAGGTATCCTCATCTCTCAAGAAAGCTATGCAAAGGAGATACTAAAGAAGTTCAAGATGAATGATTGCAAGCCAATCAACACACCAGTGGAATGTGGAATCAAACTATCCAAGCATGAAGATGGTGAAAATGTGGATCCAACATTTTTCAAAAGTTTAGTTGGAAGTTTGCGTTATCTCATGTGTACAAGGCCTGACATCCTGTATGTCATTGGATTGATTAGTCGCTATATGGAGAAACCGACAATCACCCATTTCAAAGCTGCAAAAAGAATCCTACGCTATCTAAAAGGTACAATTAATTTTAGCTTGTTTTATTCAGCTTCTAATAATTACAAGCTTGTTGGATATAGTGATAGCGATTTTGGTGGAGATATAGACGATCGAAAAAGCACCTCCGGATTTGTGTTTTTCATGGGAGATACTGCTTTTACATGGATGTCAAAAAAGCAACCGATTGTCACCTTGTCTAGCTGTGAAGCAGAATATGTAGCAGCTACCTCATGTGTTTGCCATGCAATTTGGCTGAGAAACTTGTTAAAGGAGCTAAGTTTGACACAAGAAGAGCCAACCAAAATTTGTGTCGATAACAAGTCAACCATTGCCTTAGCCAAAAATCATGTTTTCCATGATCGAAGCAAACACATAGATACTCGATATCATTACATCAGGGAGTGCATCACAAGAAAGGATGTACAACTCGAGTATGTAAAATCACAAGATCAAATTGCCGACATCTTCACTAAACCACTCAAGCAAGAAGACTTTGTCAAATTGAGAAATTTGCTCGGCATCATAAAACAAGTTTAAGGGGGAGTGTTGGTTTGTAAACTTGTTTACAAGCCCAAAGAAGTCAAAAACAAAATTTGAAACATTCTAGCACATTTGAAGTCCATCTCGTGGAAGCTTCTATGGTGATTATCTGGATTGATAAGGATACAGCTCATGGTTGGTGAGAAGAAGAAAAATCAATGGGTTAGGTAAGAAGATAAGTGTATGGTTTAGATTGTTTTGGTAGGTTTAGATTGTATGGCTTAGATTTATTTGTTGTTTCTATAAATACCTTTCATTAGCAATGTAATAATCAAGCTAAATAAATCAGAAACAAAAATTCAATAATTTCTGAGTGTTTCTGGAAAATTGTTCTTGAGTGTTCTTGAGTGTTCTTGAGTTTTGAGAGTTTTGATTCATAATTTTCCAACATACATAACATGGAAAGTCAATAAACTAACCTTCTCTTCCGTGAGGATGGAATTCTCATGGAAAATTATTGGACATTCATCTTTGGTCTCCTACAAAAATAGGTTTTTTGTTTACAATTTTGTCTTAAAGGTTTTTTGCTCACCAGATAGTTAGAACAAAGAAAGCAAGAAAAACAGAAATAAGCAAACTAATAAATACTTTAATTTTAGACTATATCCCAATACTAAAAGCAATAATAGAAGGATCTCGTGGAAAAAAGAAAGAATACAAGGTTCTTAAAAATCCCAACGCAGTATTTAAGGACTACAATGAAAACCTTCACATCGGGGGGAAAAACATAGAACCTTGACTGAATAATTTACGGCTTCAGAATAAAAGGAAGAAAAGGAAAATGTCATACAATAAGAATAACTAATGTCCTACGAAACAAATTGTAAGGAGTATGACTGATGGTCATTTTCGTGGACAAAATATTTATCTGTAAATTTGTTTTTAGGCTTGTTATCAAGTCTATCAAGAAAAGCCAAACAAATGCTCGAATTTCAGATAAGATATATCTTTGATAACTACGACATATAGGATTACATTTATGTATTTAATAGCACATTCTTATAAATTTGAAATTATTTTTAGTGCTAAAAATATGGAATAAGATATGCTATAATATTAGATAAGATATACTATAATTTATAGCTGAAATCTTTAGCATAAAATCTATTTTAAAAAAACTCTTCTTTAAATATAAGTCTTCTTAATTAGTGAGTATTACTAATCTTATTTGTAATTGAAAATATATTTATCAATCATATAGTAGTTTTCTTAATTAATGAGCATTACTAATCCTATTTATAATAGAAAATATATTTATCAATCATATATGAGTTTTCTTAATTAATGAGTATTACTTCTATTTGTAATAGAAAATATATTTATCAATTACATAGGATTAAGGGTTTTAATTTTTCCTATAAATAAAACTCATAGTTATTTGATCTGATTATTAATCTTTAAAGAAGCTATTTTTATTGAACTTGTGCTTGATTTTTTTCTCTAGGATTTACTAGTTGATTTGATTTAACTGACATATGTTTTGAATCATCTAGTTAGGATTATTCATTATTAAATCTGTTCTAGAACACACACAGGCACTTGTGTTTTTGTGCTCACCATTTTTGCAGTTAATTCGGGAATGTATCTAATTGGCGAAAAGATTATTAGAACGTTGGTCTAGAAAACGCTCATGCTAATATTGAAAATTGTGAAAACAAAGCAAAGACTCATAAGTAAGGTACATTAGGGCAGTATCCTATGGAGGGTAGCATAAAACCGAGTTTGTACTTGAATATTTTTTTTCATAGTTTTATAATAAAGTGATAAAAAAAGTATCATCCTCAGGGATTGGTAACTTATTTTTGACAAATATCAAAATTATATTAATATTAATTTTATCTAGAGAAATCACTAAGGTTGTTGTAATTTGAATTTAAAATAAATTTAATCTAAAGAAAATATGTAAAAGAAAATAAAGATATTGTTCGAAAATCAAATTAATAGGAATAAAGCTTCTACGAAATCAATTTCATCTAATCTTTCATTATGCTTTACTTATCTAGCTAATTGAATTTAATTCTCTCTATTTGTTAGCAAGTTCCAAAAATATTCAAAACACTCTTTCGATGGTTAATTGAAAATAATCTTGTTCATTAATTTATACAAGAATATACAATTTAATAAAGTAAGAAAGCAATAAGACCAATGATTTGTAAAACTACACATGTTTATACAAGATTTTCGATCTCTATATTTACATATGCTAAAATATTCCAGATCTATCATATAAGTCCTTCTTCTTTCTTTCGATAGTAAATCACAAGACTAAAATAATCTAATTAATGGCCAATAAAATAGAAGCATTAAACTCAGAATAAATCAGACAAACATGAAAAAAAATAATTAAAATTAATATTAAAAATCAAGTATAATTTAGAATTAAATTACATCTTTTTCTTAGAATAAAGATAAATTAATTTATATTAAAAATTAAATTAAACATAAACGAATTCGCTTAACTTTTCTAGAAAAATTGAAAAAAAAATTAACTCACAAAAAAATCTAAAAAATCTGCTTTCGTCTTAATTTTGCATCAATGATCTCTCTCCTTTCTCTGATCATTTTTGTGCTGCTATTTCTATTTTTTTTTTGTTTTATTCTTGCAGCGTCTGCTTTTTCTATTTTTTTATTTTTCTCCAAAATGTGGCCGTCTCCTCGGTTATTCCCCTCACTGATGCGTTTAACTATATATATATATATATATATATTAAGCCCCCTCTTTTGCCGTTCTTTTCTTATATATTTAATATATATGTCCTCTGCACTGTTTCTATATATATATATATATATATATATATCCATCTCGCCATAATTTATACATATATATTAATTTAAAATCTGATTTAAATAAAATTTAATTTAAATTTAAAAATCCTTAAATGATATGCTTATAAAATTTTAGATTTTCATTATCTTCAAATATATAATAAAATTTAAATAATAAAAATAAAATCTAAAATCAATAAAAATTAAATAAAATTATACTAAAATTTAAAGTTGAGAAGTGATAAATTATATCAAATTATACAAGTCATCAAACACCCTCAAACTTAAAACATTGTCTGTCCTCGAACAAAAAGAAAATAAAAGAAAAAAATAATTGTAGACAATGTCAACAAGACCCCATATAAGACTACTATCATTTAACAAGCCATTATTTAAATTTAGATTTCATCACTAATAACTTACTCTTTTTACATCAAAGATAGCAAGAAAATCAATCAAAATTCAATAATTTGTCAAGTAAGAGTTAAACATTTACTTCAACCTAAAGCTAGGTCCTTAAGTGTGTGCGTGAAATAGTCAATTTAACTCCAAACTACCAACAAATTTAGATAAAAGTAGAACAATTGAAATAAGAAAATTTTTCTCAAAATTTAACTCCATAAGTCCAATTTTCAAGAATCCTCTCCACTAATGTAATTAAATACTAAAATCACAGATCAAAAGGTCTTTAATTAAGGTTGTAATGATAGGCCATAAGGTGAGGGCTAATTAAGAAATGGGTATGGAAAATCAAAACAAACTGGAAAAATACTTAGTAGAAAGAAACAATAAAAAGAATATCCACAAGATTCACACCATAGCTCTTTCTCGACAATATGCCCATATTGATGACAATATTTTTGTCATACTTAATAAGTAGAGTGATTTTTCTTTTTTTTCTCTTTTTTTTGAAGATGTGGTTGTCATGATACTCATGGTCTTTAACCCTTTTTCGATTCTTGCATTTCACTTTCTTTTTCTCTCTCTCTCTCTCTCATTTTTAAATAGAGCAAATATAATGTGAATTATTTAATTTGAACTAAATTTTTCTTTGAATGCAAATTTCCAACAAAGCATTTTCTCAAAATTTAAGATAAGTTCATGGTTTATGTAGTTAAAAGAACAAATAAGGGTTACGTAAAATAAGGCTCAAGGGAGTTGACTATGGGAATATACTATGCAATGATGGTGTGATAATTAGGACGGTTGAGAAAGCTTTTTGGTTGTGACAAAAAAATTGCTTAGATGATTTCTCTAATATTTGGTATTAATTAGGATTTTGCCTCAAGGATCTATCAACGGATTTTAGAGCAAAGTAAGATTGAACTTTCTTAACTCAGTTAATTAAACTCCTTTTCTTCATGGGTAAAATGGAGTAGAGAAAAATTTACAATGTGCTCAATTATTTTCAAAGACAAAATTTAAATCAAAATACCCACAAAACTTTGATTAACAAAATAGCAGATTTTGAAAAATATTTCTCAAAACCATCATCAATCACAAATTTCAGAGTCATAACGAATTCAATCATATTCAAAACATGTCTGATAAGAGAATTCAACAACTCAAGACTATAGGAGTTGACACCCCCAAACTTAAATTAAACAATGTCCTCATTGTAAATTTAAAAGTAAGACAGATTGAAGAAATGAAAGGAACTTCCTTGGTTTTATGGTAGATTTGTATTAATTAGTAATTTTTAGCTCTTTATTCCTATAAAATAAATCAACATCAGAATCCAAATTATTCAAATAGTAATAAAAAATAAAATAAAATAAAATAAAAGAACAAAGTAAAGTTTTATGAGCTGTCTCCCATAAGCGCTTGTTTTAAAGTCTACAACCAAACTTTTCAATCTTTATCAATCAGGATTTCGAAAAAGAATATATGCACAATTTCTCTCAACTTGGTCTCCATAATAGTGCTTCAATCTATGACCATTAACTCTGAATATATTCCATATCTTCTCCTTCAAGTCTATTGCTCCAAAAGTTGAAATAGTCAATTTAACTCCAAACCACCAACAAATTTAGATAAAAGTAGAACAACTGAAATAAGAAGAATTCTCTCAAAACTTAACTCCATAGGTCTAATTTTTAGAAAACATCTCCACTAATGTAATCAAATATAAAAATCAGAGATCAAAAGGTCTTTAATTAAGGTTTTATAATAAGCCATAGGGTGAGGGCTAAGAAAGAAATGGATATGGAAAATAAAAAAAAATTGGAAAAATACTTGGTAGAAAGAAATAATAAAAAGAATATAGATAGAATTCACACTAAAGCTCTTTCTCAAGAATATGTTTATACTTATGACAATATTGTTGTCATACTTAATAAGTGGAGTACTCTTTTTTTCATTTTTCTCCTTTCTTTCTTTACTTTTCTTTATTTTCGTTTTTTTAACTTGATACTCAATAAGTGTGGTGCTTTTTTTACTTTTCTTCTTATTCTTATTTTTTTGTGTGGTTGCCTTGACAGTCACAGTATTTACTAATTTCAACCACTTTTATTCTTTTTCAATTCTTATCTTCCACTTTCGTTTTTTTCCTTATCTTTTTGTTTTCTTTGATCAAATAGAGCAAATATAATGTCAATTATTTAATTTGAACTAACCTTTTATTTAAATGAAAATTTCCACCAAAATATTTTCTCAAAATTTTGGTAAGTTCATGATTTTTTAGGCTTAGAATGGGAATGGTTTATGTAGTTTTAAAAAAATAAGGCTAATGTAAAATAAGGCTCAATGGGGTTGACTATGGGAATACACCATGCAATGATGGTGTGATAATTAGGACGGTTGGGAAAGCTTTTTGGTTGTGACAAAACAAATTACCTAGATCATTTCTCTAATATTTGGTATTAATTAGAATTTTGCCACAAGGATCCATTAATGGATTCTAGAGCAAAGCAAGATTGAACTTTCCTAACCTAGTTATTTCAACTCCTTCTTTTCATAGGAAAAATGGAGTAGAGAAAAATTTAA
Organism: Hippophae rhamnoides; assembly: GCA_033030585.1. Taxonomy (NCBI): domain Eukaryota; kingdom Viridiplantae; phylum Streptophyta; class Magnoliopsida; order Rosales; family Elaeagnaceae; genus Hippophae; species Hippophae rhamnoides. Next base: position 45,997,284 of record CM065429.1, on the reverse strand, counting down.
TATATGCTCAATTATTTTCAAGGACAAAAATTTAAATCAAAGTATCCATAAAACTCTGACCAACAAAATAGCATATTTTGAAAAAATATTCTCAAAACAATCCTCAATCACAAATTTCAAAGTCATATCGAATTCAATCATACTCAAATACATGCTTGATAAGAGAATTCAACAACTCAAGACTATAGAAGTTGACACCCCCATACTTAAACTAAACAATGTCCTCATTGTAAATTTAAAATTAAGACAGATTGAAAAAATGAAAGGAATTTCCCTGGTTTTATGGTGGATCTGCATTAGTTAGTAATTTTTAGCTTTTTATTCCTACAAAATAAATCATCATCAAAATCAAATTATTAAAATAGTAATAAAAAATAAAATAATAAAATATAAAAGAATAAAAGAAAGTTTTATGGGCTGCCTCCCATAAGCGCTTGTTTTATCATCTATGGCTAGACTTTTCAATCTTCATCAATCAGGATTTTGAAGGGGAATAAATGCACGATTCCTCTCCACTTGTTCTCTATAATAGTGTTTCAATCTATGATCGTTAACTCTGAATATATTCTTTGTCTTGTCCTTCAAGTCTATTGCTCCAAAAGTTGAAACTTTGTCAATTGTATAAGGACCTATCCATCTTGATCTTAACTTACTCGAGAAAAGTTTTAGTCGTGAATTGAAAAAAAAAACTTATGGATGAATCACAAGACCGGCATTGCAAATATCGATCTTACAAAAATACCATTTTGTGGTTTTATTAGTTGTAAAACTCTCGTAATTGCTCGAATCATTTTATAGAAAATGATAAGTATACTCCCAAGGTCGATCAATTTATGTGATTTTTAATTTATTATTCAAAATCTTAAAAACAAAATTAAATCCTAAACATCTTGTCACGATATTTTGGTTTGTTTGTTTCCTAATCTAATAACATAAAAATAAATATAAATATAGATATAAATTCAATAAACAATAATGCAAATTTTATCATTCATAACAGTAGAATATTTAATGATATAATAATTAAGTTAATTATGCTTACTCTTGTTATTTAGGTTGTAAAAGATATAAATTAATATTTGTTGATTTTATCTTTTTGGTATGAAAGTGTCCTTAAGCGGGGCCCAAATTCTTTTGTTTAATATTAACTAACTAATATCGTTAGGCGGAGCCTATTAATTAATTAAATATTAAATTTTAGCTTTATTTCTAAGAAAATAGCAAACCATCTAATCACAGCTTTAGTTAGAGTCAAAATAATTAGACTTTATTCAAAGTTTCCAAATTAAACCTAAGAATTTAATTTTCCAAGTTCTAACTTTCAAGTTTTACAACCAATACTGAAAATATGTCGTCCATACATTTTCGAATAATAGTTCTTACAAAAAAACTTTTGAAATAGAGTTTCACTCTAACTATCGGGCGATTGTACCAACAAATAAAAGAGCACTACTTTAAATTAGATTGAATAATTAAACCATAAAATCTAATTTTCACATTTAAGTTTATAATGAAAAATAATGTATTTCTCTCTAACATATTAATATAAAATCTTGAATAAAAATAAAATCAATTTATTTTAAAAAAGTGTTTTACCTACTTAATATTTTGCAAGCATAACAACGTTATAATTATATCATATTTAGAAATAGCTAGACATATTAAATTTAATGAGAGACAAATTAAATATAACATATAAAAATAAAACATAAAATGATAACTATAAAGAATCCATTAAAATAACACCTTAAAAGAATCCTTATAACAATTTGATGTTAATTCTATTAATAGAAAACCTCCAAATGGATTTGCATATTTGTTTATTGAATGAAAAACAAAAAATTTTAAAAAAATAACTAGTTCTTCTCAAAAAGAGAAGAACTTTAAAAATAAAGACTAAAAAAATAAATAAAAAAAATTTCTAGAGAGAGAAAGAGCTCAAAATATTGTTGTGTTTTGGAATAGGGGAAGATGGTCCTTTTATAGATGAGAAAAAGGCCAAAATATGGGAGAAAATATTCCAAAATTTGAATTTGGATGCGTTTGGATAGGTTGGCGTACGTATGGGGTGTGAAAATCTTAACAAACTGGCAGCACGGTACGCGCGTGCGACGCTGTGCACAGGACTCGGTGCAGATCGGATGGTGCGTGCGTTGGTATGCATGGGAATCGACGTGATAGGTGGTTGCGCTCGCGATTTTGGAATTTGTGAATTTTTTGACCTTTTTAACGCATTTTGTCCAATTTTTCCATCTTTTTTACTTTTCCTCCTTTATTTTCTCAATATATTTGTGATGTATTACCTCCATTATTTTTTCTTTGAGTTTTTAAATTATTTTTGAACTAAAATACCTGAAAAATAATAAAAAAATACCCATGATTCCAAAAAGACAAATTTATATAAAAATATGATAAAATCATACAAATATAAATCTATTTAATCAATTAAAGTACATTAAATCATGTTATTTTTAGTGCTTTTTAAGTACTCATCACAACCCCCAACTAGCTTCTTGCTAGTCCCTTAGTAAGAGAAGCGATAAAAACTAAAAATTAAACTATCCTAAATCACTTCCGTGGATTGACACAATTGCATTTAGCATATGCAACAAGCCTTTAAACCCCTAGGTTGCCCTAGTGGACGAGTTTAAGTCTCGTGAGGGTTTTCAGTAATAATACCCACAAACATTAAAAATAAAAAAATTGAAGACACAAAAAACAAATAAAATAAGAAGTTAACTAAAATTTAAAATAAATTAAAAAGACTAACATAAAATAAAGAAGTGAAATACAAAAATATATCATGCTTATAATCTCTTTTAAATTTCATAATTAAAATCTTAAGCATAGATTATTTCAACTTCCTAAACATTCATGATTTATTATAATAATTAGTTGAAAATCATTTTCATATTCCATATAAAAAATGTATCAATTTAATTTTACCCAAACTTAGTGTCAGGAATCCGAATTTGCTTCGACTCTATTCCTCACAAGTCAATACTCTCAAAAACACTGAATCCTATGGGTTCAAACACTCATACTAATTTATATGCAAAAGAGTTTATGTATAGAAATGAACTAATATGTTCGCATATGTCTAAAGAAGAAAGGCTCAAAGTGTTATTTTAACGTTGATCTCATGAAAGGAATCAAATGTAAGGATTTATAAAATATTATACATTACTTTCATGCATCAATCAAATTCATCAAATAAAAATATCAAGTAATATACCTTTTAGAAAATGTAGGAAAATGCAATGACTTCTTAGGGAATTACTTCCTATATTTTCTTTTGCATTAAACCATTTCTCACAACTGTTTAGGCTTTTTGGGTCGTAGTATATAGATTATACTATTCATTTTTCTTTTCTCTCTTTCTTTCTAATTTTTTCTCTTTCTCTTATATTCTTCTTTTTTAAATAAGAGAATACAAGTTTTTTAGAGAGTGGACCCATGTACAGACTGTACATTTTTTATATGATAAGGTGAATGGTTAATATTTTGCTTTTCTATTTGTATTTGTATACGTAACTCTAGATATATCTCCTTTTTAATAAAAGTTATGCATGAATGAAGAAAGACATATACTATCAATTTCTACTTAAATCAACAAATGAAAAATAAATATATAACGTGTCATTAAGATGTAAAAATCCAGACATTCAATGCTAATTCCTATAAAGATCATCTAATAATTTGAAGTAATAAGAAATGTGTTTAGAGTGGGAAAAATATATTTCATTCAGAAAAAATAGGCTCAAATTATATCTCACAATGGTAGTCTCCATTATTTGATTTCTAAACACCGATTTTGGATTTAATATAATTTCTACACCTTATCAAGAAATACTAATCATGACAAAAACTAACTAATTACCATATACTCAATGATATGCTTTCAAACATTATTCTAACAATGCAAAAGACTTAACTATTTACTTAAATTTGATTTAAAGAAATGATAAATTTTTGTAAGAAATTTTTTAAAACTAATCCTAAAATTCTAAAAATTACTAAATCACACAAAAAAATAAAATCAAACATAGTAAAAATGAAAATGTGAACATAAATGGTTTAAAATTGTTAAAATTGTTGAAATTAAGCATGATAACTTTTCACCACCCCCAACCTAGAGCTTACATTGTCCTCAATGTAATAATTATAAATTAAAGATTAAGAGAAAAGAGAAGAAAAGTTACCTATTTCATGAGAATATGCAAGTAGTGATGGAAAAATACAGGTGTATCCATCATGTTTATCATTAATGTTCACACACACAGATCATTGTGAACTTTTAATATCTCAACAAATATTTTTAGTTTTAACAATTCTAAAATTATTCATATGCAATTGAACTAAAATAAACAAAATTAAATAAATAAAACAAATAAAAGAAAATTACCTAAAATGATGGGTTGCCTCCCATCTAGTGCTTAGTTTAACGTCTTAACAAGATGTAACTTGAGGGATTTCATTTTAAGTAAACTCAATGTCCTCACATCATTGAGTCAATCCAACCTACATGTAGGACAAAGTTGTCTACCTATACTTTTTCAACCATGCTCTATGGATTTTCAAAATTTTCTTTACTTAAAACTAGGGACATGATTGTGGGTTTTAGATAACCCATGTATAGGTGCAATTCAAATAGCTAAGGCATTAAAACACAATTGTACCTAGATCTAACAAAGCAATTACTTCCTTTTATCATAGATTGTAATTTAAAGATATTTAGATAACTTTAAAGAATCCATTAAAATAAAACCTTAAAAGAATCCTTA